>CM035803.1:39969406-40361906 GCA_020466265.1 Siphamia tubifer | reverse complement strand
TCTTTCAGTTCACCCATCCCTCCCAGAGCTCCCACTCTCTCTTAAAATATTCATTGATGCCTTAAACACTGTTTCCATCTCTTAGATGCACACCTATCCTTAACTCTTGCATTAAATTGTAGAACGTTTGCACCGCAAATATTTGTATGAAACCTCTGGCAAAAAGCATTTGTATTTGCATTAACATAATTGCATATACTTTCATTCATTGGAACGCATTCAAGACATGCTTTCCGCTTCCATGCCTAACTATAATATGTTATATTACGTAACATACTTATGTAATTTACTTAACTGGCACAGAGAAGCTTGACCAAGCAACAGCCAAGTTTAGAGTCGTAATATAATGTGATTTTTATGACTATAGGGTCGCTGTATTCTGAGACACTCGCCTGGTGTTTGTCATCAGCTATTTTTACATCTGCACTGCAAATTCATAAACACAAGAATATGTTTGTGGTGCTGTAATCCCAATAGAACCTCATCAAAATTGTGCAACAGTAGAACGCAGAAAAAGCACGAAGAGGCTCGTGCTTGAAATAGTGCTGTACTCCCTCTGAAAAATAATGAAAAATAAATGACTGACTGAGTTTGGAAATTCACGGTTACCAAAAAAATGCATTTTACCCAGTTATTTGATTACAGGAACCTGTTGCTTGTTTGATAAAAAATGCTGCATTTAGAGTACATTTGAAACCAATTTCATATAAGCATCCTTTTACTGTGCACTTTCAGAGTATATTTGTAACTTTTATATAGGGAGTCTGTGCAGAAAAATATCCACCACATAAAGATGCCCAAAATTTATACACGAAGCTAACACTATTTGTCATTGTATGTTCTCCAGACAACATAGTTAAAATAAAAATGAGTGTTTCTCCACCAGTCTCTGCATTTCCTGCATACTCTCTCTTGACACAAGAGCTCATTTAAGACATGACTGTTCAATTAAATTTGAGTCAACCTTTATAATGCTGTCGGAGAACTTGTTCCCTTGTGTCCATCTCCTCAGCTGTGGTTTGACTGGTGTATCCCTACCTAAAGAAGTATTTTTGTCCCATTATATTGTATGGCTGCAGACTCAAATCAAGTCAGATTGTATTTATACGCCACTTGTCACAGTGTGATTTGTCATAATAACCACACAAAAACACATATTATAAGCAGGGTCAATAAAAGACAATGCTAAGAATGCACATACACAACTAACTCCATTGTGTAAATGTGTCTGTAAATGTATACATGAGTCTGTTAGAGAGCCCAGAGGAAGGATGCCAGGTGAAAACAGATGGCAACAGGGAAAAGAATGACTGATAACGGCCTGTCTTCATGTAGGAAGCCTTTATTACTTTATGAGCACATAGTCAGCAATGTCTGACACATTGTCTAAACTAATGAAATGGATGGACTGACATGTAGACCGGTACACTGAGAGGGGAAATGAGTGCACTGCATTGTACTGCATTGTAAAGCAAAACGACACTCCGAAGACAGAGGTCATTAACAGAAGAACAAAAAGAGAAGGAAATCTAAATTACTTAAATTAGTCATTATTGTTGAAAAATCTGCAGCAGAAGCACAAAATAGTAACAATGATACGCTTTGCTCTTGAAGTATGGGTTTACATGTGAACAGCAGGATGTCAAATATGTGTATTCTTGTGTTATTACATGGTGTGTGTTATACTAGTGTTGTAAACTCATGTGTCAGTAGATGAGCAGAGGAGGAGGTTTTTGAATCACCATTTTGATCATGTTTTTTGTTGCTATGTTGGCTGTTTGTTCCCAGAAATTACCATATTTGGACAAGAAGGAGGAGTTCAGGGAAGTGTAAGTGGTGATAGGTGATCTAATATTAATGCTAATATACTGATATGATTAAAGGGTAAACCTAATGAAATATTCATATTAAAAAAAACTCTCTTATTAGAATAACTTATAAACTATCACTACTGTCGAGCTGTATATTTGCTTAAAAGAAAAGTGAAGTCCACTGCATCTCATTTTACATAACAAGAAAAATCCATTGTAGTCAATGGAAAGGCTGCAATGGATGTATTATATTCATGTAAAAACAATCATATGGCTGCCTTCTTAGAAGAACTTATAATCTACCAATACTGTCTAGCTGTATATTTGTTTAATAGAAAAGTGAAGGCCAGCCCTGTCCAGATGTTTCCCACAGGAACTTATTTTGTATAACAAGAAAAATCCCTTGCAGTCAATGGATAGAGATAAATATGTTTTTTAAACACATTTTAGTTATGCCACTATTTACATGTACTATATGTTTATCAGATCAAAAGACAGTTTTTGTTGTAAAAATTATTCGGACAGAGATAACTTTGAAATGCACAGTCAATCAGACTGGACAGACAGAATGCAAACACATGCATAGACATATGACATCATTCATACATTACAACATACCATAGTACCCATGGTCACATGCTGGAAGTTTTTCAGATTTGTGGGGGGGGAGGGGGACAAATTATGCAATTATATTACATGGCACAGTGCAAACACAATATGACCTTGTTTATCTCTTGCCACTGACGGCTGCTCATACATACATATATATATATATATATATATATATATATATATATTATATATATATATATATATATATATATATATATATATATATATATATATATATATATATATATATATATATATATATATATATATATATATATATATTATGTATATATATATATATACACATATATATATATATATATATATATATATATACACACATATATATATATATACATATATAGGTCCCTCTGGGCTCACAGTAAGGGTTGGGACTGTGTCTCTATTGAAGAAACAGAGGCTGTAAAAGTCTGACTCAGCAGATGTGTGAGCTGTCACACACACTTGTCAATCAAACCCAACACAGCAGGCATCAAACCACCTGCTGGTCCCAAAATTTGTGTAATAAAACAATAATCTCACTGGTACAAATAATTAGAGTCACAGACGATGCAAATGAGACCAGAACAAGTCAAAAGAAAAGGAAAAAAAAAAAAAACATCTTTCAGACATTTTTAACCCAACATCTAGTGGTCATCAGCGGTGTTACACATTTACATAATAATTTTCTTTTTTAAACATCTTTTTTTTTTTTTTTAAATATAGTATTATTTTACATTTTAAATATAAAGAAACCTCAAACAAAACAAGAAAAAAAACACATTAAAAAATAAGCAGATAACTTTCATACTCCCACCCCTAAACCCATCAGTCCAGTCAGTTCTTCAGTGTAAGTTAACAAACCTTACACATGTTAAAATACATTTCAACCAATCCTGCACAAAACACAAAAATTACACATATCAAAAATAAAGTATGTCCATTTCATTGCTATATTATATGTATATGTACAGTCCTGGGAAAAAAAAACTATTAGACCATCAAAAGTCATCAAAAAATGGTTATGCAATCAATAAATAACTGCTGTGTGTATTGTGTGACTAAAACAGATAGAAAAGGAAACATGGAATGAATAAAAGCACAGTTTTTGTCAGTACAATAACACAAGCATTGATATAAAAAGTGAAGTGATTTTGGTTATTATCAAGAACATCATAGAAAATGGAGAGAAATCAGCTCTGAAATTAAACTTATGAGCTATTTTTGTTGAAAGAATGTTATTTGTCCAAACAAATGTATCTTTACTTGTACCAGGCATTAAAATGAATGAAAAATGTAAGAAAACAAGTGTGGTCTAATAATTTTCTTTTCAGTGAGTCTATCTCTCACACAGTTTTGAAGCCAACATCTAGTGGCCACCAGTAGTATTACATTTTAACATATACTATATATATTTCTTTTTCAATTATATCATATATCAACAAAACGGAAAAAGACATTTATAATAATCATAAAGTCTGTCAGTTCCTCAAAGTAACTTAACAAATCTTACACATCAAAATAATCAAAGCACAAAAATATTATGCATATAAAAAATTAATTGCATCTATTTTCTGGCCATATTACACACATACAAGTAGTACTTGGAAAACATAAGAAGTGAAACCAACACATTTTATAGACTCATGACACGCAAAGTGGGATATCTCAAGTATTTCTTTGTTGTAATTTTGCTGATTATGGTTCACAGTTTATTAAACCTTCAAACACAAAAACTCAGAAAATTGGAAAATTGCTTGAAAGTGAGTTTTCCCAATCCGCAAAATCAAAACAAAAATATACTATTTGTCTATAGTATATGGACATTTCACTTTTAATGTTTAGCTACAGAAATGCATGCACTTTTGCAGGATATTCTAATTTTATGAGTAGTACCTGTAGAGAGACTTGAACCATAAGCAGGCAAAAATAAATTCCAGATCCAAAAGAACATTAGATAATATCTGGAAATAAATAATAATTGCACTCCAACGCTTCATGAACATATATACTGTAGGCTATATATAATCCACATTGTTGTTTTTATTGTAGTTGGTTTTATTATATTGTGTGTAAAGTGTCTGATTGTTGTGAAAAGCGCGATATAAATATAACTTATTATCATTACTAGTATGTGTTTTAATCATTGTTCCCTGCTTTAGTTGAGCATAAGAATTATCTACAAAAAATTGAATTATTTTCATAGAAATCAACCAGGGAAGATGCTTAATGTTAAGCTCCAATTACACAGCAAGTAAAACTCATTTAATAGATATGCATTATTGACATCTTGCATCTTCAAGCTTTTATATTAACCAGCATTGTAAGCTGTAAATTTCCACTAAACATAGATTGCTACAAGACAATACAGTCTCCTACTGAACGGTGTGGTTATCATACAATGTATTCGACCATTGTGCCATTAATTTCATATGCAACAGACTTTATGTAAATACCACCCACATATAACCCACTCACCAACAGCCTTTGTTTTCTCTCTCATTGGCATTTATGCAACAAAATTTGATTTGTTTTTGAATTTTAATTGGATTCATCTCCAAAATGTCACCTACACATAACGACACCAGGCTAAATTCAGCTCCAAAATGCATGTATTTCTGTGAAGCCTTGGTCTCTGTGTCTCAGACTCAATAGTGTTGCTGCATTCGAGAGATTGTAGGATGAAGTAGTGGTGCAGGTAGCAGCGGCTGACACACTTGTGCCGTTTTGGGAACATATACCTCTGCACACCGAGGTAGCTGCTCTTATTGGTATTCTCTCTCTACACTTGACTAAGACAGTCTAAAGGGGGTTATAGGAGGACAGCAGAGGGGAAGTAAAAGATGTATGTCAGATGAATACAGGAGGGAATGAAGCAAGGAATGGAGGAGCATGGGAGATGCAAATGAGGACTGAAGAGGAGGAGGAGGAGACAAAAGAGGCAGAGACTAGATGAGGGAAGGAAAAGAAAGAGGAAATACATGAGGTAAGGACACGATCAGATGTAAAGACCTGAAGGTGTGTTACGACCCAAGACGTAATAACTGCCAATAACGTAATCATTCGGGCCTATTTGAAATGTAATAAAGCAAATAACATAATAACATTTCTCTACCAATAACGTAATAACATTTTGCCAACACAGGCTGGAAATGCAGATGTTAACAGATTAAAGTATAACCAGTCATTGTTATGTGTTACTGAGCAGTAAAATAGTAAAGTACATTGCAAATACTGCTCCATTGAAGTCATCTGTGCTACATATCCCTCCCAATAATCAGTCAATAATGTCATCTAATAATAGAGGCAGACAGCAGATTTGGTCAACCTTCTTTTTAAGAGGCAATATTTAGACATTTTCTAACATGCTTTGCACATGCACACAATTTGTTATATTATTGGCCTAGTTATTATATTATCAAAGTTTTTTTTTATGTAAGGCCAATAACGTGATAACCTGCCAATAATGTAATACCTTACATTATTGGCCAAATGTTACATTATTGGCAGAGGAAATGTTAGAAACATTTTTGGCTTTATTATGTTTCAAATGTGCCTAATTTTTTCATCATTGGCATTTATTACATGTTGGGTTGTAACAAGGTGGTGTGTTGGGAAAATTACAATAAGACCAAAGATAGAAGTATTAATGTAATGTTTCATATAAATGTAAGATTCCTTTGAGTTTTGAGACAAAGCTGTAACAGAAGGTTAGAGCTGAGTAATTTACATATAGAGAAGGGATGCACGGGGGATGGAAATCTCTAAGAAAGAAGGTACACAGAGGAACGGAAAAAAACAGCTGACGCCCTTTTAGGACAAATGACACCTGAAGCAGAAGATGATGGAAATGGTTAAAACTGCGTGTCTGAGGCTATGTCCGGACGAGTTCGATGTGGGTTTAGTTTTGAAACTGTGTCAAAACGATGTTACGTAAAAATTGAACTGTTTCAGTTAAAATCTGCGTCAGCATGGGGGCAAAACACTTGCTGAAAATGATGCAATTCACATGCCACACCACACACCAGTCCCACGGGATACAAGAGAACAATAGAAGAAGTAGTGCGCATGCGCCCACATCCCTTTTACTACTGGTGCGACACACACACCAGACACAAACAATAATAACACTGCTAACACCCTAACCCTTTCACCACTGCTACTCTGTTGTTCGCCATTGTTGCTGTCATGTGAGGAGAATGAATATTACGAGTGCAAGGCTGCGTTTTTTTTAAGGTCATGTGGTCATGACGTGGGTATGAACACACAGGGATACTCATCAGGATGGATACGGAAATAGCACCGTATTCAGATCTTCCCACTCTGGGACCCCGTTTTCCAAAGAGTTCGTTTTGGGATATGTGCGAGACTGGTCCCATTTTGACAAAAAGTAAAAAGTACGGCGGTTTCACGCAAACTTGTTTCCGTTCTGAGAGCGAAGCTTTCAGTGTCATGTGACCTTTTAGGCTGCATGCACTCAGACAAGTGATGACTGACTTTTGACTTAAATTAAATTGAAAGTAATCTTATGCTGAAATAAGATGTAACACTGTAACACTAATTGTAAACTATATTTGTGATATTACAATAATGAAAAGACAATGAGAAAACTCAAAGAAAAGTTCATTCTTACCAACGGCTCACAGGCCAAATAAATATATGATCTTAATTAAGTAAGATTCTAATTATGTCATTTTAAAAATTTTTTTTAATTATGTAAGATTTATATATTTATTCCTAAGACTATGGCTAATGGGCAGATGTTTAAAAAACATAAAAGCCTTAGAAGCACAAAAAGAGTCGAAGAAAAATTTTTCAAAAAGGGGTGTTTTGTAAATAGTGTAAGCACAGAGATATGGAGAAGACATGTGAAGATGAGATTCATTCACAGAACTGGACTGTAAGCACATCCAGCAGCTGTGAGGAAATTGACCTGTCCAAACTATACTTGTGAGTCCAGAAAAAATAAAAGCACTGTAATTGGTCATCTTCTGTGGACCGCTTTGGGCAGAGGTTAGAACCAATAAAAAGCACCAGGCGACTATATGGAAACTGATTGTTCATAAGATAAAAGAGGCAAGGTTATGCTTTTCACAAGTGTTATAAAAATGTCTTTTTTTTCTGTAACACACATCTTACCCTAGATATTAGAATGTTTGTTAATTTATTGACAATTTTGGACGGTATCAGGGATGGGATATTCATAGATGTGTTTTCATTACAGTTTAAAACCACTAAAGCTTCATTTTGTAACCTACAGAAAGAGAAGATACTGTTTGGTGTTAGTCCTCAAGCTTCTTTTTTCCATATTATAGTGGATGGAATTTAACATTAAACTACTTTGCCATCGCTTATATATTTAGAGAGTGGAGAAACTTTAGAAAGCTAAGAACAAAAAAACAAGAAGGTGACTCTAATGAGGCTTTTATTTGTCATTATAGGGAAAGGTGAAGCGAGGGGAAGTAATTTAACTCCAATAAACCACTTTACCTACATGTCACTGAATATTTCACATCGGAAACTATAATATTAGAATGATTAAATTGGTTATATATAGCTTTGCATTATTTTTTTTCTTGTATTTTATGTATTTAATTTTTTTCCCTTTTTTATTTATCTGTACAACTTTGTGATTTTGCTGGATGAAAAGTGTGTTGTAAATGCAATTTATTATTATTATTATTATTATTATTATTATTAGTAGTAGTAGTAGTAGTAGTAGTAGTAGTAGTAGTAGTAGTATTACTGAACCATTGTTTTAGGAAATCATATTCACTAAAGAATCTTCAAATTGTAAAATATATTTGTTTCCCCTGTTTTTTGGGGGTTTTTTTTTGTTATAATGCTTTTAAAATTAAAGTATCTATAATAACACAATAAACCAGTAGAAACAAGAGAGAAAATACATTTTGAAGAATATATTTAGATCAAATGTTTGCTTCACATACCTTTTGTAATTTGGTTTAAATAACATGACGTAGCTTTCAGAATATACACTAATAAATACTTTTGCCTAAAAATATATTTAAAGAAAACTGGTCCAAATATATGACGTAAAGGTTCATGTTTTATTTAATCTAGATTTATCTTTATATATTTGACATTAGGTAGTGCAACACGGTACAGTTTTAGTCTGGGGAGCAGGTGCTTGGAACAAGATAAGCATTAAATGTGGTTCCAGGAGTCTGGCCACATAATGTTTTATTGATTGGTCAAATGATTGAATGATTGACTCTCTAACTGAGTGGACGGGTTGATTGGTTTGTACTGTGTTGGTCTAAAAATGCAAAGCAGGTCAGCCTAAAAGCACATGAAACCCTTTTGGAAGACAAGTCGTATTTTGCATTACTCGCTTCCAACACATTCACCAAATTAGGCTATTACCCAAAACACTGACTCACTCTATGTTAAGTGGCGCTTGTGTGCTTTTGCCCAGAAGTGCATGTTCTTATCTAAATGTCACTCTAAAGCAATTTAAGTAAACTTGTCACACTTCCAACCCGAAGCATTTTTTTTTTTAATGTTATATTTGTACCTCGTATCCCAAAAATAACACATTTGCCTTTGTCTCATTGTTTTGGAGGAGGCACAGCCCACGTAAATCCACAGTGCTTGAAATTGATGTCCATGTATCACAACCCTAAAGGGACTTCCTGCTGTCATCGTTGATCGAATAGAAAAAGAACTGCTCATCGCTCAGACACTAGAGAGACTCTGTTTTCAAAATATAGATATGTGTCCCAGCTGCAGTGAGGTGAAGCTCCAGTTCAGCCAAAATGTATCCGACAACAGCACAGGATTGGAACAGAGTGTGCAGCGAGAGGGTTGTGTTCATGAGGGTTATATCTGTACGTGTGTCTGCCTCTTTATCTGTGTCAGGAGATTTATTGCCGAAGGTACCTCAGAGCTACAAATAGCCACTGCACTGGCCCCTGAATTGATACGACAGCTGTTCAATCAAGAGACCTATAGGCACCGCTATGCGACAAAGCCTCCTGGAGTGCCAGTGAAATCCTGTTGTTTAAGTCAAAGATCCCTCCGATCTCTACTGTCTGTCTGAGTTTGATTTGTATCGTGATTGTGCATCATGAGCGGCACGATATATTGTTTGATTATCGACATCGCAAAGTATGTGTTCACAATAGTCACATCGCAGGTCCTGCAACTATTATTTTTTATGATTTATTTGTATATTTATTAATTTATTTAATGACATTTCTTAATTAATTAATTAAGTTTTTATTTTTATGTAGTTTTATTTATTTATTTATTTATTCATTCATTATTTTATTATATTTAATTTTTAATTTGTATTTATTGATTTTTTTATTATTAATTGTATTTAATTATTTCAGCTACAAGAAAGATGACACTGAAATATACATATATATATATACATATACATTTTTTCCCCCTCATCTCGTCATCTGAACCTTTATCCTCACTAAAGTCATGGGGGTCTCTGTGGGCCTAATCCAATGGGTGAAGGCGGGGTACACCCTGTATGAGTCTCCAGTTCATCTCAGGGCTGAACATATATAGACAAACAATCACTTTCACATTCACACCTATGGACAATTTAGATTAACTAATTAACCTATCAGTGCATGTGTTTGGAGGAGGAGGAAACTGGAGTACCTGGAGAAAACCCACACAGACATGGGGAGAACATGCAAACTCCACACAGAAAGGTCTGGTGTGGGAATCCAACCAAGGTCGTTATTGCTGTGATGCACGAGTGCTACCCACTGCACCACTGTGCCGCCCCAAATTTTGTTTTTCTAATACCATGCAGCCCTACTGTGCATATATGTTTCTGTTCCATTTCCCTTAATTCATCATCCAATCAATATGAATTACATACAAAAGGCACATTTTATTCAAGTACATGAATGGTTTTTTTTTTATCTTCATGAGACAAACACTTCTCAGAACCTTCTCTGTTTACAGTAGTTTTGTATTTAGTATAATGGGATCTTGTCAAGGTCTTGAGAACAGTTCCAACAAAGCCTGACGCGGGGAAAAAATGAATAATTCATTCCACAGGCATTGTATTAAATACACACATCACACACCTAGAGTCTTATTAATATGATTTATAAAAGATTGAAGAAGAGTTTTGTCCCAACCGCCATCCGACTGTTAAATAAGCACTTTAAATAGGGAATGTGCAATTAATGGTCAGGGGCATTTCTATTTAGGTGTGCAATAATTATTATCTATTTATCTATCTGGTTTTAACCTCCTGAGACCCAGTGATGCATTTTTGTCCTCTGTAGTGGATAAGAGTTTCACAGCTTTATTTAAAAAGAAATCAATAAAAATGTCCACTGAAAAGGACATTATGTTATAAAAATATATCCATTTAAAAAATGTATCTGATAACACTGTTATGTCATGCTGTTTCCAATTCAGGCAATTATTTAATGTAAAATGGCAAAAATATTTCCTTACTGTGTGTTAGGCCACTAGGTGCGCTTTCTTTTATATCACTATTTTAGTATTTATTTGATCTGTTTGTAATCATGTTTTTAATCTTGTTGGCTGTACATTGATATTTGGTTTTTGCAGTGCATCTATGATGTTTTGTTTGAAATTACAATTAAATTATATAATATATCTATCTATGTGAATGACACAACCAGTAGATGAAGTAAAATAAAGTTCTGTCTTATATGTGTGTGTGTGTGTGTGTGTGTGTGTGTGTGTGTGTGTGTGTGTGTGTGTGTTAAAGGTATACAAACAATTGAGGGAAGGAATGTTTTTTATTTAAAAGTAATTTATTACCCATTTCATCATTCTTTACATAACGGACAATAAATAAAAAAATAAAAAACAACAACCGTAAATCGGAAGTGTCCGACATAAAAAGAATAAAACAAGTGTGTTTCATGCTAATACTGAACCCCAGGTTTGCTTCCAGGACCTTTCTGGAGAAGCAAAGTGATCGATAGTACTGTCAGCTGACCTCGATTTAATGTATTTGTGTGTTTGTGTGTGTGTGTGTGTGTGTGTGTGTCTAGATGTGTGTGAGCCCAGATTGATGCTGCCAGTATGCTCCAAGCACACCTAAGCACCGACATAAACAAGCCTTGAGGGTGTGTTTTGTCCAATAGTTGGTGTTCTCTACTGTGATCATGAGTTCTGTCTGATGTTTCTACGGCAACCTAGACTCTCTTACCTTTCCTTCAAACACAAATGTAACCATTAGCGTGACAAAACACAAACCAGCTCCTGCACTTTGGGGGGGGGGAAAACCACATGAGTGGATGATTTCAAAGGAAAAAAAAATTTAATATATGCAATCTATATGGAGATATAATGCACTAAATTACTTTTGCATGTTGGCTGGTGGGTTCTGTTCTACAGTGATAACTATGCATGAATATAACACATGCATGAATACACTAGATACACACTTGGAAATGATTTTATATTCTCATGTGTTATCTACTTATAAATGTTCAGTACAGGTTTAGCTTCTTTCAGATTAACACATTTAAACGCATTTTGTTAATTAACACAGAAAAAAAACTGCTGCAGAGTCAAGAATAATAAAGAAAAATTACTTAAATGTGCCTTACACTCAATCCTTTCAACATGAGCTGGTATTACAGGAGGGTGCAGAGCTTTTGATTTAGATTTATGACCAAGTTTTTTTTTTTAAATCCATCAAGGACATACTTTTCATATCATTTGTGTCATAGTTAATGATGATTATTACTGCATTGCGCTGCATCTATTTTGTCGTGCTGCTGTAAGGCCATGTTGGTCTTATACCGAAAGGAATATGCAAATAACAGTATTGATTTAACATCTCAGTACCGAGGCAGCTTAGTTACTGGTTTAGTCTAATATGGAGACTGGAATCTTTAAGGAAATGGTTAAATAATTCTCCTGTTTATTTTAAGTTGCTGCTGTGTGCAAAAAAAAGGAGAAAAAAAAAGTGGTGCAGATTCTGGAAAATGCAGGAAATCTCTAAAAGCTACTAAAGCAGGTCACAAAGCATGAGCACAGAAAAGACCATAGACTGATGACATACAGGAGCACCACATTACCTCGCAATGAAATTAAATCTATAAGTTGGCCACTTATGTATCATACACTTGAGGTAACCTAGCAACTCCTGAATGAACTGGAGCAAGATAGATGGAGAAGATGGAAGAATGTGAAAGGGGGAAAAAAAAAAAAGCATCCACATTCATAAAGCCTTTTTGAGTTAAACGGAACAGAGAGCAAAAGAAAAAGAGAATAAGAGGAGCGGCGTCAGCGTGTGAATATTCAGGCGTATATAAACACTGGAGTGCTCGCTCGAAACAGAAGTAGAATCAAAGAAAGAAAATCCAAAAAGGAGACGTAAAGCCGGTGCTGTTCTCTATATGTTACAACACACTGAACTTTACAGAGTCCATTTGCCAGTGACTGTTTGTCAGTTAGCTAATAAGCACAACACTTCAGGGGCAAAAAAGGTCGATAATAGCTGCTAAAGGAAAGCACTCTACTGAAAGATACAGATAAAAGCTCTCAAATTGAAAGTCTAAACCGCATATCTTGTCAGAAACTATACTGAAAACAATGAAGCTGAAAGGTCATATGTTAGATTTGGAGATGTTGTACTTTGGCAGAAGACAAAAAGTAATACCCAAGTGTTATCAAAAGAGAACAGATTCACTGTGAGTCTGCTGCAGTATGGGACATAGTCCTAATATGTAAAAGTTTACTGCTAGAGAAACTGAAAAAACAAACAAATATATTGATTGTTTGGTTGTTTGGTTGGTTGATTGGTTGGTTGCTTGGTTGGTTGGTTGCTCTGTTACTTGCTTGCTTGATTGGTTAGATGGTTGGTTGGTTGATTGCTTGGTTGCTTGGTTGGTTGATTGGATTGTTGTTTGGTTGGTTGGTTGGTTGTTTGCTTGGTTACATGCTTGGGTGGTTGCTTGGTTGCTTGATTGGTTGCTTGCTTGCTTTGTTGTTTGCTTGGTTGGTTGGTTGGTTGGTTGGTTGTTTGCTTGGTTACATGCTTGGGTGGTTGCTTGGTTGCTTGATTGGTTGCTTGCTTGCTTTGTTGTTTGCTTGGTTGGTTGGTTGGTTGGTTGGTTGTTTGCTTGGTTACATGCTTGGGTGGTTGCTTGGTTGCTTGATTGGTTGCTTGCTTGCTTTGTTGTTTGCTTGGTTGGGTGGTTGCTTGGTTGCTTGGTTGCTTGATTGGTTGCTTGCTTGCTTCGTTGTTTGCTTGGTTGCTTGCTTGGGTGGTTGCTTGGTTGTTTGCTTGGGTGGTTTCTTGGTTGGTTGGTCGATTTTGATCATGTTATTGACAGTTTAACCCTTGTATCGTGGTCACTGTAGTGGACAGTTATTCAAAGCTGTTCTCTTGTAGATTCATGGATTCTATTATTTTGTTCTATATCAGTCAAGTCAGATCGTCCATTACATTGACCTTCAGACCATTACTGTCACTTGTTCTTCATAAACTTAATCGACACTTACATGTTTGAGTGTAAATTAGTTGCTTGCTATCGTTATCGGATTATAATTAACAGGGGTTTTTTTAGGGGGGGGGACTCATATTATTTACAGTGTGTTACAATGTGACAAAACAGCAGATGAGCAACATTTGAAAAGAAAAATCATAGTTTTGAAACACAAAAACTATTTTTCTGCAAATATTTCATGAAAATATTGGAAACTGTTAAATGTTAAGGGTGTGCAAAAAAAAATTCTGCTACTGTAAATGACAATGAAGAGAATAAAAATAAAGCTGCAATATTTTAATCCTAAAAATGTACATGGAAGTAGAAGAACTGATCTAACTCTACCCCTTCAAACCTTTCCATAAAACAACACCGTCCCAGATTTATCAGCAATTTTTAAACATGTTTATTTACTCATCCACATTACAACACATTCACCAACACATTTGCAATATTGATCTAAAAAAAAAAAAAAACGCCTAATGGAGTTAATTTATCCATGTATGTCTGGAAAAGCATTTCTTTTTAAACAGTCATACTATACATTTATTTTACTTCTGTATTCAATCTATTCCCCAGTTTATCTCCCCTAACAGTGAATAATATATATAAACAGGTACAGGTACATTGTACATTGTGCTCTGTTTAGAAACCATCCCTGATTTTATTTTGTCTGTAATACAAAAAATGTTGCTTGTAGGACAAAAGACATGGGTCAGTGTTGTCAAAAAAGTATTAAAGCATGGCAAACACTGAGAGACAACAAGGGACAAGCTAACAGACAACCACTTGCAAACCCAAAGTCAAACATGCCCTGCAGAAAAACACATATTAGAAAAACCAGTGCAATGACTGCCTGACAACTGACTTTCTCTCATCTCTGCTTTACACGATAACAAACTGAAAAGACACTGTGGGGTTATGAATACAACCGTGTAAAGTGTTAAACAGAAGCCAAATTAAAAAGAATACCTGTCTTAAGTGAAAACATAAAAAAAACCCTGTTAAAATTAGAAACAGTGTAGAGTCATGAGAATTAGAAAACATGCCTTCTTAGTCCTCACTAGGATCTAAAATTATTCAAATCTAACCTCACGTGTAAAGCAGAGCATAACTGATTCCACTGTATCATTTATTTAACGAGAATGAAGCAAATAATGAGAGGCAATGTGTGAAAAATAAGTCCCCCCTGTGGTTCAGTAGCTTGTAGAACCACCTTCTGCAGTAACAACTTGAAGTAATAATCATATTCTGTGGGACTATATCAGTGTTTCATGTTGCCATGGAGGGATTTTTGCCCACTCGTCATTGAAGTTTGTGTACATTTGTGGACATTCTCAGCTTTGATTGGGCCATTTGAACACGTTTCAGTCATCGTGTTGTAGATGCTGTTATGTTTTTTGGATCATTGTCCTGTTGAATGGCACAATTTTGGCCAAATTTTCACATTTTATTTGTGTATAAAGAGTGGTTTTATGGTCAACTTAAAGATTTCCAGCCCCTACAGTATCATCACCCCTTCAGCAAATGTGTTCAAACCTTTGTATGAGGTGTTTATGATGATATGCATTGGATAATCAGAGCATTTTCATGTTTTGGTTTGTGAAATGGGAGATATTGTTGATGGATTTATATGTAGTTTGGGGCTTTTATATCATACCCTGTATAGTTCATTCACTCTATTTCAGTGTTTTTCAATCTTGGGGTCAAGACCTCACATAGGGTTACCTTGAATTCAAATGCAGTCCCCTGAAATTTCTAGTGATTGATAAAAATAAAATACTTACTAATAACGATTCAAGGATCTTTATTGTCATACCAGATCACTTCCTAGGTATGAAATTTGATCTTGGGTCTGGGATCGAGCTATAAGTACATATATATATATATATATATATATATATATATATATATATATATATACACACACACAAAGTTTAAACATATGAACACGGTAAAAATAAAGTAAAAAATGTGATAAAATAAAACAAGGCAGTCAGAGACAGCAGACCTCCGCCAAAGCTTGATATGGCGTCATATGACGTTAAAACGTGACGTGATGGATCCATAGGTGTTGACCCATCTGATGTCTGACGGTGAAACGATGTGAATGAAAAAAACGCAAGATTCTATCTTGTCTGAATCCTGAGATAATACCACTGATGTGTTTTAGTGTGACCTTGACCTTTGGCCTTCATTGCTCAAAATCTAATGGGTTCTTCCTTGACCCATTATGTATCATCTATCATTTTTACTGCATGTAAAGTGTCTTTAAGTGCCATGAAAAGCACTATACAAATAACATGTATTATTATTATTATTATTATTATTATTATTATTATTATTATTATTATTATTATTATTATTCTTGAAAGTTTTATCAAAATCCGTTCAGAACTTTTTGTGTAATCCGACTGACAGACAGACAGACAGACAGACAAACGGACCCGAATTTAATACTGAGTTTATCAGTGTGTTATAGGAAAGAAGCTGTTCCTGAGCCTGGTGGTTTTGGTTATAAAATATAGATGGTGAATTGACAGAAACAACCACCTTCTATAACAGACATGACAAACTGTGAAGCTGAAAGATAAGATAAGATAAGATATTCCTTTATTAGTCCCACTAGGGGAAATTCCATGTTTACAGCAACACAGAATAGAGCAGCAGACAAGGGCAGCACAGCAACAAAAAATTGTATAAAAAAACTGAAGCACTGTGGTACTGTTGATCTGTCAAATGTTCATTGTGGTCAGTTTCAAATGTTGCAGCTCTTTAATAATCCATAGTTTAAGTTATTGTTTGTTCAGTATTAATTGTCAGCCTTTAAATACAAGCTAAACTGACTGTACATATCCTGGTGAAGGAAAATACAATTCTCACTTTGTGCAATAATAATCTACACCTGGATTTTCTGCCTCTGTCTATAATTATGTACATTACACAGACTAAATTATTAGAGAGGCTGGTTGTTCACTTTCCCCTGTAAGTGGGTTTGGATAGAAGCATCTGCCAAATGCATAAATAAACTAGAAAAGCACTCTGAGAACACAAACCTCCGCCAAGGCAGAACCCCCCCCCCCGCCCCCGAAATGAAAAGAGGTCCACCAAGGAGGTTATGTTTTTGCCAGTTTGTTTGTCTGTCTGTCTGTTAGTTAGCAAGATAAGTCAAAAAGTTATGGACGGATCTTGATGGAAATTGTCAGAGTAGGTTGGTAACGGGGAGATCTGGAAATGATTAGATTTTAGTGATGATCCGGAGGGGGGGGGGGGGTTATGGACGGATTTTGATGACATTTTCAGGATGTGTTGGGAGTGTCACAAAGAACAAATGAATAATTACATTTTGGTGGTGATCCAGAATGTTATGAGATGTGGTGGAAAAGGACCCAAATTCGGACGCCAACAGTTTCACACAGGCTCTTTATTCTGAGCTCCAATAGGAAAAGTCCAGAAACAATATATGACCATAAGTCATTCAAAAACTCACACACAAAATAGTCAAAATATCCCAAACGGGTGCAACGATCCAGTGGGTACCATCTGGAAGGAGACGAGAGCTCTGTAGAGGTTAACGTGTGGGGTGAACTGACAAAGGAGACAGAAAAGGAAAGGACTTAAATAGGGAGAAGTGATGAGGACAGGTGTGTGAGGACCAGGTGAAATAATTAAGGTGAAAGGTGACAGGGTGCAGAACGGAAAGACAGAGTGAATGGAAAAAGAGATAGTGAGTTGGGATATGACACAGAAGAGATCCTGGATTCTTTATCACTTTGAAATTTTACATTGTGGTAAATGGAGAATACATTTCAAAGTGATCCAGAATCCAGGATCTCTTCTGGATCACCACCAAAATCTAATCATTTCCAGATCTCCCCACTACTAACACACTCTGAAAATTACATCAAGATCCGTCCATAACATTTTGAGTTATCTTAGTAATTAACAGACAGACAAACAAAGTCTGGCAAAAACAATCTCCTTGGTGAAGGTAATAAATAAATAAATGTTTTCTAAATTTAACATTTATTTCCAACATAGTATAGCAAACTATTACATGATGTAAAGCAAACAAACAAACAAAAACCTCTTCGTTTTGAATGTCTGAGGTTGTGAGATTTGTGATGTTAAAATAGGATCACAAACAAAAAAAAACACTGATCTATTTGTTTATGTTTATTTCTGGTCAAATGGTTAATGATACAACACATATAAAGGTGATATGATTAATTATTCTTTGTTATCAAATGTTTTATATTATAAATAGCTGATGAAGTAAATATGCTTCTTTCTGTTCCTTCTCAAACTGACACGGATAATATGTGCACTGATGTTAAATGCATATTTTTTTTTTTTACCATTGATAGGTGCATATTCTTTTTTTATGAGGGGGGGGGGGTTCTTTTGTTCTATTTTCAAAGTATGAGACAAATAAACAGATATGATGTTTTTGATTTTTTTTTTTTTTTTTTGCAGATGTGGTGCAGTGTATTGTGGCCAAAATTATCTGCACTAGTCTTTTCTTTTCATGAGTCTTTATTTAGTCTAAACCAGTGGTTCTCAGCTGGTCTGGCTTCAGGACCCATTACTATCTCTGAATGACAAGCTGTGACCCAGTTTGATCAAATATATTTAATGAAAAGACGGTGTCATTTAAACCTGAGATTAACACACAACATCAAAGTATGAAAACACGTAAGACAAGTTTAACCCATAATGATCCAGTGCTACTTTTTTGGCAGTTCCTGAATATTTTTTCTTTGTATTAAGCCACAGGTGTCAAACATAAGGCCCAGGGGCCAATTGCGGCCCACCAAAGGGTGCGGTCTGTCCCTTGGGATGAATGTGTGAAATGCAAGAATTACACTAAAGATAATTAATAATCAAGTTCAAATCATTTATCATTCATATCAATTCAATCTAAAGTAGATTAGATTAGTAAAATACTATCATAATAACCTAGAAATAATGGAAACAAACCTTAAACTAATTTTCCTTTCTATTTTAGTGTAAAATAAAGTACAAGAAAAGACTAGCCTTTTACAAAAAAAATTTAATAACCTGAAATATTTGTCAAATTTTACCCAATATTTAGTTACTAAATGTTGTGTATATTCGTACGACGACTGTGATCTGTAAGTTGTGATGCATGTCTATAAATGACAAATTAAAGCATAATATTGTCAACATTATACTTATTTTTCTTAAGAATTTCCAGATTGTTCATATTTGTTCGTGCTATATTCATGTAGATGTCGTTTGTAGATGTGACCGTTTTTATTGGAGAATTTGGCTTTTTTAAACACTCCAAAACACCAAATTTTTTGGCATTAACATTATTTTATAAATTTTTATCCTATTGTTTATATTATTTGACTGGTTCGGCCCACTTTATACCATATTAGGATGAAAGTGGCCGCTGAACTAAAATTAGTTTAACACCCCTGTATTAAACCTTTCTTAAGTGATTTATTACCATTTATTTTAATATTAACTGATGTATTTGGCATTTTTCCATTGTAAATAATTTATTTTCCTAGATTTAATGTTCAGAAAAACTCACAATAAATTCAAAGCCTATATCAAAACATGGAAAACTGAAGAAAAATACTTTTTCAGCAACATCTATCATTATCCCAACATAAACCAAGTGTCTCCATCTGCTGTCATTGATCCAACTCCACAGTTTTTACTGGTGAATCAATGTTATTGAAGATAATGATGTTTCCACAGTAACTATGGGTCACATCTGATTACCATGAAAAGATGACAAACTGCATTTTACACCAATTCTTTCCATTGATTGATAAGATTAGTGGATCACATGATACAGTATTAAACATTAGTAGATGGTGTCGGTTACCAGTGGATGTTTGGGTCTTTATTAGTTAATGATAAACCTAAATGACCATCAAGTGATAAAAAGACAAACATTTCCTTTAATGTTAAAGTGGGTAAACTTTAACCAAAACCGTGTGCATTTAGTCAGTCATCCAAGCATTAATCATAAAGCTGACATAACAATTACAACATTTTAGTAACACTTGCAAAATGAATTCAATTTATAAACTGCAACTAGTGTTTCTTAACATTATTTTTGACCAAAGGCCTGCGACCCTCTGAAAACAGGTTTGCGATCCACTTTTGAGTCACGACCCACCAGTTGAGAATCACAGGTATAAACCATGCAGCCACAGCCTTTTCAGAGAGAAGAGACCTTAACAAAAACACTCAACAAGACTCTTTATCGAGTTGTATTAGATTTATTATATTCTGATTTGCAAAACCAATGAATTCAGAGCAGCTGTCGTATTTTTCTACATGACTTAATAATAGAGGATGCACCTAGAAAATGGCTTATACTACATAAAAATCATAAAAGCTGAATAGCCATTCTGCAAATCCTGCTTTCTATGCCTATTATTTAACATTAAATAGCAAACCAGGTTCAAAGCAGTGCCACATTTGTCTGATTAGAGATGTAATATTTAACCATCAAAGAAACTGAAGTAAGGGGCATCAGGTTATGAATTGCCTCATTTTCATTTCTGACGTCGGTCTCCATTTAGCTGGAACTGAGTGGGAAGCAGAGCCATGTGAGACTACGATGAACTCCACAACTGCCTCTGCCACTCAATGAAGGTGCAGATCTAATATATTTTGCATGGAAGCCATAAGTAATGCATGCAGCAGCAGGCAAAAACATACATTTCTCAGCTGTCTTGCTATGTCAGGGTACAGGGAGTTAACTTTAAAAGAGCTGTCATGTATAAAAATGTGTACAAGTACAGTCAGAGGTAAAAGTCTTGGGACGGCAGCTGAGTGAAAATGTTTGTTGCTGTTGGTGAAAGTGAGTCAGCATTTAACACCTTGCATGCATAAAATGTTCAAAGTGCAGTCCACTGAGAAGAGACATTTGTCATTTCTGCTGCACACGGAAAACATCTCAGTGCATTGCCACCAACTATATCCCTCTAACGTGGTTATAAAAATAAAATGTATGTCATCACTTTAAGCCCAGTAGAAACAAAGATAACTCAATATGCCTGCGACAAAGAAAATACTCTAGCCAATAGTCAGCATGATCATGTGCTTTATTTGGTGGTTCTATAGGAAATGTAGTAACAAAAAAAAAAAAGAAACCTGCATACCAATGCCAGTCAAAGCACTACAGGAATTCAAAGCTATATATGATGTGATTCATATTATTCTGATAACATCTTTATTTGATTTGTCACTGTCAGTTGTATAGCATATAATATCCTCCTACAACAAAGCGCTACTCAGGTTGAAAGAGAAAGAGAGAGAGAGAGAGAGAGAGAGAGAGAGAGAGAGAGAGAGAGAGAGAGAGAGAGAGAGAGAGAGAGAGAGAGAGAGAAGGATTGTACATGGCCTAGCTGAAAGAATAACCTTCAAATGTCTAATTATGAAAGAGTTCATAATTAGCATGTAAAACTACGCTCAAATTTCTTCTGTGATATTCTTATCTATATTACAAAAATTTCAGACACTGGCTTACATGAAAATTAAAGTGTCCCTAATATTTTACGCAGGGCACGACAGGATATTTGAAATAAAGTTGCAATAATAATCCGTGCAACTAGTCTGCATGCAAGGCCAGTCACTGTGGACTCATTAGGGTTCAAATCTGGCTCATTACCTTAGTCATGTCATCTCTACTGTCTCTCTCATTGCTTTTTCATTTCTCCCTGATGTTTAATATTGAATACAGCAAAGGTACAAAGAATTACCCTTCAGCTCTCCCTTTACAATTTCTTTTCTTTTTTTTTCTCTTTTTTTTAAGTACCAGTGCAGTGAAAATGTTATATAAAAAAATAAATGTTCCTAATAAAATCAAGAGACAGCAAATGTAATAAAATAAGGTTCATTCTAGTTATTCCACCGTCGCTGTGACAAGTGTCATTTTTTTTTTTTTTGTAATTAAAGATGAGTTGAATTGTTCCAGGAATAGAACCTGAGCTCTCACTGCAGGTGACTAGAAACCACTCAACAAAGTAAAGTGAGTACTTTACAGCCCCGCGGCAAGTCTGAATATTTAATCAGCCAGTTGCAGATTTTAATATTTGATTAGCCTGTTGCAGGTGGGTACGGTGTGAAACCTGGATTTCAATTAGAAAGAAGAGAGCTCATGTTTCATTTGTTGTTCCATTGTCCAATATTTGTGAAGTGACATGTTGGATTACTACGCAAACATTTTATTGGTAAACTAATTCAGATAGACAGCTGCTGTAAAAACAGGTGAATAATTGGCTCGTATAAGTATTTCATGAGTCAGGCTGCAATGAGAATGGATTAGTAGCTTGTTGACTATGTATGTATGCATATTACTGCTGAATATTCTAGTTGTGAAGAGGAAACACGTGCAGGTAAATGTCAAAGTATTGGAAAGAGGTAGACGCCGCTGCTCTGCTCTGCTCTGATCTGTTCTTAATCATGGCTTTACTGTATCTTCATCCTGGATACAGCGAATGTGACATATGTGCATGCTCTTACACAGAACTGGCAGCGCTGTTCTCCCTCAATGTTTCCTTGTACACGTCAGTATGAGCGATGAAGTAGTTCTTGTTCAGAAAAAGCAACACACACACACACACACACACACTATACTGTAGCTGCCTACCTTGTTGTATCATGACCTTACATCATTTTTTTCAGCGTGCCACACTCTTGATATTCTTGCTGTGAGCCCTAACTTGGGCGATGGACTGGAACGTCCATGCCTCTGTAACACAGACATTTCAACAGTGTTTGGGGGCTTAGGTGTGAGCACTGGACTGAAACCTCCCATACATATAACTCACAATACACACATACGATCACACATACATAAATCTGGTCATGGTGTTATGGTTTAAGATACATCCTGAGGGATTTCAAGCTTTATTTTTGAATTACTGTTTCCTGGCAATCCAATTTTTATCATGATATTACAGATTTAAAGGTTGAGTTTGTTTGATTTTGTTGCTACATAGCATTGATAAAGTTCTAGACTCCAATAGGGCTGCATGATATTGGCAAAAGTTGCCATGTGTGATATGGGTGTGCAACATTGAGATAACGATAATATTGCGATATTTGTCATTCATGTAAAGAAATGCAAGTTACATCCAGAGGTGTAGAGTAACTAAGTAAAAGTACTTCATTACTGTACTCAAGTTGATTTTTTTAGGTATTTGTACTTTACTGGAGTATGTATTTTTCTGGCAACTTTTTACTTTTACTCCCTACATTTTTGCATAAATATCTGTAGACTCATTACTTTTTCAAACTAAACATATGTGACGTAAAAGAAAAAATAAGAAAAAAAATAAGTCACCATAGGAAAATTCAGTGGCTAGAAAGTGTGACTTTATATATTATAGCTGTGTGACTATTATCTCATAATTTTGAGTTTTTGTCTCAAATTTTTTGACTTTTTATCTCACAATTTTAACATTTTATCTCACAATTTTGACTTTTTCTCTTAAAATTATGCATTTTTTAAAATCTCATGGTGCCTTTTTTTTAAGTTTTTATCTCAATTGTGACTTTTTTTTCTCAATTTTTCCAAAATTTTCTGCCCATACCTACAAAAACTGAGTACAGTGACCCTATCAAACACATTATCAACACAGTAACTCACTTTTAAATGCTTCATTTTTAGATACTTTTGAAATTTTGACATGTTTAAAACTTTGAAACTGATTTTTCTCGGTTGAATAAGTATTATTGCATTCATGGCAAAAAAAAAAATTGCTGTTTTACTTTTTACTTTATTATATTTGTGAAATTGTACTTTTTTACTTTTACTTAAGTAAACAAGCTGAATCAGTACTTCTATTTTTTCACACCAGTAGCTGTACTTCTACTTAAGTACAGAATGGTTTCATCTATTACACAGCAAATATTACGGCTGTGGCTCAGTTGGTAGAGTGGGTCGCCCAATGACCGAGAGGTTGGCGGTTCGCGTCCCAGCTCTGGCTGTCCACATGTCGAAGTGTCCATGGGCAAGACACTGAACCCTGACTTAGGCCCCCAGTAGGACTGACCTTAGACCTTAGAAACCTACTGGTGTAGTATGAGTGTGTGTGTGAATGGGTGAATGAGAGGCCAATGTAAAGCGCTTTGAGCACCATGAAGGTGGAAAGGCGCTATATAAGTACAGTCCATTTACCATTTAAGAAAAATGTTCCTTCAATAATGTAAATGTTCATAAGGTGTAAAATGTTCCTTAAATGTTAAAATGAGCCAGTCGTTTGTATGTTGACTCAGTTATTTATAATTAAATACTGTACGAAATACTGTACGGGTACAATTAGTGTTGTAAGAGATGACTTTTTTTTATGAATTAGTTTATTCATTCATTATCTGAACCCGCTTTATCCTCACTAGGGTCGCGGGGGTCACTGGGGGCCTAATCCCAGCTACAATGGGCGAAGGTGGGGTACACCCTGTATGAGACACCAGTTCATCGCAGGGCTGACATACATAGACAAACAATCACTCTCACATTCACACCTATGGCCAATTTTAGATTAACCAATTAACCTATCAGTGCATGTGTTTGGATGGTGGGAGGAAACCGGAGCGCCCGGCGAAAACCCACGCGGACACGGGGGGGACATGCAAACTCAACACAGAAAGGCCTGGTACGGGATTCGAACCAGGGTCCTTCTTGCTGTGAGGCACGAGTGCTAACCACTGCACCACGCCCTGAATTAGTTTATTGTGATATGTAATTAATTGATAATGTCACCTAAAATTGCTGAGAAAAATCCACAATTTGAGGTATTTTCCTTTCAATTCGTTACATTATTGGGGTGAATCAAAAGATTGATAACAAAAAAACCTTTATTAAGTTATTTATTGTTTTCAACAGACTTGACCAGATGCGGTCCTAGCCATTTAATTATACTGTATTTGATATTAGTCCAAAGTGATGCCTGTAACTTTTAGTTTCGAACACTGCAGGAAATATTGCCATGTTCTTTTGTCAGTCTCCAAATAATTAGAAGATAAAAAAATAAAACATTAGGTCCATATAAAGTACTGTACATCCCAAAACAGTAAGAACACTTTTCTGAGCATTACAAGTATTAAACACTGAACTTGTTGATTTCCCTGTGTTTCAGATAATGTCACATAAATAAAACAAACCCATCAATCACAGTGCTTTAAGTTAAAACATCAAAAAGGCAACTCGCATAAATAAACAGTAAAGTTAGAGATTACAAATTAGATTACTGCATTTAAAAAGCACAACACTAAATATGACTGTAATTAATATTAAACAATGCAATAATTTGACACCACTAAATCTAATCAGTTACACAATTCTGTCCAAGAACTTGCTGATGCTCCAAATGTAGACCTTCAGACAAAAAGAGTCAAATATTTTTGTCATTTTATTCCCATTTAAAAATGTGTAAATGACATTCATGTATTTCATAATAACAAAAGTACCAGTGTACCACCATCTTCAAGCTTTAATAAAACATTATTCCATTGTTTGCATGGTTTGGTAAATACTGCATATGAAAATAAAATCTTTAAATATAAGTGCTCAGGCCTTCCCCAAAGTTGTGCTCTGAAAATATTCACATCTTTTGAACATTAATAACATGTAAAATTGCATTCAACCATGCATTTGCATTTTTTTCCCAGAAAAACTAGTATATTAGAGTGGTAGAGGAAACCACTCTGGTACCCCATGGTGCGTAAAACAGAAAGTTAATGAAAAAAAAAAGAAGAAAATATAGGATTTTACATCATTGCAATATGAATATTAAACACTGTTATCATCATAATGATATTTTTTCGATATACTGTGCAGCCCTAGATTACAATCAGCCCAATGTCCCCATGCCCATCAAAACTACTATAAACAACACAAAAGGCCTTGTGTTTGGTTTGTTTATTCACTATCGAACAAGCTGATGCAACACAGTCTGTTCTTTCAGGTGATTATAGACTGTGTAAACATAATAAAGAGTATTACCTTTGTTATGATGGAACAGAGTCAGTGTTCAGCCTGTCCCAGATGACATGGGCTTCATTGTGGTTCCAACTGAAATATAGAGATCATTCATTCTCAGATTCACACCTATTGACAACTCTACAAAAATCAGTTAGGTGGTGTCTGTCTTTGGTTTATAACACAGTACAGTATACGCTCATATTACACCAATTCTGAGTCACATAACATGGTGCTGTTTCTTTTCACTCTGTAAAGATGAAGCCAAAATCTTACAGTCAACAGGAGCTGTCATGTTGCCTGTGTGACACGATTTGGAACCTGACTGTGCACAGTAGAAATATAGTTAAGTACTCTCACGGCATCGATTGAAAACCAGGACCTTCTTCAAGTGATCTGGTATTGCAAAGCAGTCTTATCATTCCTTTCATTTCTACATAAATCTTAACAAATGGTGCATTTAATGGGTCAGTATCTAAGACTCTGGATCTATCTGAAATCTCACATAATGTACTGCATACAATATCTACTCTAACTTTGGGATTTTGCCAACCGGCCCACCTCTATCGATAAGTGTGTACTAAATCAGATTCAGAGTAATATTACACATTGCCCACATCTGTATAATATTATAGACTGGGTTTCACTGCAACGCATTTGCTGCAACACAGTGAGCCATGCTAGCCAGGAGCATTGCTAGGCACTGTTGAAATCCCTGCCCCCCACCCCTACACACACACACACACACTTGTGCATGCCACACAAGAAAAATTTGTATAATTTTCAGGGAATTTGAGGTAAAAAGTGAAAAAATAGATTCTGAAAGTAAGTCCCTGGTCCCTGTACATACATACATACATACATACATACATACATACATACATACATACATACATACATACATACATACATACATATATATATATATATATATATATATATATATATATATATATATATATATATATATATATATATATATATATATATATATATATATATATATATATATATATATATATATATACCACCTCAGTCCTACAACTGTGAAGTTTATATTGAAATCTGTTTTTTGCTGTATTTAGCAAGGGATAATACATGGAACACGAGTTACTATCAGAAAAATATTCCCCGACGGGGCGAACAACACCCCGACGCCGAAGGGGACTATTTTAATGATAGTAACTCGTGTTCCATGTATTATCCCACTTATTCTACGGGTTATTACAGTTCTTACTGTCGCTACTCTTACAGACTAGTGTTGTGAAATAGGCGGAGCAGACAGAAGGGGGGTGCAGAGAGTTTTAGGCGAGAAAAGAGAAAGATGGATGTACACAGTCAGGTCGGCGACCGGAGCAGGTGTTGTCCCGTTCCTGCAAATAAATACTGAAAACGAAGCTCACTGAAACCACTCATTGTTTTATAAAAACCAGCATAGAGGAGTTAACTGAGGGGTAAAATACACTTACTTCGGCCCTGGAGATACTGTACGAGGTGAGGACGGATATTTCCACTGATTTCCTGACTACGGTAAGGATAACATCAGGATAGTTTAACATTGGATAAGCTAGCAGTTACAACGAAGTGGCCGAACTACCTGCGGAGTGATATGGTACAGTGAATCTGAAGTGACAAAACCCGTTGCCATGGGCAGCGGGCGTTAACGGCGCAGCGGGGGGGAGGGGGGGGGGGGGTTTCTAGAAAAAAATCCGCCCGCTGACGTCATTCAAAGTGAACAGGACGTTCTCGAGGGCCGTAGAATAATAGATGGTATTCACTTGACGTTACCACCTCCCGAACCCCGCCCCAATCACCTTATCAAAGGCAAAGACAAATGTATTTGTATAGCACATTTCATGCCCAGGACAATTCAAGGTGCTTTACACAAAAACAGAAACAGAACAGAAGAAAATTATAAAATGATAAAGATGCATTGAAAGACATTTAAAATCGAGACATAAAAACATTTTAAAGCAAATAAGAATCTATGTAAAAGCTCCAGTGAACAATAATGTTTTCAGGCCTGATTTAAATGAACTGACAGTTTGAGCAGACCTCAGGTATCCAGGTAGTTTGTTCCACAGTTGAGGAGCAGAGTAACTGAATGATGCCTCACTTTGTTTCGTTCTGATTTTTGGAACACACAGTAAACCTGTTCCTGATGACCTCAGGGCTCTGGATGCTTCATTGGGAACCAGTAGGTCTAGGATGTATGTGGGTCTAAGGACGTTTAGTGCTTTATAGACCAGGAGTAAGATTTTGAATTCTGTCCTTCTATCAAGGGTTAAAGGTCACCTGCTGCTTATCTGCTGACCTATATCTGACCATGTGCATCTACAAAGGGGCATTATCAGCAGAGAGTGTACAATATTATTCAGAGGGATTAAATAAATACAGTATCTTGTACAAAATGATTACAACAAATCCTTGTGCCAAGTTCGCTCAGAGGTTTTTTCCTGTTTATTCTGGCGATGAATAAAGAATTGGTTAGAAGCCTAACATGTACTTCTATAAATGTTATTAAATTGTGTTTACATTAATTTGTTTCTATTACTGTAACAATAATCTAAGGCAAAATAAGGAAGAAAGAAGAATAAGTCATCATTTCTGGTTTGGACAAAGCACTTGAATTTTATTTTGAAGTTTACAAATGATCTAAAAACACATGAAATGATCTGAAGATGATGACAAAGCAGCTTTCTGATGTATACATCTACATATGTCTTGTATTTATGTGTATATTAGTGCATTGGTCTGAAATATCTATATCCCAGGGTTTGAAATGTCTACACTGGGTCCTAACCGTACAGGGTCCAAAAAGACAGTTTCATTCCTGCTGCTGTTTCTGTTTTAAACACGTCCTCAGGCATGACACTTTGTTTTATTTATTGGACCTGGCTTATTTTTATTTTAATATGATCTTAAAATAATTGTCATTTATTGCCCCTTGTATGTTTCTTATGTTTTTATGTGGCTTATAACAGGGTTGTATTGGCATTTTTAATTATATCTAGTTTTATTTAATGATTTTATTAACTCATTGTAGTCTGTTTTTTTAGTCTTTTTAATCCTTGATCAATGAGCTGCTGGAGGTACTTGTCCATGTCTTTGTCCGTGCTGTTCTTATAATTGTCCACATACTGTATATGTCCAGTGTTTTTAATGTTATATTGTATAAGGTTTATGAAGCCCCTTTCCAAACTGCAACAACAGGTATTAATAAAGTCACCTTCAACCTCCACATAAAGTACTGTGTCATTTTATTTTGCTAGAGCTTAGTTACATCCCCTGTTACATCATCAACCTGATTTGAATAAATTACCCTAAAATTTGGGGTGTGGTAGGAATGCAATTACCAGGAATTCTTTCACCCAAATTATATATTGATCCATTATTCATTCACGCTCACATTCTCCCTCTGGTGGTGGTGAACTACATACTGTACGTATCCACAGCTGCCCCGGGGCAGACTGTGTACTGTCTTTAGATGAGGGGGTGATGAAAGGATGGTGAAGAAAGCTTTGCTGACAACATCTTAATTTTATAACATGATTTATTAAGAAAAAGATCACTATCACGCAGGCACTGTGATCTGCCTGTTGGACTTCTCAGCCTCTATGAAGCTCCTCCATCAACATGTAACATTCTCTTTATAAAGGTTTGGTTTGGTTGTTTATCATAAATATTTGATATCCACACAAAGGCCACTGTTCCTTCACAGCTTCACAGAACTCCCAACTTTGTTGACCCAAACTCCTCAGAGCCCATTAAAGCATACATATCAAAGACACTTCCTTCAAACATACATATTCCACACACTTCTTTTCAAGTATACATATCCAAACACTTAAGATCTTTCAAACACTACAACTGACACTCAAGCCTGGCTGATAATTCGTGCCAAACAGGCTCTCCAACCACCACCGAACATTCATACACCAGTGTGAGTGGCACCAGAGGCAAGAAAGATGAAGTGTCTGATCCAAGGACAGACTAGAGCAGAGCGGTATTCAAACTGCCAACCCTTCAGTAAAGCCACGTTTCCACGACATGTTATCGACTCAACCTGAATCAGCTCGGAAACCGCGTAATATTCCCTGAGAGCATTTCCATTACAGATACTATCATACATGGACATCATCACCAGTTGTTTTGTTTTTTTTCATTAGCCACAGAAGACAGAAATTTCTCAACTACCCTGACTAACCATGGTGTACTGTTACGAACTGGCATTATTGCATACTGAATTTATCTTACCTGTCTGTTCACTGTAACTCCAAATTTAGTTTTGGGTTGTTTTTTTAACCCTTTGATGCATACTGCTCACTCCAGTGGAAAGAAGAACTGTCTTCTACAGCTTTTCTCACTTGGAACCTAAGTGGAATATGAAAAAAAATCCTGTTTTGTTTGAAACCCCCAGTTTGGGTTTTCAAGGATAAATTGAGGCGAGACAATCAGGAGGTCTGGAAAATGGCGGTCTCAGATTTTTGTAGGTTATTTACATCACATGTAAAATACACAGTTGATCAGTGCTGATCAACAGCCTACAGTCTAATCCCCCTTTGTTTACAATTCATTTGGGAATATTTCGTGTCATGTCCATTTTCCCACCCACAGGTGGAGCTCGAGGCGGTTCTTTTCGCATTCATTTCTGATTGGTTATCTCTTTTCTTACATGTATTAATTTGTGCCAGCCCTCGGTTCTACTTGTTCACATGCATTCTCAGACATGTTGACTCTGGCTACATTCTGCTTCAGGGTCACCGATTAATTTGCACCCAAACACTGTTGTTTTCCTTTTTGTTTTTTTCTGTCCATGTTATCCCTCAATGCCACAGTCTGGTGTCTGACTGTGGTGGACAGGTCAGTTGATCTATGCTGACCCTTGACCAGTAACTATTTCGAACAAGTAGATACCAAAAATCTAGGGCTGGGTACCATGAGACAGTGTCCTTTTACGTAGTGGAGATGCAACGCACTAAAGCAAGTAGAATCGAGTAGAATCAGATAGAGCAGATACTAGTGAAAACATTATAGGACAAGCCGCTCTACCTCCTGACCTATGGCGGCCCCATAATGGCTGCCCCGTTTTTCTGCTCTATCCAACAACAGGTATACTTGACCTTATATGTTTTGGGTCATTGTCATGTTGGAACATTCAAGACCGTCCCATACACATTCACAAGGGCGTCACAGCCATTTAAAATGTGGGGGTGTTCTAGGTTGTGGCACATGAGCAAAATTTTTTGAGTCTATCATCAGAAAATTAACGAACAATTACCCATTAATGATTACATTTTTATATCAAAAAAGCAATATACGGCTGAAAATATCAACAAAAATGTGTGTTTCCTCAATTGAACATTTATTAAATTCATAAGTCAAAATGATGAGATAAAAAATAAAAATTATCTGATTAAAAAGTCAAAATTATTAGATAAAAAGTCCAAATTATGAGATAAAAAAGGATTTAAAAAATAAGACACTGATTTTATAGACACTGTACCTCTTTTTTCTTAGAAAAATGTTCTGTCCATGTCAGGGGAGACGACTAAGAATATGTCCTCAGGGGGAACATCATTGAAAAAAGTTCTAGAACCACTGGCTTAGGGTAAATGTCACAGAACAAGACATAGTTTAGTTAACTTAGTTTAACAATGGCAACATTTCTCATTACTTACTGGTTGATGACTGTTTGCTAACACCGCGAAGAAGAGCTGTTTACATTACTGGCGAACCGGGGTGCGCTTCATTTATATATGCTGCTCTGCCGCCCGGGCGGGTAAACAGTTTAAACCATAGATATAGTAACAGCCCCACAATGTTATTGATGTTTGTTTGGCGCGATTGTGACCGACAGTAACCGTTTATCCTGAAATAAAAAGTAGGTGAGACCAACTCTTCGTCCATTTCCTGGATCCAGTAACGATACAATATATAAACTCAGGAAAAAGTGGAGGGTATGAAATCATCTGGTTGTAGAAGTGGGGGTGTCAACACCCCTATCCCCCACGGGTGTGACGCCCATGCACATTCAGTCAGGGTATGTAAACTTATGAGCACAACTGTATACTTCTTGATAACCAAAAGTATTTCAGTTCAATGTGAATGCAGACCCAAAAAAGTCTAAAAACTGAGTCTCACCTTTGATGCTCAGACTCATGCTATGTTAATCAGCGGTGACAGCAGGAGGAACTTTCAGTCCCTGCAGCTAACACATTCACACATGCACATATTAACCTTGATCTACCTTGATCTTGGTGTACGTCACCATGGGCTCTCCATTCATTGTGGTGACAAACAACATGCACACAAGGAGCTCTAACTCTGCTCTCATTCTTGAGCAATGGGTTAGAAGTAACATACACATTCCTGCTGCTGTGTCACACAAATACAAAAGACAGAAAGGTGAGACACGTGCATATATTCATGCATACACGCTTGCTGCTGTGTTGGCTGAATGCATACTACTATACAACATATGCTCTGTGATGTCTGACTCACAGAAACACAATATATCCCTAAAGAAATAACTCACTTGAAGTCCTACATTCATACACACACTCCTCCATCGTCCTCATCATTCACACCAACACGTGCTACAGTCAGGAAGCATCAGTTTCTATGGCTGACTTCATAGGTCAACTCACAGGCAGCGTCTCCTTCACCTCCTTTGAGAACTGGATGAACCATCTCTATAGAAGCAACATTCATATAAAGATATTACATTTAATACACAAGAGCCACATAACAGGTAACATGGGGGGAAAAAAATAAAGAGTTATGTTATGTTTGATCATTGGTACCATGTTGGAGTTAATAAGGAATCTCACCTTGCCAATAGAGAATCACATCTGAGGTCTTAGCAAATTGAACTAAAATCAACCTTTAAGACAAGAAAATTCAGTAGTTTTATTGCAGAAATGTGTCTTTATAGCATGATCAAATTACTATTTTTTTTTCCATTTCATATTGCAAATAAAGATCAAAATCCCTCTCAAGACATTCAACAGGTTCTTTTTAATCATCAGAGTGGAAATATAATATATGATATCTGAAGTGCCTTGTTCAAAGGTGAAGGAAGGATGGAGCAGGAGGTCAAAAAGTGGATTGATGTGGACGCTGAACTGATATGTTGTGGTGAAGAATGAGTGGAGTCAGAAAGGAAATGATCTGTGTTCCTGCTCTTATCTATAGACATGAGCTGTGAGCAGTGAGTGAAAGAAACAGACCATGGATACCAGCAGGTTTGTTTTGTAAGGTGACTGGGTTAATTGTGGAACACTGCCAATCTAGATTTAAAAATGTGTGATTACCCCAACGCCTGGGTTATTCTTTTCAGTTCAGTTTGTTTCTTAAGACTCTTAGCAGCAAAACTATTAGTTAAATTTACACCAAATTGAGTTTAGAAATTGCCAGTGACCCAGAATACATGCTATTAAATTTTAGGAAATATATGTCAAAGTGTTTAAATTAATTTCTTAAATGTTTTTCTTCTTGTTTACTTATATTGGCCAACATTTCAAATATACGTAGCAGTAAAACTATACGTTGAAATCATACCAAATTGAGTTTATGGATTAAAAAAAAACTCTACAGACTACAGTAGTGGCAAAAAAAAAAATCCACATAGTTTCCAGTATTATCATGAAATATTTGCAGGAAAATACTTTTTGTGGTTCAAAAGATGTGGATGTATCAGACAAACAGATGCAAAGTTTTTTTTTTTTTGTTTACTGTTTCTAAGAAGAAAAAAAACATTAAAAATAAATAAATTATTGACAGTTTCAACTGTTCCTGGATGTTTTTTTTTTTTTTTTTTTTAATGAAATATCCAATTTTGACATGGACAGAACAGAGCATGTGCAGAAGGGAGCATGTATGTTTGGAGAAGGGAACAACACATGTCACATTTCAGTGACTTATACATGATTTTTAATGCCTGCAATGAATCACAAATGCATGGGGTGTCCAATAACTGAGATTTTATACATTTAGATGTTCTTTTAAATCTGTATTTTAACATACTTTGTAAATGTACGATTTAATACATATTTAATTTTTCATTCTGATCCAAATATTGCATCTTAAAAGAGAAAATTAAATGGATGCATGAATATTTAAATTGGGTTAACTCTAACAGATTTAAAGTAGTCCATGTACAATTTTACAGCAGGGTTGGCTTCTTTTATGCAAATCTACAGTCACACGTGTACAACTGAAGTGACATATGCAGACAGTTTTACTAGTACAGTAAAAGTCACAGTCGTCTCATGACCCTCATAGTTACAGGCACAGCGTCCCTCAGCTGCGTAGGCATTGTTCCTAATCCTCCTCAGTAAAATTAGGCATCTTATTTTGGCTTTTGTTCTCACTGTTTTGGCTGCTTTTCTGATTCCTCTCATCAGCTTTTATCTCGCCTGGTCTCTCATTTCTCTCAAATCCTCTTTTCTCCCTTTCTCTTCGCCTCTCTGTTGTCTTCGTTAGCCCTGTCTCACATTATAGTGAAACAAGTTCCACTCTGATCCAGTACTCCACCACAGGCTGAATTCATCAGCTTATCCTGTGTGTGTATGTGTGTATATATATATATATATATATATATATATATATATATATATATATATATATATATATATATATATATATGCATGGAAAAAAAAGTAGTAGTGTGAAGCAGTACTGTGAGAGTGTGTTTGCAAAATGAAAAGCAGAGGAGAGTGAAAGGAAATTTGTGTTTGTGACCTCCTTTCTTGGCTCCCTGACAGAGTGGGCAGAGAGCTTGGATGGGTAGTCGTTGCAAAGCACTCAGCCATCCATCGACCAACGGCCATTGATCTGCAAAATCCAATGACTCACTAGCTGCTCGGTATGCAGGCCACATACATGCACATGAAAACGTGACTGTTGTGTGTAAACAAGCCCACATGCAGACACTGACAGGAGGGCTGTAACTGTAATTACTGATAACATAATTACAGTACGTTCCACAAATTAAGTCATTAAATTGGCTCAGTCAGATTACTAACCCCGAACCACATCGTAATTTAAAAACTCAGGCTACAAGACTATAACTGGAGCAAAGAAATACAGGATCATCTGTTACTTTTTAACATTTGAGTTCTAAATGAAAGCATTTACTGGCATGAAATAATACTTGCAATATATTGACAGTCGAAAAATACAAATTCAGACCCGAAAAATGCATTTTTTCCAGGAAACTTGGTCTATTTTATTGCAACAAACCCCTATAAATAATACATACATGTAGGACTGTATTACTTTTAACAAATAGCATTTTGCAAGAAAACAAGGTATTGTAAATTTTAAAAAAAATGCATTTTTCAGATGGAGGGTTGTATTCTTTGGCCATTGATGTCTTTTTTTCCCCCCATTTACTTCGCTATTTATGCCCTTCATTTAACTAATAAAGGCCCATTTCTACTTTAGTGGCAGTTCCCAAATTAATTTTTCTCTCTATTTAACCCGTCTTAAGTCATTTATCACCATTTATTATCATATTATCCACCATATTGAGTGTTTTTCAGTGTAAATTAGGTATTTTTCTATATTTAATCCACTGATCATGTTGATATTCATCAAAGATCAGAGTATATTTGAAGGTGATTTAATCAGAAATCAAGAAAACTGAAGAAAAGGGGACATTTTCAACAAATATATCAATAACTGATCATAAAACAAAGCTGTCCGCCCCCGTCATTTATGGGTTTATACTGGTAAATCAATATTGTAGAAGATGATGGTGTTTCCATGTTCACTGTTGAATCCTCTGAACATCCAAATGGGTCATATCTGATGACCATGAAAACATGATGAACTGTATTTTCACCAATTATTTACATGTAATGATAGGATAAGACGATCAATAGGCATTAAACATTTTTATCTGTAGATAGTTTTGGTTGTCAGTGGCTGTTTGGGTTTTTATGGGTTAAGGGAAATATATTTTATAGATTTATATATATATTTTTTTTTTAATTACAAAAGTTCTGCATTAAATTGATCCATGTCCAGGTTTCAGCAGCAGAATAATGTGTCAGTGTGCAAAGGTGAATGACAGTAAATTACTATTTTCTATAAAAACCCTGCAAGAATACCCCTCTCTCACACACACACACACACACACAAACACACACACACACTCCATTAGTGCAGAAGTAATTATAGTTTTCTCCTGCCATGCTAACTTATACTTTATACCTCATGATGAAGATGAAGGAGCAAACTCTACCTCTGGAGTTTTTAACCTTTTTATCCAATTCAGCAAGCAAATCCACAGATTAGTCATTACAATTTTCCTCATGAAGGAGAATAAAGAAGTTATGAAGATGGCCTTAGGTCATTCCACTTGACTTGACATCTGAGCAAGTCCTGTAAACTCCCAAGTAAACCATTTAATGTGTCAAACTCTTTACATCCTTTTCCGCACAGTCTATTAAATTCTCTCATTAATGTTTTTATGCATTTTTAGTCAAGTGCCAAAAAACTGCCTGATCATTTTATTTTTTTTTTTGCCTTGATATCTCTTTCTGCAGTGTATATTTAGTCTGTAATAAATAAGTTCAGTTTAAATAAAGAGAAAGTGCACCACTTGTAGGACACTTTGGTAACTACAGGTATGTCACTGTGAAAACAAAGGTAATAAATCCAAGCATCCCGGGGAAAAAAAAAAACAGAGATTTCGTCGACTCTTTTAGAATCCCAACAATATTCTCATAATAAATAAACATATCTTTATCTGTCTTCACTGCAAGCTGAAGTACATACCGTCTACCTACCCACACACACACACACACACACACACACACACTATCACAATCAATAAGCTGTGCAGTCGGGTTGTGCTGTTAGGCTCCATCTTTGCAGTAATAGCTTTTAATATTGATGCAAATCCAGTCTCTTGCTTCTAATGTGCCACTAGGTCTATGTCACTACAGCCGACAGTATTGAGTCCTTTGTATTTATATATTTATCAAATTACACCTTTAATGGTAAAAGGGTGTTAGTAATGGAGCAAGCAATAAGCAAGATTGGAATCAGTTCAATAGCTGCAGAAGAACTCGAGTCCAAATTATCACTGACTGTGGGAAAGACGGAATAGAACCACCAAGAATGGAAAGTCAGTGTCATCACTCACCACAGCTCAAATTAACCCCCGTCTGCAAAGTCACACATGTATTATCTGCCTGAATCAAGCAAACAGAGCATCGCACATCTATATACAGATCATTGAAGTTTTTAATAATCAACACATTTATGTACAAAGCAAGCAATGTCATATTCAAATGACTTCCCCTCCTCTCAAAAAAAAAAAAAAAAAAAATTTACTAAAAATGAATTCTCCATTTTTCTGTCATTAAAATAGCTAAAAGATTACATCAGGGAGTCGATTGTACATTTCCACTTTTGGTACAGAAGTTTGTTTTACAAAACCTTCACAGATCTCTCACATTTCAACAACCCTGGGTATCTGAGGATGGCACAAAAAGAAAAGATGAAGCCTAATTTGTCTCTCCGGTGGAAAATAAATTGAGTGTACAAATCCTCAAGTCTCATCCCTGCCAGTTTTTCTAAAAGCACCAAGTTTGTCTTTCATTTGTCTAAACCAAGAAAATACCATCAGTGAATTCTGCCTCCAACATACTAACTACTAGCATGACAAATAGATATTAGACTTATCAATGAATAAAACAGGCTTTTGGGTTTCAATGTATTTGCAGATTTCTTGAATAGAAACAATACAAATCCACTTATGTGAAGAGCCCATACAACATAGCCATTAACTCGTAAAAGACATGGGCTATATATATATACACACACACACAGGAACAGACCAAGAGCCTGATTGTCTAACACATAAATTGGTACTGGGGATGTATCTGCATTCTTTTCATACCAGTAATAATTACAAGTAACTTGAAATGATGAAACAAATGCTTTCTATTTGTATGTTTCTTAAAAAAACAAAAATATGACAAGCCAGGCCAAATGAAGTTTTAATGATCTAAACAGATCAATTAATAAACTTAAAACACATGTGTTCACTTCAATCAACAGTTAAAATTCAGGGTTATTACATTTTCTTTTCTTACTTTTTCCATCAAGAAAACTAAACATTTTTGATGAGCTTTAACTCAAACTTGACTACATATTATCTGTGATCAAAATCTCAGAATCGGAAAACTAGCCTCAAGTATCAGAAAACTGCTTATGGCAATGGCATGTCAGATGTTTGCACTTTAAAAACCTAAAATGTAGGGCCATTTGACAGTTTGCAGGGATTTTTGCACATGTGAAACCTGCAGGCAGTCATAGGTGTTAAAATTGTGGTGCCTTAAATATCAGCTCAGGCATATGGGAAGAACACCAAAAAAAATTCCAATAGTAGATCAGAGGCAAACATTAGTTTGGTGCCATCTAAAAATGGAGAGAGGAAAGAAAAAAGAAAAAAAAAACAAACCCAAACAAACACCCAGGGCAGTATGAAGCTTTGTGAATGAGATTTAAACTTCCAACCATCCTCCAATATATTCAATTATTTCCTCATCCAAATGATCACATCTGACACCCACTCAGTTTTGTTGTCACTCTTAGTTGTGACCCTGGAGAGCCTGGCTTTTGAAAAGAAACCACAATGTGAGGATCTATCAAAACGTCTGCATTATATGGTTATAAAACCAGGAACTACAATTAACGAAGAGGATACAGCAGAACAGGGAAGCAGTCTCTGTTTAACACAAACCTTTAAGAAAGCATATAGGTAAAACAAATTTAGAGAAACTAATCTTTACAAAAACACTTGCGCCACTAGTTAGTTTGGTTTGTTTCCTCTTCAGTCTTCACAACAGTGACTGCTTGAGTGAGCAGCGACACTGAGGGGCCGGTGGTGAAAGTCACTATGTACACACATACACACACGCTCACATTGCACACACTACACAGGCATACTACTGTGCACACAAGTCAGTGTGTCCAATTTCCTCAGTGGTATCACAGGTGACAATCTGTCTCTTGCTTTCTCAACGAAACATAAGCAAACTGTGGAGCTGAGTGGGGCAGTGGCTGGTGTCAGTCTTCCTCTGACAACTAAGATGCTCTACTTCATGGTTTCAGAAGCTCGGTCAGGTCATGTGGCTGCCAAAGTTGGGATGGTAGGTCCTCCTGTAAAGCATTTTGAGCATTTCCTTCAGTCCTCTGAGGGTAGTGACTGTTAAAAAAAATAGAAAAATAAAGCATCGCTTTTAATTCATGAGAGAATCGGCAGCTAAATCCAAAAACATGCACAGATCGACTGTCTGGTTCCCAGCTGGATCAGCCTTGGGCAAGTGGCTGATCCATTTTAGCTCAGTTTAGTTCTACGCTGGTCAAGTTTGCATGCATGAACTGCACATTGATTCATGCCATGCGCATGGTGACACACAGAGTATCATCACACTCACATTCATTAAAACATCACCGGTATGGAAGCTGTTCACCAGGAGTGGAGATGAGAAATATTAACATTATAGAAGTTTTCAAGTAAATACATCACATGCCTTTGTGGTAAGAGCAACAATCTGCTTAACTGAGCCATATGTAATTAATTGTATTTTGTTTTTTTGGTTTTTTTACAGTTACATCACCACCACAAGAGAAGCACATTAAAAGTAAAAGGCAAATCTGAGAACACATCCTTCTAAATAGACTTCTGAAATTCATTTGAAGTTATTATTAATTGCATAAATGAGCTTTCTCAAGTGACCTCAAGGAGACATTATATGTCATAGTGTTTTATTAATAAAATACAAATATGTTGCACTGGGTTAAGTCAGACCTTTACAAGACCCTCAGTGGTATATCGGTATATTTAAAAAATATGGGGGGGGGGGGCAAGTATGACTAAGACTTAGATAGCCTGCAGATTAAGAACATATTCAGACATACTTCATTTGGACTGTTTAAAATGGACCGAAGTTTGTTTCCCTGAAAAGTCTGGACTTTTTTGTATTTACGGTATGAATACAAACAAACTCTAGTTCAAACCAAACAAGTGGACTGAGACCACCTCCCTTTCCAAAAGTACTCTGCTTTGGTTCAATTCTGGTGTGAATATAACCAGCCTCAAGCTGAAACAAACCAAGGATCCATGTGCCCTTTTGTGCCTGATGAGCCACCGCAGCCATTGGAAGTAGCCAAGTAACAAAGGTGGTCAGAGCTAATAGTAGCAGCAGCTACAAGTCATGGACAAACATGGAGCAAAGAGATTGAATGTCTTATTGACGTTTGGTCAGATGCCCATATTACAAAACTGGCTCCAAATGAGGACTTTTACACAGTTAACATTATTTTCATAAATTTGTGTGTGTAAAAATAAAATACATATTCCATAAAGGATAGCTGTAGTAAGAGCTCCATGTTTGATTTCATCAACACCCACAGTCTCTGATTCACCTCATCCCAAACTATTCTGTCTAATGCCAGCACAGTTTTCACATGTGTGCTTCAGCTTAGAAATTTTGGTCTAGTAGCAAGAAGTGCATTGAGAATGTAATGTGACCCAAATAGGGGGAAAAAAAAAAATACAAAATCCACATTTGATCAAAACCAAATAAACCAAAGTTCTTTCCAGGTATGACCCCAAGTGGCAACTTGCAGTTTTGAAAAACACTTTTATCAAATCAGTGTTTAGAGTAGAAAAATCAATAAACTAACAAACATTTGAACTATACTATGTGAATACAATCTGAGTAAAAAACCAAGAATAATAAAACAAAAAACATTTACCAAGATGGCCGGGCGGGTTTAGCTTTCATCATCTGAGACGTGGGGTTTTGCGATGGCCATCTCCTCTTTGCTATTGGCAATCATTTTGCACTTCTGCAAAGACATGTGGAAAATATAGCAAAAACCTTGTATTAGTTGCAGTAATGTGGTGATAGTGCTTTGTTTATGTCAAACACAAACTTCAAGTGTAAAAATCATACAATTAGAAAAAAAACTTTCTACAGTAGAATTCACCCCCCAATAGCCTCATCTACCTCAGTGAGTTCCTTGATGGTGTGGATGTTAGCCTGCTGTGTGACCTTTCTCTTTGCTTCCTCAATGTGGTCCAGGTTAAGGGATGGGGTTGGGGGGGCCAGGCATGGAGGAGGTTTGTTGGTGATAGTAGGAAGCGGGGCCAGGGGAGGCATGGCCGCAAGGGCACCCATGTTGGTCAGTGCAGCCGTCATAGTAGCGGCTGTCATACTTGCCATAGCAGCACTCATTGTGATGTTTGACATACTAGGCATTCCTGGAATAGTGGGTAAGCCCATTGGACCCATGTTGGGCATATTCGGCATGTTGGGCATCCCCATGCCCATAGGGAGGGGTAAAGGTAGAGGAAGGGACAGGGGGGTAGGAGATGGAGTGGGTAGTGGAAGCTGGAGTATGGCTTTTGGCCGAAGACTCTCAGGAATCGGTACCCCAGCCTTTGCACACATAGCAGCAGCATTAGCTTTGGCTATTTCCAGCAACTGGTCCTTGTCTGAAAGAGGTGGTGAGAAACAAAGGAAAAGATAAAGCAAACGTTTAAGTCGATAAAGACGAAAGACAGGGCATACACAACAACAAAAAAGGTTAACAGAAAAAAATCATGCTGAATTTAACATTATATTGTTGGCTTAAAGTGTCAGTGTAGTTAAGAAAAGTTGCTATGAAATCGCTTTACCTAGCTCCGTGAGCCGTGGAGGAGTCTTGCTGGTGCTGCGCCGTGTTCGGGACCCTGAGCGGCGCTGTTTGCGAAGAATGAGAACTGGCGAGTGACTAGGTTCCCTCTTCCACCTGTCTCGCCTATCGAAAGAACGGCTGCGAAACACTGGGCGCCTCCCTCTGCCCCTTGACCTAGACCTACGTCTACGATCCGAGGAACGAGACCTAGACCTCCGACCCCTGTCTCCTGATCTGGATCTTTTTCTACGTCCAGTGGAGCGGCTCTTCGATCGTTTGCTTCTATCTGCAGACTTGGACCTCCGCCTTCCCCGGGCAGTGGGTGAACGGCTGCGGGATCGCCTCTTGCGGGTTGGTGAGCGGGACTTAGATCTGCGGACCCGAGTTCGAGATTTAGAGTGGGAACGCTTACGTCGTGTGGGAGAGTGTGAGCGACTAGATCTCCTCCGCCGAGCAGGACTCCGTGATTTTGATCTCCGCTTCTTCCTTTCAGATGGTGACACCGATTTATTCTTCTTCACTGGGGACTTGGACCTGAGGAAAGTTGAACCAATTACATTTTACACAAGTATAATTTGCTTGTATAGATTGATGCAAAAACTAGGTTTGATAGCATTAATGTCACAAGTTTGCAAGGTTTTAACATCTAATACTTTTTAAATCCAGGGTTAATTAAATTCAAAATTCCTTAAGGTTCCACAGAAATCAAAAGACAGAAAGTTGGATAATACTAACCTTGACTGCTTCCTTCGGGGTGCAGACTTGGATGTAGATCTTCGAGGTGATGAAGTGGATCGTGAAAGTTTCCTGCCATCTGTAGGTGATCGTGACTTGGAGGGCTGCTTTTTCATTCCTGGAGATGGCGATCTGGAGGAGCTTCTCTGCTGTTTAGATGGAATTTTGACAAGAGAAGAATCCTCTTCTTCATCTGACCCTTCAGAACCATCTGACCCATTTGGGCCTGCATCAGGTGGTCTGGAGCCAGATCGGGATCTGGAACGATCTCTTTCATTAGGGGAACTGCCATGCTCACTCTGTTGTTTGTCATGGTTGGGGTCTAGAGGCTGAGGCTGCTCCAGCAGCTTATCTAAAACAGTTTTAACTTCAGGGGAAGGTGAAGCAGCAGGGGGCAAAGATTTCCACACACCTGCAAGTTACATAACATTAAGTCACAACATGTTTGAACATTTTTAAAGAAACAAAATGCATAGACATTTGAGGAGGATTGTGCTTTCTTTTGAAAAGGGGAATGTATGTAAAGCGATTTAGAAAATAGAATTAGAACAACTTTAACATTTCAATATTCTCATGGTAATTGCCTAAAACATATTTTTAGCCAAATTGTGATATCCACATAACTTTACACTCCCGATATTGCTGCTTCATTTTGCATCACTGGCCATGATCTGAAAAATCTAACAGGCTACAAAGCTAACACTTTGCTTTTCAAGGTTTTAAAGATGGCAAGAAGAAAGATACATATCTATAGATTAAATTCTTTTAAAAATACGAGTTCTATTTTTTTTTTTCAAACATACTAATGAACATGTTCTGACCTGCTGTAGCTGAAACTGCTCCACTTTGTCCAGTTGTCTTCACAGCATCTGTCTGTTCTGCCTGAGGAGAGGAATGTTTTTTCCCTTTGACAGGTGAGGAAGATGTGGATCTGGCTGGAGAGGTGCTGTTAGATTTCGCATCACTTGACGCAGACCTGGATCTGGATGGAGACCTGTTCAAGCCAGCAGAGACAGACTTGGACTTTGACCGTCTTCCACTCTTCCTGGGAGATTTAGACCTTCTCTTACCAGGCACAGGTGAGTGAGACTTAGATCGGTGCCTGCGAGACACTGAGCGTGATCTGGAGCGTTTACTGGACCTTGGTGGAGTACGGTTTCTCCTGCCAGGGGATCGAGACCGTCTTCTCACAGGTGACCTGGACTTGGTCCGTTTGCGGGGGCTCCTGGACCGTGAGCGACGTGTACGCTTTAAGATTACAACGGACCGTGATCGAGTCCGCCGACCCCTACGAATTGACCTGGAGCGTCGGGTTCTAGGATGCGGTGACCTCCGATGTCTAGACAAGGACCGAGATCTGGAGCGCCTACCACCAGCACGCCTTGCTGGTGACCGTGACCGAGAACGACGAAGGGGGCGTCTGGACCTTGAACGCGACCGGCGAGCTCGATTGACAGATCGTGACCGTGATCGCCTCCCTGCTGCACCACCACGTCTAGGTGAACGGGTCCTGGATCGCCTTGTGCCACCACGAGACTTTGAGTCAGATCTGCGGCTTCTCCTTGGAGACCGAGACAGAGAAGGGGACCTGCGTCCACTACGCTTAGGAGATCGTGACAGCTTCCTTTTAGGAGAGGGTGAACCTCTACGTCGTTTTGGGGATACCGATAGTGAACTTCTTCTGCGTTTAGGAGACTTTGACTTCTTGGGAGACTTTGACACTTTCCTCTTGGGGGTAGGGGAGCGAGAGGTAGATCGGGAGTGACAAATGGGTCTCTTCTGAGATTTGGGGGAAGGAGATGGCTTCCTTTTGGATTTGGGGGACTGTGAGCGAGACAAAGAGCGAGATAGCTGCCGACTCTTTAGAGGAGTTGCAGATCCTTTCCCCTTAGAGGTTGACCTGGATCGCTCCTTCACCAACTTTTCATCAACGGGCTGTTGCCTATTTGGAACAGCTGTTGGTGACATACTGCGACTTAATCCAGACTTCTTAATGTCCAGACTACTAGATGGGGAGACGGACCTTGACCTGACCTCAACCTTCACACTCTGAACGGAATTAACCTGATCTTTCAGGCTTTGGTCATCCCTTGGGTTGGCACCTTCCTGTTTAGGAATTATATCAGGAAGTTCCTGGGTATGCATGAATGCACCATCAACAGGACCACCTTCTGACTTGATATTAGCTGCTGCAACTGGTTTTATCTCATCCTGGCCTTCAGAAGGGAACTGCATATCACTTTCAGATCCATTGGTATTACTGTCCTTGCCTCGAAATGAGGACACATCTGCATCTGATATCTCCTCTTTTGTTGTTATTCCCAGCAATTCAGGTTGCTGTGTGATGATGGGAACCCCTTTCTCCACTAGTCGTTTGCTTTTTGCACTCAGTTTGGTTACTGGTTCTTGCGTCTCACATGCTGCAGCTGGAGAGTGTCTACTGTCACCAGTGTCCTTGCCTCCCTCCCCTTCAGATTCAGAACCTGAAGCTGAGCTACTTTCTGATGGGGAGCGAGATGGTGATTTCTTTTCCTGCTTTTCATCTTTCTTCTTTTTCTTCTTCTTCTTCTTGGCAGCATGCCTTTTGTGTTTTTTGGATTTTGTATCTCCTTCATCTTGGCGATCTGAGAAGAAAATAAACAATTATAATAAACATTAAAAGGGCCGAATAACAGAGATTGTTAAACATGTTGAGGTCTGTGGGGTGTAGTACCTGTTATTACATCTTTTTTATTCTCCTCCTTGGATCCAACATGTTCTGCAGCTCCTGCAGCAGCTGCCAGTCTGGCACTACAAACATGCAAGCTATTGTTCAATGTATACATTTATTTTCTCCATACAAACTCAACACTTTTGGAAAAACTTAAAGTTTACATTTTGTATGATGGATGTGCATAGGCCAATATATTTTAATTTAAAATGCATACTCTTGAAAAGTAAAAACAATATCGGTCAAGAAATCTTGATAAGTACTGACCTGGCTCTCGTTGTCCTGACAGGTCTCGGTGGAGGTGGTGGCTCTACATCAGACTCTGCACCAGATTCTGAGCTGCTTTCCTTTTCACCCTTCTTCCTTCTCTTCTTCTTCTTGCTCTTGTGCTTCCTATGTTTTTTGTTTTTCTTATGTGGAGGTTCATTCACTTCCTTGGCATTTATGTCATCTTTCTCAAGAGCCTCATCCTCACCTGTACATATTCAATATACATGATCATCATCTTAAAATAAAATAACAGTGACAGAGTGGTCATTAAAAGACTGTAATTTTGTCTCATCTTCTTGAGCACAACTACATCAGACTGCTTTGAGTCATACTACCTGGCACAGCGTTTGGCTATTATTTTTGTCTTAAACAGTGCTTACGTCAACCTACATGTGTAAACCAATACACATGCGAGCTAGCAAGTGACAAAGAAAGGCTTTCCAAGGGTCATCGCTCACCTGAGGGAATGTCCACTGCACATTCCATTGTGACAGTGTCTCTGATTTCTTAGATGGTCCCCTTCCTACTCACTACCCAGAACACTAAAGATGGGGGAAAACACAAAAATACTGTCAGAGCAGAAGATGTAGGATGGATAGGTAAGGTCTGGTCAACCACCACAGGAAAATAATCATTTGCAATAAAAGCGAACACGAGCTGACAAAACAAACACGTACTACTAACACTCAAGTCTGTCTATGTACTATAGTGGAACAGAGCTGGGTTTGTTTTTTTACATGATCATAACCTAAACACTCGCATTATTTAATAATTACCGTCTTACTTAAACTAATATGCCAATGCAAAAATAGTCGTAACATTTTTGGAGTAATGGTTTGATCATCTTGACGTATTCTTAGCCCTAACATAGCACGTTATATTCCCCGCATGACGGCGTGTTTAATAGTATTACTTCAAAGAGGAACATTTTCATCTTAAGGCATCTGATTTGAAAACATATCTACAATACTCAGAGCCAACACAGTCAAACTTCGGATCACTGCGCGTAGTACAGTGCATCTCATGTGAGCGGGACCGATTATCACACAACCGTAACAACGTCAATGGATACAGTCTCCGAGGGACGTCAATTTACCCCAACACATTAATAATTTGCACATATTGATGGCAAAATATACAACTGCAAAGCAAAGTAGCAAGTAAATAACTTAAGGCACTGCTAAACTTAATGCTACAATGTTAGCTAGCTACGATTATGTGTTGTTTTTAGGTTCACGGCGAATAAGTTGACCATTTTGGTCTACGTTATAATAAGGTGAAAATTGCTGGGATTACAAATAGGCCCCAGAGTATGCAAAAAAATAAAAAAAAATACCAAGTGGAGTTTTCCAGCAGTAGTAGACAGTTTATTCGCACGTTAGGTAACGCTCATCATTGTTGGGCCTGCGCTACGAGAGCTTGCAGTAACATTCATTCACAGATCACAGCAACTGGCCTCCAGCTAGCTAGTGTGGCTTAGCTTCTAATGACATAACAATGACTTCATGATTTTCTTAAGTTACACCAGAAATAAATAGTTGTACACGCTTAGCTCTCAGATTGATAACATTGTAGCTATCACAGCTACACACGCTGCCTGCACGCGGCGGCCTCAGCGCCGATTCACCCCAACTCGTTCACCAGCTAGAAGATTGTCATTAGCTAAGTTAGCATGCTCGCTGCTATTTTACGAGCTAGCTTTAGTCATATTTATGTTAGTCGCTGAGGGTTGTATCAATAAAGCAAATTTGTTCGTTTCTTGTAGTAGTTAAATATGTAACACACACTCACCCAGATTATGTCCAGTAGTAACAGCGCTTGAACAGAAAACGCCAGATGGCCGCAGTTCAAAAATGTGGTCAACAAAACAGTCGTTAAATATGCTAACCGTAGACGCTAGCCTTCTACCAACTGATCCGCCATGATTCAGAAAAGGTATCCCAACATGCCATGCTTCGCGGTTTGAATGGCAGCGTCACTGTTTCCTAGGCAACTACATACAGCAAAGTCAAGACTGTCCAGTGTTTCATAAATAGATAAACTAAACCAAACTGTGGTAGTGCTGTAACAGTGATTTAATAAAAAAAACGTATATGTCCTTTCTTAACCTCATAATTATACATTTGAACATTTCAACACCATTCATTACAGAATGTGTCAGTTGTACTACAGCTGTTTTGATGCTACATTTTACTAGAATTAAAAGTTTATTTAAAGACAGGTACATAGATTTCTGATAGTATATGTACTTTATAGGCTTTTTAGATTTCATATTGATATTTTCTTTTGTTTATTTTCACCACTTTGAAAAAAGAAAGATCTTTTCATTAAAACATACCCTTTTAAAGTTTTAGATCACATCTAAGGTTGTGTCTCTTAGATATAAACATACAGAATAAAAACAAAACAAAGCAAAAACAATGCCTTCTATGATTTTCCTATCACCTCAACTTCTGAAATTTGGTAGCCGTCTCATTTTTTGTGATCTGACAAGTCTTGATACCATAACTTTAAGTAACACAAGTAGACATTTTAAAATACTTATAAGTTAATGATGAGGGGAAAACATGCACATATTTTTTCATAAGAACATCATATACTGTAGTGATGAGGCAGAGTACTCCCTGAAATATATATTTTTTAACCAATTATCCCCACCTTTTGCTTTAGCAAGTTTGAAAAAATAGGCAAAAATTCTTACTATGCAAAAGGTATATTTATAAACAAAGAAGATATATTTAACTTTAAAATATTCGCCAAGGTTCGCCAAGGAGGTCGCTTACTTGTGTGACTGTCAGCAACATTATTCCAAAAGTTATGGATGGTTTTGATTTACAAATTCAGGATGTGTTGGGAATGTCACAGGGAACAAATGCAGTGGTGATGATCCGGAAGAAATCCTGGATTGTGGATCACTTTGAAGTTTTACATTGCGGTAAATGGAGAATACATTTCAAAGTGATCCAGAATCCAGGTTCTTTTCCGGATCACCAACAAAATGTAATCATTTGTTCCTTGTGAACGTTTTGAGTAATGTTGCTGAGAGACAGACAAACAAATTCCAGCGAAAACATAACCTCCTTGGCGAAGGTAATAATAATAATAATAATAATAATAATAATAATAATAATAATAATAATAATAATAATAATAATAATAATAATAATAATAATAATAATAATAATAATAATAATAATAATAATAATAATAATAATATATTTATTGTGTTTTATATTTCGGCATAGATTATAATTATTTATTTAATATTCAGTGAATGGTACCCCCCCCCCCCCCCAAAAAAAAATGTCCAAGTACCCCTTGGAATTCTTCTATGTACCACTGGTTGTACACGTACCCTCGTTGGATCCTCTGATATTAAACATCTCACCTTTGTTTTGTATTTTTTAATCACTATTTTTATTATTATTATTTATATCGTTTATGCTTTTGTTTCGAAAAACGGACTAAACCGGAAGTCTGGTTAGCTTCAAATGTAACACCAGAGACATTATTAAACTATCTGTCGTTACATTTTAGTTGCATTTTTTAATCGAGGGGCCAACGATGCAGCGACAAATAGGATACGTTGCTGGAGAAATATTATGAACTTTAATGGTGTCAATATTTTTCAACATAAGCTGGACCGGAAATCATACTGTTGCCGTTGTTTATATGAGTAGCTCATGAAGCTAATGCTACAAGAAGTTGTTTTAACTAATGTTGTATGTTAACGCGAAGTTTTCATCTGTTGAAAGCCATGAAGAAAAGATTTAATGTCAACCTGAACGATTCGATTTTCACCAAAGAAAGAACGCCGGTAAGTGTTTGTTAAGAATATAACTTTGCACAGCCAATGCTAGTTAATTTCATCCAATCAAATGCTACTCAGCTACACATCAACGAGCTGATAATTAGTTTAGTTATCATTTGTGTTCTGTGTTAAGTTTAGCTCAGGATAGCCTGTTAAAGTGGGAGTGGTTGCATTCGTCATTCATTTTCCCATAATATCCAATTAACTTGATTTTTCTGTTTTGTTCCAGCCAAAGCCACAGTTTCAGTCTTCATGTAAAGGAGGACAACCCATCGCTGCCCCAACCACATCGTCCTCAAATCCTGCTCCTGTACTAGTGGACAAGCCTTTGTCTTATGCAGAATATAACATTCAGAGCAAAACGAATGTCCCTGTTAACAAAGACTGTTCCTCCAGCTTGCCCAGAACTGAAGCTGATGGACTTTCCATTGTGAAAAACACAGACCCTAATTCAGATTCTTCCATGACCGGAGGAGGTGAATTTGCTCAAAACAGTGCTAAAAGGACTGGAAGTGGATGCGTTGAGTTAAAGAATCAGATTGCTGGTCCAGACAAGGACACAGAGGAAAGACAAAGGTCAGAGCTGGGCCCTGTCATTGGTCTTAAAGCTGTGGGATCTGGCAGCAGCATAATTGTCAGTCCTCGACAGGTAGGAATCAGAATACACAGCTTTAGAAAACAGTATCAGACCAGCTACGATTCTTTACAGAACTTCAATATAACAAGCTGTACAATGTAAAAAATAATAACAATAAACCAATACCAAATAAAACAATATAATAAAAATAATAGTTAAACAAATGTTATGGTTTCAAAAGCCAAGGAGGGAAAGATATGATTAGTTGCAGGTTTACCCTTCTGTGTTGTTCAGGAAATGAGTGTGTTACTGTTGACCATCCATTTTCTGGTTCTGGACTAGCAGGAAAAAATAGAGTATTAAGCTTTTGGGAAGACAATGCATTGTTTGGAACATGATGAGTGTCATAACAGTTCTTTTTTTTTTTTCAGAGAGGAAATCCTATATTGAAATTTGTGAGGAGTGTCCCTTGGGAGTTTGGAGATGTTGTACCAGACTATGTCTTAGGCCAAACTACATGTGCTCTCTTCCTCAGGTGAGTTTTTGTCCTCTCAGAATAATGTGTGTGTGTGCAACAGGTGTACGTTTGGTCATATTTATTAGTTTAACTGCCACTATATATATTTTTTCTAATTGATATTAAAGAAGGTTTTCTGATATTTGTTTTCACTTGACTCCGGAAAAAAGGATCAGTATCTAGGGGGGAAAAAATTTGATATTTTTTTTACACCTTTATAAAAGTAACTCTTGTTTTATTGTCTTTTGTTTGCTCTGGGTTTTGTGCTTGCTTTTAAGTCTAAGGTATCACAACCTCAACCCGAACTACATACACGACCGCCTCAAGCAACTTGGACAAACATTTACCCTTCGAGTACTACTGGTTCAGGTGGATGTGGTAAGTAAATATGTGTAGTAAATCTATAATTTTCACTCCTGATCCACCTGCTGTTCGATGGTATCATTAAGGTAGTTGAGAGCTGCTATTAAAAAATCCAAATGCTAAATGAAATATGCATGAAGTTTTGGGAACATCCTCCTACTAGTACTGAAATTCCATTGTAAAGCTCTAAAACTGACTGTATGGTTTCTCACTTTCTTGAAATCCTAGAAAGACCCTCACCATGCATTAAAAGAACTGGCTCGGATCTGCATCATGGCTGACTGCACACTTATCTTGGCTTGGAGGTAAAACCTTCGGCAGATTTTAAGAATAATTTATTTTTAAAATTACTTTCAACGGTGAAAGTGTATAAACAAGTGAAAAGGATCCTGCTCTTACAACTTAATATCTGAATAGGTTGTATGTTAAGATCTATGAAGAATGTTTGTTTTTCTTGATAGTATTTTTTATTATTTGTATTTTTCTATACTGACTGTATAATTACCATCTTCTTTTTTATGTTTGACTTTAGTTCATAAATAAAACCTTCAAGAACTGCTCTTGTTTTGATGATCAATGAGAAATACCTTTGATAAATGCAATGAAATTAAATTAAAAACATTATTAATGTTGTCTTTAGTCCAGAAGAGGCAGGACGTTACTTGGAAACATACAAATCCTATGAGAAGAAACCTGCAGATCTACTGAAGGAACAAGTTGAAAAAGACTATCTGTCAAAGGTTTGTGGGGTTTTTTTTTAGTGTTTTTATAAAGACAATGCCAAGGTAAACTAACTGCAAGCAAAGTTTTTGACAGTGTTGTCTAGTGTTTTTCTGTTACTGAATAAACACGGATACAATGCTGACAGAATTTCTTTGTGTTTGAAGGTTACAGACTGTATGACGACTGTGAAGTCCATAAACAAAACAGATGCCATTACTTTGCTGTCAACTTTCTCTGTGAGTGCCACTGACGGAGGATTCACACCTTCACTCTGTTATTTCCTTTTAGAAGAAGTTTTATTTTGAAACAAGTCAAATAGACAGTAATCTAACATTTATTTTACAGTCTATAGAAGGAATAATCGGCGCATCAAAAGAAGACCTCGTTCTCTGTCCAGGCCTTGGACCACAAAAAGTAAAGAAACAAAAATACACATGCATAACATAAATAGGTAAAGAAATGTCAATAAAATCCTACATGTATATTTTGTGTTCGCAGGCAAGACGACTGTACGATGTTCTTCACAAGCCATTCCTCAAGTCTAAGACACACAACCGCTGAAGCCTACCAACAAAGTGAAACATTGATCATTGGGTTTAACAGACGAAAGAAACAGTGAGCCTGTTTACATGCACACCAGTAAGCCATGTACTCCAATAATCTGATCATTAATCAATATCTGGAGTTATCAGATGATTCAAGTAATCATGTAAACGGGATAATCTGATAAGCTTTATCTGATGACAGCAGTTATCTGACAATGAGAAATCAGATTAACACGCGTAGATTTCTCCCACAATCCTCCAATATCTTCACACATGTATACAGGTTAACCTGATGTATTTCATTATTTTATGTTTGTGCATCTGTAAACATCAAAAATAGTAGAGAATGGAAGTTGCATAATCAAATGTGAGTGGAAGTTTAAAGGAATAGGTCACTATTTTTCACATGAATTTGTATGGAATCAGTGTCTTTACTCTGGTGCACCCACAGTGACTTACCCTGACAGTGTCCTGTGAGGCGAGTTCTGGTCCGGTTTTGGTCGAAGCGAAAGGAGTCAACAATATGTGTTTGAATAAGTGATTTAATTGCATAAAAATACGGTCACAGAACAGAAACACCTTTTATTTTATTAATACAATTATCCAATTACTGCCTTATATTGAACTTTTATGCTCATGTAAACAGGCTCAGTGTGATTACTGTCAAAGTTGTATCACCAAGAAGTGTTTACAGATGTGATATCTTCAGATCCACTGAATTCATGATAAACAGCCTGGCCAAAAAAAAAAGTCACATGTGCAATATTTCACTGCACCACCTTTGGTTTGTATTACAGGAGACTTGACACTTTTTAAATAAGCAAATAGTTCAGATCCTTGCATGGGTACGTACTGCAGTGGTTAATAATGTTTCAGATGGAACAAGTTATTTAATCTAATGCAGTAAGTGTCCTCTTACATCTCTAATGTCTAGAAAATTGGACACCACCAGGATTGATCAGGGTTATCAGGCCTGTGACGGAGTACTGCAGGGAGCATGAGACATTATTTTCACACATGAATTAGCCTCCAAAATGTCCAGACTCTAATTTGGGATGATGAAGAGTTGATGCAGTGGTTTAATTTTCCATTATCAATAATCAAAAATGGATGGGAAAAATATGATGAGCCTTATTGTGACACTACATAAGCATGAGGTGGCAAAAAATATGTCATAGTAAATGTCTCCTGTAATCGAAACCAAAGGTGGTGCAGTGAAATATTGCATATGTGACTGTTTTGGGTTTTTTTTTTTTTGTCCGGGCAATGTGTTTGGATTTACATTGTATGTGCTTTGCTGAACCTTGTGAATAAATATTTTTGTATGTGACTTCAGTCTTTAGTTACTTGAATGAACAATTACAAAACAAAATGAGTGTTAAAATATCTTAAAGCAAACCACAGTAAAATATAGAATGAAAGATTTATTTTATTAATCTCACCCAGGCGATATTATTGTAATCACTTTGTGTCTGTGTGTGTGTTGGCATATCATGCTATAACTCAATAAATACTTGTGATATCACCATGAAATTACATGCACATATACATATAGCTAATGCGTATCAGATGGGTACTTTTCCAATATAGGGGGAACAAGTCCCTCCAATGTTTATGGTTGTTACACTTATGCCAAATATATTTTGGTCTAAACTATCATGGTATATTGTAGACACTGTCTAATCCCATTTAGCTTTAAAATGTAGCTTTGGTTTTGTTATCTCTGACAGGAATGACACTTCTGAGTTTTGCTTAATAAACCTCACTATCATTTTAGCCCACCACTAAACACACGTCAAAATTTCTAAAGGTAAAGCCAACCTTTATTGAATTCTCCATTTATGCAAGTTATATCATCCACATCCTGTTTTCTTAATAAGAAAGCTGTGAAGTCATACTTTCTGTGCTGCACAACACATTCACTTAATTTTTTATTGTAGTTTCTGTTTATTTTTCTACGATCATTTTATTGTGATCACCCCTGGCAAAATGTTATGTATTTTGTTCTACAAAATGTATGTGATTTTTGACAAAAAGCAACAACCTTGAATGATAAAACTGACCTGCAGGGGGCAGTATTACACACAGTGGCGCCTTACACTCACAAACAGATGAGCAAGAGAAGAACAGATGTGACGTTTGAGGTGTTACTGCTGATTCCATAGTGTTGCACCGATTTTAATTGACAGAAAACTGGTAAAGAAGCTAAAGTCATTGTACGAAACTAAACCAGGGACGAGTGGGACACATGAGACATGCAGACGGAGGAAGAGGAAACTAATCCCGAACAATTTATCGCTTTATCGGATTTTACTGGAGGCGGGAGTGACCAGGTTTGTGACCAAACAAGCACACACACACAGGTTCTCCAGGTGTTCCACATCATCAAACTACTTCTGACACTATTTACGGCTCTGGTTTTGTCCTGCAGCTCAGTTTCCGCAGAGGGGACAGGCTGCTGGTCCACGCCAAGCCGACCTCGGAGTGGTGGTGGGCAGAGCTGGAGGGGGACATAGGGTACGTCCCGGCCACGTACCTGCACCAGGGCACAGAGAAGGAGAAGGAGGAGGAGGAGATGAAGAAGGAAGATGAAGATGAAGATGACGGGGATACCTCTCTGGAAGACCCCTGGCAGGATGATGAATACTTCGGCAGCTATGGAACACTGGTTAGACACTGTTTTTTTTTGTTGTTGATATATTTCATTCAGCTGATGACAGTTGTTTTGCAGCTTTACAGGAAACAAAACCAACCACCAACACTCATTTGTTTAAAAGTCTAACATCCTTCCTTTGTGGTTTTCTTTTTTCAAAGTTTCAGTTACTGCCAACTTCCTGTATTTTTGGCATCTTACATAGATCGATAAGATGGATAAGATAGATAGATCCTTCCTTCCTTCAGATGAGGGGTGATGAAAAGATAGTGAAGGTTTCTCTGACACGTCTTAATTTTATAACACGATTTATTAACAAAAAGATAGGTATCATACAGACACCAAGCCAGTATGAAGTTCCCTCTGTCAATATGAAGCAGCCCCCAACAACATGTAACATTCCCTTCATATAGGTTTGGTTGTTTACTATACAGTGAGTTGTTCACACAAAGGTCATTGTTCCTTCACAGCTTCACAGAACCCCCAACATTGTTGACCCAAACTCCCCAGAGCTCATTAACAACACTTCCTTCAAACATACATATTTCACACTTCTTTCCGATCTTTCAGACACTACAGTAGATAGATAGATGTATTGTGTATTCCAAATAAAAACAGAAATTCCTCTTGTCACGACTGTAAGACTAAATGTAAAAAACATCCTTGCACACTCGACAGCACAATACAGTGATTAAAGTAAAACTAATAAAATTACTAAAAACACAGTGCAGTCTATTGTGTGTTAAGAGCAGCTCTTGTAGACGGGATGAAAGATCCTTTTGGGGGAAATGTTTTTTCCAACCAGTGAGGTTTTTGTAGTATCAGCCTGATGGCAGCAGCATGAATCAATGGTGAAGGGGATGAGGAGGAGTAGTCAATGATGAAGGTGGCTTTACTCATCACTGAGCATCTCTACAGTTCACATAGGAGTTGGGCTGTTTGAGTGATTTATTTTTTATTTTTATTGTTTTTGAACCAGCCTGATTTATTATATTAGAAATTCTGAATTGTTATACTTTATAGGTTGCTATGCTATTATTATACTGGTCTGATCTGCTTGAGGTTAGAGTGATTCGTACGTATACAGCCACTGAACTTAAATGAGTGACACCCCTGACTATAATTTTTGCACCTCCCAAATTGTTAGTGCATGTTTGACACCCCTGAATTATGTTAAAATTACCATTACAGTATTGTAAAATACTCCATAATAAGCAACATTCCTGCTTAGGTAAAATATATAGGTAATGGCAGAAAAATGTGCTCAAGTATTTAAGTAAAAGGATTGTTTTGTCCCGTCTGGCTGATCTATTAATTTAGAAATTCTTCATTTGTTAAGAGTAAAGCATGAGCAATGTGTAGGTTGGATTAGAGGCAAAGAGCAGAGCAAGTAGGGAGGATTGGGTGCAAGAAAATGTCAGGATTGATGTGTGACAATAGAGGAAGAGTGTAGAGGGCGATAGTGGGGCCAGTTATGTTGGACGGTTTAGAGACGGTTGCACTGACCAAAAGACAGGAGGAGGCAGATGTGGATTTTCTTTGGGAGTGACAAAGGTGGAGAGAACTAGACATTACCACATCAGATGGACAGCTCAGGTTGGACGTTTTGTGGAGAAAGTGAGAGAGGACAGGATAAGATGGTTGAAACATGTGCAGAGAACTGACTGTGAATACACACCAATGCAGACAGATGATGAAGATGGATAAACAGTAGTGGGTTTTTTGATTAAAATGGTTGCACATTAGTGGTTTAATGTTTGCATCTTGAATCTTAAAAGCTTGTTGTATTATTAGTTTTCATAGTTATTACTCCGCTGCCAAAGGGGAGGCTAAGGGTGTTGTTTTTTTGTGCAGTTTGTTTGGTTGTTAATGCTCTAGCAGGAAAACTATCAGTTGACTTCATACCATATTGGGTTTATAGATTGTCAGTGACCCAAAGTAGATATGATTGCATTGCATTGGGAAAATAAAGTCAAAGTAATTTATATATATATATATATATATATATATATATATATATATATATATATATATATATATATATATATATATATATATATATATATATATATATATATATATATATATATATATATATATATATATATATATATGTATATGTATGTATGTATGTGTGTGTGTGGAAGTGCCTAAAATTTTTAAAGGTACCCATCATTTCATTGTGACATTTTATCCATTGAATGCCTATGTTACTATTACTGCAGCATCTGTTAAAATGGTTCATGTATTCACATGTAGAAATGACATCTGTGTGGAAACAGCCTGTGGAGTAACTCATGAGTCAGTTCTCAGATATCTGTGTAGCAGTTTCCAATATACAATGGGGAAAAAATGTACAATTATTACAACAAGGAGCAAACCCCTCTTTAAATTCCACAGTAATGAATTGTATTTATTTGATAATGGAATAGAAATATATATGCTTCCATAATTATATGTTTAGAAATGTAAAACCATTATTCTTAATTTTTGTGACGCAATTTTTTTTTCTCCATATATGTTGGATAGAGACTTCACTTGGAGATGTTGTCGGACAAAAGCCGCACTGAGGCGTATCGACAAGTGATTCTCAGTAACAGTGCGTCTCTGAGGAACAAGGTGGTGATGGACCTCGGCTGTGGGACAGGAATCATCAGCCTGTTCTGTGCTCAGCTGGCTCAACCCTCTGTGGTGAGTATGCAGCTAGTGAAACACTTTGAAAGCCCATGTTGTAGCTTGACAGGTCAGGAGTATAAGCTGATCTAAGGTGTATTAGTAAACCTACACTCCCATCTGCTGGATGATTAGCACTGCTACACAGCATAGTACTGCTTCTACATAGCAGCATACAACATATATCAAGATTCAAGATGTCTTTATTGTCACTGAGCATTTGCACGTCAGTGAAATTTTCAGTGCAACCCCCGTGTAAAAGATAACAAAATAGCAAACAAGATAAACCAACTGGCATGCAATAAAAACAGAATAAAATAAAATGAAATAAATAGAATTATGTGCAAATAGGAGGAGAAAATATACATGTCTCTGTGTGTGTGTGTGTGTATATATATATATATATATATACACTAAGGTGCGGTTGCGTGGATGTAGGTTATATATACGTAATGATGTAGTTATGGGATGGCACAGTTAGCACTTGTGCCTCACAGCAAGAAGGACCTTGGTTCAATTCCTACACCAGACCTTTCTGTGTGGAGTTTGCATGTTCTCATGTTTGCGTGGGTTTTCTCCAGGTACTCTGGTTTCCTCCCACCATCCAAACACATGCACTGATAGGTTAATTGGTTAATCTAAATTACCCATAGGTGTGAATGTGAGAGTGATTGTTTGTCTATATATGTTCAGCCCTGAGATAAACTAGAGACTCATACAGGGTGTACCCCGCCATCGTCCATTGTAGCTGGATTAGGCCCCCAGTGACCCCTGTGACCCTAGTGAGGATAAAGCAGTTTCAGATGATGAAATGAGATGTAGTTATGCCGTATAATGACCATAAAGTGATGACAAAAAGGCAGAATGGTGTCAGTCTTGTTTGCATCCAAAACAATGATCAGCTCCAGCCTCTTAATGTTTGGTAAAGATCAATCAAATATTTCCATTAAATTGATTGAGGACCAGGTTTGGCCACCCCTGCCATTAGGTATTGCCATCAATTTGTTGTCTCTCTGTATGTGCAAAAACTTCGGCGTGCACTAATAGTTCTCAACCTTCAGGGGGGTGGGGGGTCATAAGGAAACTGAACTGAAGGCCCAGAGTTTTCATTGTATGGAATGTTTTTGCTTGTTAGCTTATTATCTACAATGGCTACAAGGCCTATGCACATTCCACCAGTTACATATTTTTAAATGTTACAATGTTTAAATGTATTGTTCCAATCAAATAACATTGAAATAAGTGCATAACAAACCCCGCCCCTCGTACTTATTTCGGTCATTATTAATAAATGGGAAGATTTTAAAACTTCAAAGAAATGTGAACTTTGACCTACTGTTCCCCATTTTAGATTACTGGCAATTTACCAAATCAATTTGGCATGAATTCAACCCATAGTTTTGCTGCTACAGACATGTGAAATGTTGCCCCGTATAAGTGAAAGAGGGGGGGTAAATTTGAAATGTATCTTACTTCCCCAAAACATAATGTGATCTATTCTGGGTCACTGGTAATCTATACACCAACTTTTTTATGAATTCAACCAGTTGTTTTGATGCTAGAGTGTTCACAATCAAATGAGAACCAAACCAAAAACAATATATCTTGTCTCCCCTTCAGAGGGAGGGGTAATAAATAAAAACATTACATTTTGCTGCTCTGATTCACCCTGTTTAGAGAGAGAGTGTCAAAGTATTTCCCAGTAACCCATCACAACATCAAACCTATTATTTTTACTCTATTACCTTCATACAAAAGGGAATTGGGGAATTCAACATAGTATTGTTGAATTCCACTCTTATTAGTATAAATTATTACCTGCTTTTAACTTCCATGGTATTTCTACTTAATTCCCTAGTAATTACACCACCATTGTTTTTTTTGTTTTATTAATGATCTGTCATATAAACTGATATTAAAATGTTTTATGTGTAACTGTAGGTGTATGCTGTAGAGGCCAGCTCCATGGTGCTGTACACCAGACAGCTGGTGAAGCAGAACGGCTGCGACGCTGTGGTCACGGTTCTCCAGGGCCGAGCTGAGGACATGGAGTTGCCCGAGCAGGTGGACGTCCTGGTGTCTGAGTGGATGGGCAACTGCCTGCTGGTAATAATAACACCGCTGAAGCTGCCACTACTAGTACTGATTGTAATGACGTACAGTAGTAGTAGTTTACTCTTCCAGTCACCACTACATGCAGGGTTGATATTGCATCACCTCTGTCTGCTCTCTCTGGTGCAGTTTGAGTTCATGGTGGAGTCGGTCCTACTGGCCAGGGACCGCTGGCTGAGAGAAGGGGGTGTGATGTGGCCCTCCTCTGCCGCCCTCACTTTGGTTCCGTGTCAGGCCGATAGTTACTACGCAGAGAAAATGTCCTTCTGGGAGCGACCTTATGGCCTGGACTTCACCCCTCTACAGTAGGAGATGTTTGTCACATTCATAGAAGTTTGTATTAAAATGTTTGTCTATTGTAAGTAAGTCACTGTGTTTGATACAAATATTCTATTACTCATTACAGTCAGTATATTGTAGGAACTGCCCCCTCCCCTCTCCCGAAAGGGGAGAGGCGTTTTGGTTTTGAGACAGTTTGTTTGTCTGTCAGCAGGTTTACACAGAAACTACTGGACGAATTACTATGAAACTTTCAGAGAAGGTGCGAGATGGTTCAGATTGATGCAGAATTCAAAGATGACCAAGACTCTTAAGACTGAATAGTTCAAAGCTTGTATCCAAAATTAAAATTTTACCTTTATTTCCAATTTGACCTTTGTCAAAAATTAAATTTAGCTCTCAAGGTTCTGATGTCAATGCACATCAACAGAAGGAGCAAAAAGAAGTTGTATGTTATACAGGAATGAAAAGGAAATTCCTGATTTGCCCTATGTCTGATCATTCAATTTTGGTGACCTCGACCTACACTCAGAAAAATTGAATGGGATCTATTCTGGACCACCTCACACCTTTCCTGAAAATGTCATGGAAATTGGCCCAGTAGTTTTTATGTAAAGTTGCTGACAAACAAACAGACAAACAAAATGAACCAAAAACAATACCCCTTGCCTCCCCTTCAGGGGCAGGGTAAAAATATGTACTGTTTAAACCAGTAATTATTCATCATATTATCTTTGAATGAACACAGTATAATATAATGGAACTGATAAATATCTGCCACTGTGTAGATCTGAAGTCAATACAACTCTGGCTGATATTAGCTGATACTGATTTCCATCTAATGGATCAGATTCTCCCAACATGACATTATTTTGTCTGCGCAGGTGCTATATCCTCCTGACATCCAGCAATGCATTTGTGTCTTCTGTAGGGGATAGAAGTTGTACAGTTTTACTTTTTTAAAAATGGTGTCCATTGCAAAGGACATTCCATTAAAAAATAGAGAAATTATTTAAAATGTTAAATATGTACGAAGGAGTTGTTGCATTGTGCAGTTTCCAATCTAGACAATTGTTTAATGTAAAGAAAAGCTAAACCTTTGACTTTCCTGGGTTTCGGGAGGATATATATTGACTACATAAATTTATCATGTGTGAATTAGGTTTTTCATTAACTGGACTAATGGATCAAAGCACAAAAGTGAAGTTATTTTAGTACAAACACTTTAAGACATGGATAGATAGATGGATGGATGTGAGGAATGTGTGAGAACTAAATTATTCAACATTTTATGAGCTACAGTGTATGGTCAATTCCTATGTACACAATGACTAAAATACTAAAAGGGTTGTTTTTTTTTATGTCAGAAAGAATCTACAATCACAATTTATTTATTTAAATTATAAAATTGTTTACTCTCATGCATAAGGAACCATTAAGCAAACTTTCTTTCCATCGGTAACTAAGCTACTAAACACATAACAGAGGTGTTGAACTTGTGTATGTTAACTGTTGTCGTGTGGTGTACATGGAAAAACTAATTGCCCTCTGGGGACTAAACGTATGCTCTACTCTAAATAACATTAAGGCCACTTTTACACTACAGTTAGTGTTGTGAAGAGCACTATGAAGTTCCTCTGTGATCATGTATGAGTTAATAGGTTAAGTTTCATTTCTGCAGGCCTTTGGCACAGCAGGAGTTCTTCACTAAACCAAAGTTCAGCCACCTCATCGAGCTCAAAGACTGCCTCGCCTCCCCCTCGGATGTTATCTGTCTAGATATGTATACACTGCAAGTCCAGGACCTAGAGGTATGATGTGTCCCTTCTATAAACATTAAATCCATCACCTCAGGGAGTATTGGGTTAAAAGGATTCTGTGGGTTAATTTCTCAGGAAATCAAAGGACAGTTTCACTTTTGTGTGGAGAGGTCTGGTGTTTTCCATGGATTCACAGCCTGGTTCACTGTTCATTTTGAGAGTCTTAAAACCGAGAGTGCAGCGGTGGAGCTCAACACAGGACCCAGCTCTGAGTAAAAACACACGCACAAATTGCAGAATACGTAATAGTATTTAATCCATAATTTATACTTTTGAAGAACCAGTAGTATTGCCTCCCATTTTTAAAAGCTACAAAACAGTGGTAGAGATTAAAAAAGAAATAAATAAATAAAAGCCCACTTTTATCTTCAGAGCTGTAATGTTCCTTTTCCTGTCCAGGCCTACACACTGGAAGCAGACGCTGTTCATGTTAGACCGACCGCTCAGTGTATTTATCGGGGACTCCATTAGCGGAACCATTGTTCTGCGCAGGAACCCAGTCTGGAGACGTCACATGACCGTAGCCCTGCACTGGAACGTTAAGAGCAGCGGAGAGGAAACGGACAACTGCAAGGCAAACGCTTCACACTGTTTTCAACCGAGTCATTAACTATATCCAAACACTAGTGGTAGACTTGTTTATTTATGTATTTAATGCCATTCTTGTGGTACATTGAATCCATGCGCTGTCACTGTATACACTATAATTGCACCTTGAAGTCATGCAATACACCCCCCCCCCTCTCTCTCTCTCTCTGTCTATAGGTCGGGACAAAGATCTTCCCCATGTGGAGGTGACAACTAATCATCAAATATGGTGACCACAAACACAGGAGTATGTCAACACATCCTCTCGAGTTTAGGGTCAGCGAAGCATCATCTGTGAGCTGCTGCTGCTGACCTGGAATGAAGTGTGATTTTTCGTACAGGGCTAAATGTGTCAGTCACGGGAGACTAATCTGGGTGGACTGTTGTGAGGCCTGATGAGGCCAAACCCAGGTCATGGAACATCATGAACCACATCATCACAGAGGAGTTACACGCTTGGAACCAACTGTGGAGCATCTAAATGTAACCTTTTTTTAATGTGCTACAACAGGTATTAACAACTAAAACAATAAAGTGTTTACACAGGGTACACGTTGCCTTAAGGTGCATAATTATTTCTATACAACATAATTATCATTGTACTTCATTTCAGTGATCTACATGCTAATAGATCTGTGGATTTAAGAATTTAAAAAAAATTATAGCCTTTGACTTACAAGTACAAGATATAACCTAACAGTTATATCTTAACCTTTTATTCTACGCTCAAAAATTAGTAGCACTTACACATAAAATATTTTCAGAATAATAGGGCAACCATTATTACAGGATGCATTTACATTATGTTTTAAATAGCATTAACTGTACAATTATTAAACTTGTATTTGTACTTTATACTGTTCTGTTCTTTTTGTCATCTTGTTTGTCAATGGGAAATTGTTTAACAATAACAAGCAAGATTGTCTTTGAACACCAGTTACACTATCATATCATTTTTATCCAGGAACTATTATGTGCTGTTGAAGAGCAGAACACACAAATGTAAACAAATAGAGTAACTTAGAGGTTAAAGCATTACTCATTTACTATCAGGTGCATCTAAGGGGTTGGATAAATAAAGCCAAAGGGTAAAAAAGTGTATTAATATTTAAATCTGTGCAAACTTATGTCATTCAGTCAAATAGTGTAAATTGAATAAAAAATAGATGGTCTTCTTGCTCATGGCTCTGTTTTAGTCTTGGCTTTTGCCCTGGAGCGTGTGGTGACCTCTGTTTCTGCAGCTGAGGCCTGAGGAGATGAAGACCTGGACAGGGGGACAAAGAGGGGGGGTTTTACAACTCTGTCTTGACTCTCCTTCTTCTCTTTTTTCTGACGCAAGTGTTTATCACAGTGGTTCACAAAGGTATCCAGCTTGACAAATGTCTTGTTGCAAACTTTGCAATGATACGGCCTCTGTCCTTTTTTAAGTCGTATGTGCAGTCTGATGTACGATGATCGCACAAACGTACGGCAGCAGACGCCACACTTCAGATCCTCGGATGTTCCTTGTGTTTTCTGGGGCTGGCTGAGGGCTGGTCCTGATGTTGTCTTCTTGTCTCCAGAGGATTCTTCTTCCTTGTGAGCGAGCAGCAGAGGCAGAGAACGGAAGCCAGCGCCACACTGTTCGCATTTGTACGGTCGTTCTCCTGTATGAATTCGGACGTGTGCAAGCAGCCCGGCTTTCTGTGTGAACGACTTGTCACAGTAGGTGCACTTGAAGGGCTTTTCACCTGTGTGCAGCCGACGGTGGGTCTTCAGATGGGAAGCTCGGCCAAAGGTCTTCCCACATTCCGGGCACTTGAATGGCCGGTCCCCACTGTGAATTATCTTGTGCGCCATCAGGTGGGAGGACTGATGGAAGTACTTGCCACAGGTGCTACATCTGAACTTCCTCTCCTTGTTGTGAGAAGCCAGATGCAGGCTCAGGTGGGCGGAGGAGATGAAGGTTTTGTTACACATGGTGCAACTGTGAGGGTCCAGACGGATGCGCCTGTGGGGCCGTCGTCCATTGGGGAGACTGCTACTTGCTTCACAGGATGGACACTTGGGAGGAGGTGGGTCTTTGAGTGTTTTGGGGTCAGAGTCAGGCTGGGAGAAGCTGAAGCTGCATCCACAATCTGAGCAACGCCTGGACTGCTGCCCATTGTCACTGGTGTCATCCAGCATGGTGCTCTCTACAACCATAGTGTGAAGGCAGGAGCTTTACTCTTTAGGCACATCTGGAAGTGATGACAGTGTCTTTTAATACACAACACTACACTCAACCATGAACAGACCCTCCTTATTAGCATATTACCATTAGGCTTCCCACATTAAATTAATCTAATTATTTCAGATATACACAACAGAGGAACCTACATAAACTCATACAAACTCCATGATGTATTTGAAATGGAGTACACTGTAGCCCGATTTGAATTATTAAAACACAAACTATATCAATTAACAGTAATACAACATTTATATCAATCAAAAATAATTATATACAGCTCTGGAAAAGTTGAGAGACCACTGCAATTTTCTCTAATTTCAGCCTGCCTGCATGTATGACCGCCATTCCATTCCTGTATCTGTTGAATTCCAACATAAACCTTATTCTACGTAATAAATATGTGATCCGTATTTTATTTAAGTAATTGGAATCAAAAATTGGCTGTTGAAAATTACTGGACTTCTGCTCTGACATTGTTCCCAAACTGATCACTGGTTTCTCTATCAGGATAATGCTCCTTGCTTCCACTAGATCAAGTAAGGTGTGGACAGACCACCAGATGATGATCTGCAGACCTGGACCCACTTTGAAAACTTCTGGGAGGAAGAAGAATGGGCACCAGCCATCAAAGATTGACGAGAATTTTTAATTTCTCTGCTTGGAGCTGCATTAAGGCATCCAACAGCAATGGAGGAGAAGCAATACACATGAAAACTGACATTGGAAATCAGAGTTATTCCACCAAATATTGATATCAGAACTTTTCTCAAGTTACAATATTAGTATTGGTATTATTAGTATTATTTACAAATCAGTATTAACTGGTTTTCTTTGTATTATTTAAGGTCTGAAAACCCCTGCATTTTTTGTTATTCTAATCATGTGTCGTGTTTTGCAAATATATGATCTAAATATTATTTTTATTTGAAATTTCGGAGAAATGTTGTTGGTTGTTTAGAGAATAAAACAAAAACGTTCATTTTACCCCAACATATATTTTGAAAAATTATAGAAATTGATCATTTTTGCAGTGGTCTCATTTTTTTTCAGAGCTGCACATAATTCTACATCATAATCCACTCCATAAGCTAAATATGAACACATATAACTACAATATACAATCTGCTATACCTTAGAATGATATACAACCCTTCCTTACGGTGTATATCATATGTGTTTTTAAAAACACAAACCATAATAGTTCAGATAAATACATGTATTCCACTACATATTAGCCAAAACATTTGTACTAATGTGTTGCTCTAATTTTCACCACTGTCATCAGCGGTAACGTCATGTTTATCATTGTATGTAGTTATAGTTCATGGTGTAAATCTGTATTAATCTCGCAGATATCGTAGACAGACATGCAAAAACAATGCAGCTAGCTAGCTAATGTAGCATATAGCATCGGTAACGTAGGTCCCGTTTAATCCTTAACAATGCGACCGAAGATGCACATTAATGACTACATACCACGTTCATTCCTCCTAAAATAAGCATGTATCGATTGTTGTGTCTTGTAAGAGGCGGCGGTGATATGGAAAACACAGCTGGGGAACAGACAGGGTGTATTCTGGGGCTGACTTTCATCCCCTTAAAGACGCTGCAGTTTCTCTCATACAAACTGCTGCAGCATCATCTAGCGAGTGGCGGAGTGCTTTATTAAAAACCATCATCACAACACTGAAATAATCATAGAAAATAAATAAGAAGACTTCCTTTGTCAAACAGGCACGGCATTCAGGTTTTTCTGCATATTTACAATGATGTAATAAAGTGACCTGACAGGAAGGCGTTTTTTCTCGGAAATCACTTCTTGTATCAGTAAGTTTCGATTCGCACATTCGTCACTTGAGACTATCCATGTTGGCCATTGTAAAATAAAGTTTCGTTTACTGGCAAAATCTGCACAAAATTAAACTGAAGCAATCCGGATATGGGCAGTATATAAACCCCCGAAGGATGATGCGATAGTTTCATTTTTACACGACACTCGCATCTTTCAGACCATCCATGACTCAGGTACTGTAATGTTATTTATTATAATACATTAATGTGTTTTAAAGTTTTAGAAAATATGTAAAACAACTATAACGTAGATATTTAAAAAATAAATTACATCTGTTTTAATAGTATCTGTACGGATTTGTACATATTATCTCTCTCTTTATTTTTTTTATTTTAAATTTTTTATACTATATATATATATATATATATATATATATATATATATATATATATATATATATATATATATATATATATATATATATATATATTCTTCACGTTCTGTTTTTGTGTCATTAATTTTCAAGTTTGGCTAGTTTCTAAAAAAAAAAAACACTGGCTAAAATTCTTCAGAACTAAGAATATTAAAAATAATAATGGGTAATAAAAATGTGACTTTACTCCACAGTAAATGATAACTTAAGGGCAAAATGACAACACAAATAGATTAAATTATACATCAACATGTAGTCATTCATGTAGTCCTGCCCTGTATTATTTAGTCATCACATTATTTCTTGAATGTTTTTTGTTGTTGTTTTTTCATCTGTGTACATGTATTTAATTTCTGTGTTTTATATAATGGACTCCTTGGCTGTAGATTTAATATTTTTTAGTGAGCTAAGAAGAACAGATGTATTTTCAAAAGCTTTTACAGGAACACAGATAATTTTCATTAAAAAATTTAATATTACTTATATAGTATTTGTGGTTATATTGTTTTGGTGTTCTTTTTTTTACATGCTATGGGGGGGGGGGTTATTGCATTTTTCTTATGTATTCCCACATGTTTTTATTGCAGTTAATAATACTCCATAGTCATTTCATTATTTATTAATTTTTAAAAACTATATGTATTTAATTTCTGAGTTTTGTGTGAGTGATGGTCTCAATCTTTGTGCACCTTAGCTGAACATTTTATATTTTCCAAGGTAACAACAGCTTTAAAAGGTCTTACACCATGAAAAAAATATCAGAATGTTAATTATTATATAGAATTTTCTGTTTTCAAACACAATAGTAAAGGATATTCAGTGTTTTTTTGTGTTCAGGGTTTTTTGTGTGTATACTTCCTCATGCCTTTTCTGTAGCTTCAATAGCCCTGCCCTGTGCTTTTTATTCATTGTGACATTTAATCAGTGGTTTTTCAACTATGTTCTATTTCTGTTTTTTTCTGTGTCTCTTAGTGGGTTCACCTTAACTGCATAAACAGTTTTAGACTTTTCATCAAGTAGAGGGGAGTAAATGTATTAAAATAAACTTTATTGTAGGCCATGAACATTTTTAACTTGTAAAATCCCAGTTCTATTTTTGTGGGTGTTCCCAAATGAATTTTTCTTTAGATTTAACCTTTGTTAAGAAATGTATCACTTTTTAAAAATAATATATTTTATATTTTGTAATTTTTCAGTGAAAATTATGTTTTTCTATATTTTCCTATATCTAATTTATTTACCATGGAGATGTGCCTAAAAACTCACATTAAATTTAAGTGTTATTAAAAGAAGGGAAAAAAAGAAAAATGAAGAAAAGAATGACTTTTTCACCAAAGTTATCATTAACTGAACATAAACCAAGTGTGCTCATCCACTGTCTCCATTCACACTGACTCCATTCGTTTTACTGGTGAATCATTTTTGTAGAAGATGATATTATTTCCATGGTACTATAGAGCCTCTGAACATCCAAATGGGTTATATATCTGATGACCATGAAAATGTTACAAACTTTACCCAAACATTTTACCCAAATTATTTAGGATTAGTGGTTCAGAAGTTCAAATCAACTAATGCTGTGCTGGTGGCTGGTTGGATCCTTAAGGGTTAAAAGAAAAAAATATATATTTAAAGAATGTGTGGTTGTTTTTAACACACAGTGAAAGGGTATCTACTATCCAGATGTTCTTGTGTAACACATCATACTTGTTTTGTACCCCCCCCCACCTCTGCCCCACCACCCAAACAAGAATGTAAAGTTTTAATGACTACTACAATAATATATATATATATATATATATATATATATATATATATATATATATATATATATATATATATATATATATATATATATATATATATATATATATATTACAAACAATAAGTACAAAGAGATTTTTGAACATTAAAAAAACACAAAGGTCCCAATGACTTCACATTATAAAGCAAAGGTGCACTGCAGCACCACCTGGTGCTCAAAATATTGCACAATCAGTCCGTTTTTTAAGAGTACAGATTGAGTTACCATAGAGTACCATTCACCATAATTAACAAGAATACTTAAACCTCCATTAAAATCGAACTATATAAATAAATTAACATTAAACAATCTGCACAATACAGAATAACATGAAATGAAAAAGAGATGTAAAAAAATACTACACATTAAACTGTGCACGCACAGTGGCACTCGGGACACTTGCCCACTATCCCCTGTGTATGTATCATCTATCAGTCCATCATCTAAACATCGAGCTAAACAAAGTTTTACTCTGGATAATCCTTTTACATTTCATTATTCCCATCCAGATTTGACTAAAACATTGGCTTCATCACAGAATTGTTGTTCATTCTGTTTTTACAGCATCTGACACAGGAAGGATGAGTTCGAGGTCAAGGAAGAAAGCTCGGTGAGTCACATTTGGGCATATTTAAAATGTTTCCTGATTAACAGAAATAGGTGGGGGTTTTTTGTATTATTTTTTATTCACATATGATTTTATAAAATAATGAACAATATTTAAGATATTGTTGCTGATACTGTTTCCTTTATAAATGTAGACTAGACACCATATTATCATTAAATGAGGGTTTTTCCACAAAAGCAGCAGTAAATAAGGTTTATTGAATCCTGAAGTAATATAACCAACTACAAAAGCACCTGGAGAGTGCAGACTCCGCCAAGGCAGATCAGCCCCACCTCCACTGAATGAGCCATTGGTGTCACTTTCACCCAATGAACACACGCAAGTGCCCCTACCCCCAACATACCTCCACCGATCACAACCAAAATTTAATATTTTTTTTCTTGTGTCAGTATCAATATTTCCTAAACATTTCAGCCAAATCCATCCGTAACATTTTGAGTGATCTTGCTAAGTCAGACAACCAACCAAGCAAACAGATAAACGCTGGCAAAAACATAATTACGTCATTCCTTGGTGGAGTAAATATATAATAAAATAATATTTAGTGATATTTTATTACTGTTTGATTCGTCAATCATTCAACCAAAATTTATTTAAATAGCATCACATCATAACAAAAGTTATCTCACGACACTTTATGTTTAGAGCAATTCTAAACATCTAACTGTTAGAGTTCTTTGTCCTAATTTTATTCATACGCATCATTAACATCATATCCAAATACGTTTGGTGAAGCAGGCTACTTACATAGTACACACACCACCTGTATATATAGAGAAGTTGATTCTGAAAAAAAAATTCTAAGACAATTAGACCTTACATTTTCATTTTTGCACTTCGTAGGCCTTCATTTGGGGCAACTGCTCCACCCTTCATTGACTACCTAAAAGATATCCTACGTCGATATCCAGATGGGGGACAAATTCTGAAGGTAGGTACAACATTAATGTCATTTCAGACTGAAATGATCTTAATCTTAATTATCTTAATCTTAATTAATAAGATTAAGAAATCTTATTAATAAATAAAAGCTAAACTATTATCAGCTAGTACTATGAATGTTAGCTTTGGTCAGATAATGCTATCTACCTACCTACCTACCTACCTACCTACCTACCTACCTACCAACTAACCTACCAACCTACCTACCTACCTACCAACTAACCTACCTACCTACCTACCTACCTACCAACTAACCTACCTACCAACTAACCTACCTACCTACCTACCTACCTACCTACCTACCTACCTACCTACCTACCTACCTACCTACCTACCTACCTACCAACTAACCTACCTACCTACCTACCTACCTCATATCATCTTGTATCATGTGTCAACAGGAGTTAATTCAAAATGCAGATGATGCTCAGGCTACAGAAGTGATTTTCATTCACGATGAGAGAAAATATGGTGAAGACGACCTTTGGGCTAAAGATCTGGGAAAATACCAAGGTATGCGACTAAAACCAGCAGCAAATCAACATGATGTATTTATAGAACGTATCACTGACTGAAGGAGTGGTTGCCAGGCACAACAAACCCCACCCCTCACAAACATTTTAGCTCTCACTGAACATCTCCCTCTCATAACATCAGACTATAGATTTGATCTTTCAAAATGGCTCAAGGTCAAAGGTCAGGATGCCATTTTAAAGAATACATGTACAAACAGACAGACAACCAAACAAGTGGTGCCGGCCACAACATACCTCTGATTTTCCCGATTTAATTTCATTGTGAAAACACGTTTTTAGTCACTGTGACCTTTGACCTACATTCACCAAAATTTAATAGAATCTATTGTGGACTACCTCACACCTTACCTGAAAATTTCATGGAAATTGGTCCAGGTTTTTATGTGGAGTTACTAACAAACAGACAAACAGAAAACAAACTGACAGACAAAACAAATTAATCTAAAACAATACTGCCCTACAAAGCAAAAAGGCAGTAACTGCATTTTTTGGTATAAATGAGTTATTGCGGTTTTTTTTGTTTTGTTTTTTTTGCAACATTCAAATCATTCGTTGTCATTTAATAAAATATCTCATCTCAAATGTCTGTAGTTTTGGAGAAAATTGGTGAGTGTTTGTACAGTAACTGCAAAAAGTACTAGTAAAGTAAAGTAAAAAGGCTGTAAAGACCATTACTGTGTTCTTACCAATGTCCATGTAGGACCCTGCCCCAATAGTTTGTGAATTCCTGTATTAGACTGAAACAGATTATGTAATTACTGTATTTTCCACACTATAACGTGCACTGTCAATGAATGTTTTTTATGAAGGTCTTTCATATATAAGGCACATTAAGTGAAGTCAAAATCATTAGATAAAAAGACAAAATCATGAGATAAAGTCAAAATTCCCAGTCAGTAAGCACTACCAGAATTAATCCATATATAAGGCACACTGTGGTTTTTGCAGAACTAGTTAATATACAGTAACAATACTGCCTCATGTCCAATAATCTACAACTACTGGGGCTGAACAACAACTGAACTTTAAGGTCATTTTTCTCAGTTTGGTGTCTGTGCAGTTACTGCCTTTTTACTTTGTAGGGCAGAATACCCATCTCCACTTTTGGAGAGAGGGGGGGTAAAAATCTGAAGCAAAAACAATACCCCTTGCCTCCCCTTTGAGGAGCGGGGTAATAAAGTATAAAGCTTATTGTTTATTATGGCATCAACATTCCTCCTGAAAACACAAAATAAGTCAGAATAAAACTCTTTCTTTTCATTTTCACATATTATGTCATATGGTAGTTTATTATTCTGTTTTTAGACAGAAAACAGCCACAGTAAAACTGCAAAGTACCTTCATTTTCTAGGCAGTTTGTTGTCAATAGGTGTAATAAATATTTGTTTGGAATCTGTGACTGTTTCGTTTGAATCACGGATCAACAAGCAATCAAAATTTTTTAAATATTAACATCACATAATCATTTTATATCTTCATAAACCTCATAATAAATTCCCATGTGCAGAGGAAACTGCCATTTCATGATCAAACTGTGTTCTTTTCATTTAGCTATGAGTGGTAAAAACAATAACAGTGCTTCTAATTTTATTACTTTCTTTGACTTCAAAAGTTGTTTCTCAGTGGTTCTCATCCCATCTGGTCACTTGGATGATGCTTTGGTCAAAGGCCCCATGGTTAGTTTTCCTCATCATGGGAGGCCAACAGAGTGACTCATAACTCCCTCTAGTGGTCACATAAATCCTTCAACCCTTCAGTCTGAATATATTTGGTGCATATTTTGTATAATCTGGACTTGGCATCTTTGGTGTAAATTCAGACCTTTTTATTCTAAACATTCTGATGATAAATTTTTAAATATGTGATGCTAGAGGTATTCACAAAACACATGTGGCTCAAATTGTGTATTACATGTCAAAATAAGTAACTATAGAGAGATAGAATGAATTAAATACTGCATTAGTTTAACACAACACTTCTTTTTTTTTTTTAAAACAAAGGCCCTGCCCTTTACGCCTACAACAATGCAGCATTCAGAGATGAAGACTGGAAGGGGATTCAAATGACAGGGAGGAGTGTCAAACGCGATGACCCAAACAAAGTTGGGAGGTTTGGCATTGGCTTCAACTCTGTCTACCACATAACAGGTAAAATGATATACATTTCTGGCCCCCAACATTCCCATTAATCTCCATTTTGTTATGTTTAAAGGGTGTAAAACCTGCAGTTCTATAATCAAGCCATATGCATTTTATTCACAGACTTGCCGAGCATATTCAGTTCAGGGCGGCTTGGCATCATGGACCCCCAAGAAAAAATATTTGGAGAAACAGAAAAAGGTTTCCTCTGGTCCTTAGATGATGCAGAAGACAGAGAAAGTCTGATGAACATGCACGATCAGTTCCAAACATTTAGAGATATAGTCTCACTCGTAAGCAAACAAGAATGGTCACACATTGTTGAGCATGACAAGCACTTTGATGGGACAATTTTTAGATTCCCCTTGCGCAGTGAGGCATCAGAGATTTCAGATAATTTGTATGACTCGAACAAGGTTGTTGATCTTTTTGATAGCTTCATAGCGGATGCAGACCTGAGCCTCCTGTTCTTGAAGAATGTGACTGCTGTATCGTTGGTGCACATCAGTGCTGGTGGCTCTGTAAACACCAGACTTAAAGTGAAATGCTCAGTCTCAGAAGATGACATCTTGGAGTCAAAGACAGAGTCATTGGTCAAGGGCACAACAAGGTTCAAATCAATAACCCTCAACTCAAAAGACCACAAAGAAACCAAGTGGCTTGTAACAACATGTACTATGAAGCAAGGCAAGGTAGAAAAACTTGACTCACTTGCAGAGAAGTTAAGTTTTATTCCTCAAGTTGACCTGGCTTTTCCTATTAATGAGAAGAGAGACTGTAGTAAGAGTAGACTGAGCTGCTTCCTCCCCCTCCCAAACAATGAATCCAACAGGACAGGGCTCCCAGTTTATGTTAATGCATACTTCGGCCTCACAGACAACAGAAGACACATCAAGTGGCAAGAGGAAGACCAGAAACATGATGAACATGCTGTGTGGAATGAGCTGCTGATGAAGGAGGTGCTACCGCAGGCGTACCTCACGATGATTAAAGACACTATCAAACATGCACAAGATTCAGGTGTTCCTGTTTCTTCTGTGTATGATCTGTTGCCAGATATTGACCAGTTCCACCACAAAGAGAAATGGTATGATATCTCCCTAGATGTTCTTCATCACTTATTCAGCCAGAATATCCCCATCCTCTCTTTGGCAAAAAATGAAAGACAGTTTATCACCCCATTAGAAGCTGTGTTTCCATGTAACGGTCCAACAGGTCATGATGTACTGGCTGCCATTAATAGGACTCTGGTTTCCTGTGGGGAAAACCTCGTCACTTTACCAGACAGAGTTGCACAAGCCATAAAGAAGACTTATCCCCACCTCGACAGCCTGAGACATGTGACTCCAGCTTTTATAAGAAGCCTTCTTCACAAGACTGGTGTGCAAACCATCTCTAAAGGAGACAAACTCTGTCTTCTGGAGTACACCTTGAGTGATGGACAATGCAGTGACCTCCAGGGCCTTCAGCTGCTTCCACTATGTGACGGTTCATTCAGATCTTTCACAAAGAAAGAGGAGGACACTGCATTAATTGACAGCATTGAATTTCCAAGGTAATCTTTAGAATTTTTATATATATATATATATTATTTTGGTCTCATGTTCAATGTATTGTACATGTACATTTTTATTATTGTTTGGTCTTCTGTCTAAAAAACAAAGTGAATAAGGATGGTAATCACTTGTTTTTAAAGCAGAACATCTGGCATTATAGTATTAAAAAATAATCTCTATGTTAGGGACTCTTCATCGGATGGTGACTGTAAATATGTGGACAGTTAAGTACCTAGAAATAAGATACCTACAGTAGTTTAATCTGACACTGATTAATTCATCCTCAAATCAGAAAATATTCATCACTGTCACTTATCACATTTTCAGAAAATAATAGAATTATTCAGAGTAAATACTATGCATGATTTTTGCTTTCTAAAATTAAATAATAATTACTGTAAAACTGAGTACAGTGGTACCTCTACTTACAAAAGATCCAGCTAACAAATGATCGAAGTAACGAAAAACCTGCGCCTCAATTTTTCGTCTCTGAATAGAAAATTCTAGATATAAATACAGTACTGTATGTACATTCCTATACATGACTACGTAATGTACATAAATACATCACATACATACTGTACGTAGCATCCAATTGGCTATGATGCTTGGACCCTCATTCATTACGGAGTTACTGTTATGTAGGAATTTATGCAACCTTTCTCGGTTGTGTTCTTCAGAATATTTTCTCACTTCAGCTGCAAAATATTCGATAAGTTCACCAGCTAATTGTACATATTGATCTTATAGTATTATTTGTATAAATAATAATATAATAATAATTAGTGTCATTTTGTTTCATGCGATTTACAGAAATAGGGGCTGTCTTTCTAAACTATTATATGCTGTATGTTTGTAAGTTCATAGTTGTTGCAGTAGGATTATACAAACTTGTCATTTGTGCAGGGTCCTGCTGCCATGCTGCAAACACCTCTTCATACCAGAAGATCTGAGTTCAACATGCACTACCCGGCTGAAACAACTGGCCACAAAAAGTAAGTGTCATTCCAAATCAAACTGTGATTTCAAACATCATTGCAGCTCTCATGTGCATGTTTTCTAGGACTACTTATATTGTACTTATGAGTAACAAACTGTTTTTCAGATGTGTTCAAAGTCATCAACATTGACACATCCCAGGTGGCCAAATACACAAGGACACACATGCCCAAGGACTGGATGAAAACAGGGAAGGGGCTCGTAAAGTGGGAGGTAGGCAGTGGCCATCATCCACCTTTACCCTGGCTCCAAGAATTCTGGAAATTTCTCAACAGTCATTTCAAAGAGTTAAGTTCTTTCATTGGAATTCCATTAATACCAGTTACTTCACTGACTCCCAGTCAGCCTGTATCACTAGCAAGACTACAAAAGAACACAACCCTGATTTTTGAGAGAATTAAACTAATGAGCTTACCAAAACAAATAGCTCAGCTTCTGAACAAAGTTGGTGGCACAGTGGTGAAAGAAAATGAGTGGCTCAAACATAAAGATCTGGACTCTTATGTCCTGAGCCCATCTCCACGGAATGTTATCAAAGTGTTCATGAATTTAGAGCTTCAGGATGTCATCAGAGAGCTCAAGAATGCTTCACAAAGTTCACTAGAAGAACTGAAAGTTTATCTTTCTAGTCTGGCTAATCTGTCAAGCAGTGAAAAGGATTTGCTCTCAAAGTTACCTTTGTTCCAAACCATGAAAGGATTACGCACTTCAGCTAAATCAAAACAGGCAGTGCTTTTAAATTCTGGTCTAGCAATACCAACCGAGTTACCGATGCCTGATTCAGTGGTAAAGTGTGCGACTGAGGCTGATCGTAGACTTCTACAGCTGCTCACAGTTCATCTCTTGGACACTGCTAGTGCAGCCATTCTTCTCATCAGTCGCATTGAGGATGGAGATTGCTGTAAAAAAGACATTGAAAACACCATGACCTGGGTTTTAGACCACGGTAATGTCCTTTTCTCCCAAAATCAGGCCTTGAAACATCGATGTACAAACTTGAAATTCATTGAAGTGAATGGTGAGCTGAAAAAGACATCAAGCTTTTTTGATCCAAAAAATGCATCTTTCAAAGTGATCTTTGAATCAGATTTTTTCCCTCCACCTTTGTACACTAAGACATCACAGATGCGAACAAGCCTCTTGGATATGGGGTTGATGAGTAAAGAAGTGCAGGCCTCACCTGAACACTTGCTGCAAGCTGCCACAGTGATTGAAAAACTCCATGTGAAATCTCAGGAGGAAGCACATCAAAGAGCTCATGTCCTACTGAAAATGTTGGATGCTCACGATTTACTGAAAAACTTTTCTAAACAACAGCTTCAATATCTTATAAGGCTTAAATGGATCCCATGCACTGAACCACCTAAATCCAAAACACAGTGCAATGACAAATCTCTGAAAAGCTCCTTCTTCTGCCCTGATGAAATCAGACATTCCATGTACAAGGACATTGTTGGACTTGTCATGCCTCTGGAGGGAAAGTTAAGTGACCGAATGTGCAACACACTTGGTCTCACACGCATACCACCAGCTGAAAAAGTAGTGGAGAATTTGTCAGCCTTAATTTCAAAAGCACAGGAAATGCTGGATCCTGATACAAATGTGGATTTCAAAAGGATGCTGCAACGCATTTACGAACACATGCAAACTCACATCTCTGAATTTGCAACATTGATAAACAAGGACACAAAGTGGCTATGGCACCACAACAAATTTGTTTCTCCTCAGGATCTGGTTCTAGATTATCCACATAATCTAGATCTGAGCTCATACATAGGCAAAGTTCCAAAAGAATTTCTACCTTACAAATCATTATTCTTGAAATTTGGCCTCAAAACATCACTTAGAGATGAAGAAATTGTTGCCATTCTTCACTCTATTAAGCAAACCATTGAGAGAAGGGAACAGCCGGTTGCAACTTCTTCTGAGGTTAGATCATCAATTGAGATTCTGAACTGGTTATGGAAAGAGAAGAAGATGGTTGAGGATGACATCCCTGTACCTGTCACTGTAGAGGGTGGACATTGTACCCTTAAACCACAATCCATGACAGTCTTCTGTGATGTGAGTAGAAATGGTTTGCAAGGACTCAAACATAGTCAGGACGAAATTTATGTTGTACATGAGGAAATACTTCGACCCACAGCTGAATGGCTCAACATCCAGTTCCTCAGTACTTACATTCTCGCCCCAGAGTTAGTGGGAATAGAACAGTGTGGACAGTCTGAACCAATAACAACACGCATTAAAAACATTCTAAAGGAGTATGATGAAGAAAGTGACATCTTTAAAGAGATCATCCAAAATGCAGAGGATGCTGGGGCAGAGGCCTGTAAATTCTTGGTGGATTTCAGAATGCACAAAGACCCCCCTGACAGTCTGATCGATCCTGACATGAGTCTTTGCCAGGGACCCTGTATTTGGGCTTTTAATGACAAACAATTCTCTGCTGGTGACTGGACAAACATTGTCAGAGTGGGAGCTGCTTCAAAAGAGAACAAGGTTGAGAAAATTGGAAAGTTTGGACTTGGATTCAACACAGTCTATCATGTGACAGACATCCCCTCTATCCTGAGTGGCAGACATCTTCTAATACTTGATCCAAATGTCACTCACCTTACAAAACATATCAAACACAAAGGAAATCCTGGAATCAAGCTGGACCTCTCTCAACAGCACCTCTTTACTTGTTTTCCAGGTCAGTTTGGACCATATGAACGCATTTTTGGTTGCAGCTTCACCAAACAAAGTCTTTCTGCAAATTATCCAGGAACTTTGATCAAACTACCCTTCCGAACTCATGAAGAGGCTCTCAAGTCAGAAATAAGCACAAAAACCTACTACAACCAAGATGTCATCACTTTTCAGCAGCACTTCTCTAACAATTCACAGTGTCACTTGCTTTTCCTGAAGAATATCAATACAGTCTCTCTTCAAAAGATCTCAAACTATGCTTCAACCCCACCAAGAGATGATGAAATACAAACTATCTTCACTGTTTCCAAAACCACTGTGAGTAAAATGAAGATTCCAGAGGAAAGGTGTGTGTCAAAGCAGCGTCAAGCTGAGCAGTCACTCATGGAACTTGACAAAAAATGTAAAGATATCATCGACTGTACTGATGCCAGAATTGTTAAAATAACACGTGAACAATCAGATGAAACTCAAGTGCAGTCATGGCTTCTGTACAACTGCTTTGGGACAAATGAGTCTTTAAAAATGGCCATGAACAACAACAAGAAAGTTACATTCTCCTTGCCCATTGGAGGGATTGCTGTGCCTCTTCAAAACAATCCAGAAACAGGGAAACTTGAACCATCCCAGACAAAACTTGTTGGACAGGCATTTTGCTTTCTCCCTCTGTCCATTCACACAGGCCTACCAGTCAACATCAATGGAACATTTGCAGTGACAAGCAACCGCAAAGGCCTTTGGGAAAGTGGAGTTAAACATGAGTGGAACAGAGCCCTGCTTCAGGATCCTGTAGTGACAGCCTATGTTACTGCACTCTCTATGTTGAAGATGATGTCTGAAAATGAGCAGCTGGAAAATTACTGTTACTCCACATTTTGGCCCGACAGAGAGAAAGTAAGTGAAACTTTCAAGCCTTTGGTCGATGCCTTTTACTCCACTATTGCCCAACACTCCATTGCTCCACAGCTCTTTAGCAATGGGAAACAATGGTGCTCAATGGAAAATGCCATATTTTTGGATGAGAGCATTGAAGAGGATAAGAACATTAGCACACTTGTAATGCAGGTGTGTGAAAAATACATGAAGAACACCAACCTTATCATTCCTCTTCCGATGTGGCTGAGAAATAGCTTCAAGCAGGCTGGTCTAGGAAAGGTTTTACAGGACAGAACATGGAACTGGGAGACATTTTACAGAGAAGCAGTTTTTATCAACCTGCCAAACATGGATCATAAGTGGAGAGATACCCTTATACTGCATGCTATTGACCTTAATTTGAAGGCTATTGACAGTCTTTTGGTCCACTATCCTTGCATCCCCACAACAAATGGCCACCTCCAACGTATCACTAAACTTGTCAATCCATCAGGAAAGGTGGCATGTCTCTTTGAGCAGGAAGAGGGACGCTTACTTCGAGGAACCATGAGTGATTTCTGCTCCCCAAAAAGGATTCAGCGATTGATGGAGCTTGGAATGGCAACTGATGAGCTTTCTTTGGAAGACATTGCAGTGAAAGCAGAAACAATCGCCCAAACATGGATCACTGACAAAAAGAAAGCATATGAGCGCTTAAAATGCCTTCTTCAACTGATGAAATGTCACATGCATGATGAAGACTCTCCTTTCTGGGCAAAGCTAAGGATGACTGAATTCCTGCCAGCATTCTCCCCTGGTGATGCAAAAATGGAAAGAGATGCGACACTGAAAAGACCTACTGATGTTTTTAGTGACAAGTGCGCCCTCCTTGTTAGCATGACACAACCTGTTCTGGATCACTCCAATCTAAAATTACATCATTCTGATCCAATTCTTCAGGTGTTGCAGGTTCAGAACTGTCCATCATCTGAGGTGGTGATCCAACAGCTGAAAGAAGCTCGTATGCAATCTCAATGCCTGGACAAATCAGTGCTTCACAAAATAGCCTTTGAATGCTACAAGTTTCTGGATCAATGTCTGTGTAATTCAGAGAATGTCACTTCAATCTCACAGAGTGCAAACTCATTCCCCTTTGTCCTTGTTGGTGACTCTTTTGTGGATTTGGACCGTGTAGCAGAAAAAGAGCAATTTGAAGCAAAGCCCTATCTGCATGTACTTCCACCAGCTTTCAGCAATTTCAGGACACTCTGGGAAAATGTTGGTGTAGAGAAAAAATTTACACTCAGCCAATGCTTGACAGTTCTCCATGAACTCCACACTAAATACAGAAAAAAGCGCTTACCAAAGAATGACCTAGAAATCTGCCTTACAATTTTAAACAGAGGAATTTATGATGCCAATGAGGAAACTCCAGGTGACTGTCCTGTACCCAATGAAGACGGTGTGTTACAACCTGCAAGGAAGCTTTTTTTTAATGACAGCCAGTGGATGCCACTCACTTCAGGAGTCATGTTATGCCACAAAAAAATTCCACGTGATATGGCTCTCCATTTTGGCATCAAAACCACCAGACATCATACTTTACAAAACCATGTAGTTGAAAACATTTCACCATTTGCCTTCCAGTTTCAACAACAGGAACAGCTGACTGTTCGAATTAAAAACATAATCTCTGCCTACCCAGCAAAGAAGGATATTCTCAAAGAGCTTATCCAAAATGCTGATGATGCTGAATCAACTGAAATTCACTTTGTCTGGGATAAACGCCATCATTGCACAAAAAGAACATTTGGAGATAAATGGAATGTTCTGCAGGGTCCAGCACTATGTGTTTTTAATAACAAAGTGTTCTCTGATGCTGACTTGGCTGGCATTCAGCAACTGGGAGAAGGAGGAAAGCACAACTGTCCAGGAAAGACAGGAAAATATGGACTCGGATTCAACTCAGTTTATCATCTCACTGACTGCCCATCAATTCTCACTGGAGATGAGTTACTTTGCATTTCTGATCCCAATCAAAATTACATTGAAAGTTCTTCAGATATATCACCTGCTGGCATTGGCTATAAACTAGCTGATATTTTCAAGGAGACGTACTTAGATGTTTACAACTCCTTTCTTCCAGATAAATTTCCTCTTAAAGAGGGCACCATGTTCCGGTTACCTTTAAGACTGGGTACCATGGCAGACAGTTCCAAAATATCCCAGCATGTCGTCACTGACAACGACATGACAGAACTTTGTTCTGCCCTATCAGAAGATCCTGAAGGTTTAATCCTGTTTCTGAAAAACATTTGTAAAATAACCGTGCACAAAATCAATGCATCAGGGAAACTCGAAACCATCTTTACAGTTGAAAAAAGTCTTCCAAACTCAAGCAGAGAAAAAAAAGATGCTTTTCTGAAGCTTCTACAACAAGAAATGCATTCGGAAAAACCAGCAGCTCCACACACAGCTATTTATGGAACAGTAATTTCAACTTCAAATAAAAAGCAAAGCAAATGGATAATCGCAGAACAGTTTGGCTCGTTCAAAAAGAGTGATGAACAAAAAATTAAATCAATGGCCAAACTCCCACATGCTGCTGTGGCAGCAAGGGTACACCTAAAGACCTCAACTCCACAGCCACTCAGCTTCAAGGAATTTAATGGAGAGGCCTTTTGTTCCCTCCCTTTGCCAGGGAAAACTGGACTGCCAGTGCATGTTAATGGAAACTTTGAGGTAGATTCCTCTAGAAGAAGCTTGTGGAAAGAAGATGGCCAAAGTCTGAAATCCAACTGGAATGAAATGTTGAAGCAAAATGTCATAGGTCCACTGTATGCAGACCTCCTTCACTACATCAGCCGTAACATTTCAGTGAAGAAAGTGTCTCCTGCACTACTTGAGTATTGCCTTTATCATCCTTACTTGTGCTTCTTTCCCACTGTGTCCAAAGACGTTAATCAGGACTGGCATGAAATGATACATGAAGTGTACAGGTCCCTGAAAGAAAGGGACCTTGAAGTAATCCCAGTGTTGAAGAGTTCAACACGTATAATTGCAGACCAGCCTGTGAAAGAATACTCCTTTAACTGGTGTAACATCACAGAAACAGAACCTACTAAAGCGCCCCATCTGCACTATTCAGGACTTGATCCGCTCACATTCATTTTGGAGGATGTTGGAATGAAATTGGTTCCATTTTCAGATAAAATGAAACAAATTTGGAGTAGTTTCAAATCTGCTGGCATTGAAGTGAAGGATGTCAATCCATCAACAGTGCAAACTTTCCTGAGAAATAAATCTCTCAATGATCCATCCAAAACAGACCAACTGTTACCATTGCCCATAGCAGACACTCTTATCAGAGACCAGAAAAGATGTTCACTTCTCTTGACATTCTGCTTGAAAACACCTGAAAACATCAAGGTAAAACCTGACCAGCCTGACCCCACCTTACTCGATGGGCTTCCACTTCTTCTCACAGGAGATAAAGTTTTGAGAGTTTTTAACTCTAAGACCCCCAAGCTGATATCAATATATGACAACCTCTTTATTGGCTATGAGAACCAATTTGCAGATTACCAGACAAACAGAGACCACATTAAAGTTCTACAAACCTTAAACCTTGTGAACAAGTTGACAGTTCCTTGTGCAGCCAAGTACTTGAGGCCATTAATTCAACACTTCTGTCAGACATGTGAAGTTGTTCCAGAAAATGGTCACCTTGCCCCAACTGAGGAAATGTCAGAGTGGCTGAAATTGCTTTGGAAGTTCTTAACAAGTGAAGTCCAACCAGCAACATCTGGGAATGATAAAGGCAATCTGACATTAAGTGATGTAAGGGAACTTTACAGTGACTGTTGCATTTTACCTGTTGTGTGTCCACGGCTAAACAACAAGCACTTCCTGTTAACAATGAAAGACATGCCCAGTGTGATTCATTTTGCCTCAGATAAAGACCTGTCAAGCATCCTATTTAAACTTGGTCTGATGAGGCTTAACACTGTATTTTTCAAAGACATGGACAGGAAGCTACTTCCCCTCCTGCACTCTGAACTTATGAATGTAAATGACAAAACCTCTGTGTTGGACCAACTCTACAAAATTGAGAGATCAGAGTTCTCCCAGCTTTCCAGTGCTGAAATGAATGAGCTTCAGGTCTTCTTGAATCCTGGAGTTTCCAAGGCCAAAGACAGCCAAGACTATCAAAGAAAGTTTAAGTCCTTGCCATTATTTGAAACAATAAATGGTGAACGTGTGAGGATTGATGGACCTACAGAGGTGTATATACTTAACATGAGAGCAGATAAAATGGCAAAATTTTCCAATTTGTTCACATTGCGTGGCACCAACATTTTCCTCAAAGACAACATCGAGAACCTTAGTCTTTCACAGACACTGAAAATCCAAATCTTGTCTACTGTGGAATACCTTGTCAAGTTCATTTTGCCCATTGTCCACAACCTCACAGATGAACAGATGTCCCACTGCTTGAAGTTGTTGCTTTCACTAAAATATGATGACAAGTATGATGATTTTAAAGACAAGATCATCAGCTCACTTAAGACAGTCAAACTGATTCGCAGTTCTCTTGGCATATTGGAAATGGCATCATATTATTTTGATGACAGCATTGAACTATACAAGAAGATGTTGCCAAAAGACAGATTTGTACCAGAGACATTTTGGACAAATTTGTGTGAAGGAAATATGAACACAGTGATAGCAGCAAAACAATTACTCAGAGAACTTGGTATGAAGTATACTGTGTCAGCAGAGGATATTATAAAATTTGCTCACCAGATAGAATCAGAAACAAAAGGAAACAGTGATCTGGACGAGCTGAAGAAGAAGTCGACTTTGCTTTTCAGAGAAGCATTGACATATGCCAATGACCAACACAATGACAAAAAAGGGGGAGGGTGGTTGCTGGAAAACCTAGCTGATATCAAGTTCATTTTTCCTGTGCAAATTAAGAAAGAACTATGTGACTATCACCAACCATTTGCAACTGGAAGAACTGCTGTTAAAATCAGAGGATCCTTGATTGAAAGTGAGCAGAAACATGAGGAATTGATTTGGTCATCAATGCCAATTATACATTTGCCTTGTTATAAGTCACCAAAGATTCGGAACATGCTAAAAAATGCAGGAGCTCTTGAACAACCACCTTCACAGTATGTTACTACAAATATGAGCAACATCTGCCAGTCACCATGTAGAAATGAGGCATTGGTTCACACTCGCGCTGTTGTATTTCGAGATTCTTATGCATACTTACAAACAAATGACTTTAAAAGTGAACAACTGGCTGGCCTTCCGGTTGTGTTGGTTGAAAAGGACAACAAACTTGTAAGGACTGACAATACATCCTTTCTTCTACCATGGGATCTTGAGTTCAGACCTTATTTGTACAAAATTCCTCCAAAGCTTGCGATCTTTGAAGATTTTTTCCAGAAAATTGGTGTAACACAAAATGCGACAGCAGCCCAGTACTGTAGTGTTTTGGCAGAAGTGCAAAAAGATTCCTGTGATAAAGAGGAACTACAAAAAAACCAAGAGAAAACTGTGAAACGTGCTGTTGAGCAACTATTTAAGCTTATTAAAAAGAAGGGAAACCAATCCCTTGATGCTGTCAAAACATTGTATCTACCTGCAGTAAATGGTAAGCTAATCAAATCATGTGAGCTCTACTACAACAACACAACATATGAAGGTGGGCGATTAGAAAAAGCCCTGACGAAAAAGTTCCTGTTGCTTGAGAACCTTAGTGAATGTCATCTGGAGAAAGACATTTATGAGCATCATCAGCTGCTGCAACTGCTGCCTCCAAAGTTTCAGCCTAAAATGTTGTCAGAGCTCACTGAAGAGAGACTAGTTGAGTCAGACATGGAACTCTGTGAATGTAACTGTGAATTCAGTGGATGGTTTGACAAACGTCTTTCTTCTTCACACCTAAGACATGGAGTAATCTGTCTCATCAGAGGGCAGTCTGATGGAAAAATAACACAAGAAGATGCCATCAATTTGTGGGATAAGACCTTTGGAAGTATCCAGATTACTTGCTGTCAAAGCTTGAAAACAGAGCTTTGGCTGGATAATCAACCACTAAATCATACTGCCACTGAAACTGAGGTTTTTGTCAAACAAGGAGAAGTTTGCATCTTTTACTTAAAACATAATGATGACACAGATGTGATGGTGATAAGTGAAGTCTGTGAGACTTTGGCAAATGAAATCAATGCTCTATTAGGAAACCGATTCTCATTACCCTATGTCATGGCCCTTGGGAAACTTCTGAGGTGTGAAAATTTGAAAGGTGTACAGAAGATACTTGCCAAGTGTAAGATCCGCGATAGTGTTGAAACTGAAAGCTTCCTTCGCAAACCATCAGCTCCTGGAACAGAAATCCCAGAAGAATGGCATGATTGCTTAGATATGGACATGCTCAACAACTTTGAGGTGGGGGAGTATGTGGGTTACTACACAAACAACAAGTATATTTATGCAATCATTGTTGAAGAACTGCCTGGACTCTCTGGACCATACTCATGGAAGTACAAAATAGATATTGGAGAGGATGAGCCAGTTGAAGTCGGACGTCTTGACTTATACCAGTTTAAACGTGAAGAGAAGTCAACACCAGAGAAGTGGACTGAATCTTCTTGCATGATGCTGGTGCCACTTGGTCGAGCAGAGTCACATTCCTCCCAACAATCATCTACAAGGTCACCATCATCATCTCCATCATCTTCAAGATCCACACCAGCTACACTTGATGAAGCAAAAAGGGAAATTGACAAATGTTTGACAGATATTTGGACTCTTCCTAAGGAGGACAAGAATAAAGCCATCAAGCGACTGTACCTTCGATGGCATCCTGACAAGAACCCTGACTGCCAACAGCTCGCCACTGAAGCTTTCAAGTACTTGCAGAACAGAATTGAGGAGCTCACGACGGGAAAATCCAAAGGCAAATCTACAGGCTCGTCACATGGACGTACATCGGATCCATGGGAAGATTTCTTCCATCAGTGGAACGAGGAGGCCAGTCATCACAGACGTGGCAGAGAAAGATTTTTCAGAGGCAACCGTTCCTACAACTTTTGGAGTCACAATGAAGATGTCCCAAGGCCGAACAAAGAGGAAGCCCAACGCTGGTTTAAACAGGCCCGATGTGATCTTAATGCAGCTCAAAAAGACACAGGGGGAGGAAGCACTGAGTGGTGTCTGTTCAAAGTCCATCAAGCAGTCGAAAAGTCTCTAATAGCAGCGTGTTATAAAAAAGACGGGAAGCACCCACACAGCACCTCCATTTCAGACGTGGCAATACAAGTTTCCTTCTACAGTGATCATCTGAGGACCCTGCCTCAAATTGTGAAGGATCTGAAAATGCTGGGCGTAGATCCAAAAAAGACTCAATATCCAAACTGTCATCCAACTCCACGCATTCCAAATGATATGTTCAAATCACAGAATGAAAAAGAAGCACTGGACAAGGCCTCTGACCTTCTCAATAAAGTAGAAGAATATGTGAATTAGGGGTCAAGATAAATGTCGTGCAATATTAATAAGCAACTTTGTTTCTATCTGTTAAACTGGGATCACCATGAAAACAGAGGCATTATGTAGATTTATAATCATCACTGTATAGTCACTTTAAAGCTGAACTTTTTTCAGAAATTATAACGGCTATCTGTATCAATACTAATAATCAATATTTCTTTGCACTGTTTTAAATATACTATAAGAAACTGTTAAATCTCTGTAAAACTATTTGAAAGTGTACCTGTAATTCCGTTTTTGTTCGTTGTTTTCTTAAAATGACCAAATATGGGACGTAAAATAAGTTCCTGCTTAATGTTATGAATAAATTGTGATAACCCCATAAACATAATAACTCCCAGAAATCTAAAATGTACAGCTTTTCATCTAATAAGCCCACAAATGTAATAACAGTGGCCTACCACAATTTAATAATTCTTAATTTTGTGGGAAATTATTGCAATTTTGGAAGAGGAATATTTTTACCATCCTACAAATTAAATACTTAATAAGTTTGTGGGAATTTAGGTGTTAAATTTGAGGTGGGTGTTTGCTATTACATTTGAGGGAAAGTTATTACATTTGTGGGATTATTATGTTAAAACTTGCTCATTTTTATTACGTTTGTGGGAAGTTATTACATTTGTGATGTTAAATTGTTTGTAAGAGTAGAAACAGAAGTTCTGAAATATTATTTGTACTGTCCATTTAATGACTTACAGCACTGTGTTACCATATATTATTAAAGAGAATAAAACTGGTTTGTATCCCATCACTTGTCTGTGCAGTTTCTGAACATTTTGTTTGATAGAAATAAATGCATGACTGTGATAGTACCTTCAGACTGAGCAGAAGGAAGTTAAATGGAATAAATAATATGTGGGTGTGCAAAGCCTTTAAAATAACTCATGACAACATTTTTGATAACAAACTGCATTTGCACATGAATAAACATTCCTGTGATTAGAGTGAAGAACAGGGAAAATGTTGAAGTAATGCAACAACACATACACTCCAGTTTAGTTGCTAGCAAAGACATCACTGTCAAGTTAAAAGCACTTTTTTTTTTATTAATTAAGAAATCATGTTATGAAAATAATGACAACTAACCATATATCAGACAAATCTATCTTTCCATATGTTAACAACAAAAGTTTTCTCTGGAGGATGCGACACCTCAGGAGTCTTTACAGCAGAACTGTCCTCTCCTTGTGCTCGGAGTGTGCTTCGTCTCATCCTCGTTTCCTCTGTTCATTCGTAATATAAAAATGTTTACACTGCTTTTTTTCGTGCCTCTTCCCGATCTCTCCAAACATGAGAAACCCATTTCAGGTTTTTGTTTCGTGGGGGGAGGGGAGGGGGGGCAGTTCACATATTGACCAGATTCAGTCCTTTTTGTTACTTTTCCTGCCGTCTCCATCTATTAATAATTTACACAAATCCTGTACATACTTACAGCAGGCTTTACTGCCTGTTGGTGACATGAATGTTAAAAACAAAACGTAGTGAAACAGTGAAGTGAATCTTTACAAAGTCAGAATCATAAGATGGGAGATTAAGAGCATCGCTTGTGTCATACACATCATACACCACACAACAGCCTCAAACAACTGTTCGGCATTTTAGTCTCATAATCTGGCTACAACATTCTCTTTTAAACCCAGTCCTGATAACATTTAACGCCCTACTACAGCTTAAACAACTGACAGGAGACAACAGTTTATTAACAAAAAAAACAAAAAAACGTATGGATAAAGTGTGTGATTATAATGTCCGATTTTGGGAAAAAAAACTAAACTATTCATCCTCAGATGAAAGACTTTGGGTGCAATAAGAGCAGGCCTTGTAGCATTCTGCATATATCCTTCCTATCAAACTATAGTCACAAAATTAAGAAAAACAAGAGAACTGTGATAGGAACAGGTGCAAAATACTTAAGGCGTAATCCTTATCAGTTGGCAAGTTGCTGCTAGAAAGCAACTGTTGTATTCCTTTAAATGATCTGTATGTACGGTTTGCACTCATTCACACTCGTTTAACAAGAATTATATTTTACACAAGACAAAGAAAGAACAAACAAGTCAAACCACGACATCGTTTATCAGGGTTTTGTTACTGACGTTAAAGCCGGAACGAACCTCCTGTGTGCTTATTCATTATTGAAATGATTTTAACTGAACAAAACCAGAAGGGAGGAGTTCACCTTAGGGTGCAAATAGTCGGAAATGCAGTTATTGGCACAAGACACTGTAGACATGGGGCATTTTAGAGGTTGTCTGAGCCAGGATTTAGGTGCTGGAGTCAGTCCTGTTCTATGGCACAAGTGTATGGCAAACACAACAAACATTCAGTATTTCATAGATTTACAAATGAAATTATATTAATGGCACAGTGTAGTTTTATACTTAGTTTAACCACCTGCTGCACTGCTCTCAGGGGAGTCGTAATGTCTTGCCTCGGTAACACCCGAACCTTATTTTCTGACACAAGAAATCACGGAGAAACAGACAGGAGGTTCTGTCATTCCTATTTCTTTCTGTAAACGTTTCTCCATCTTGCTGTGAAAAAAGAGGCAGCTCCTCCTTTGAACAGAAGCTGAATATACACCGTCCAGCTGCCTCCTGTCGTGCGCTAACCCCAGTCGCCTGCAGGACTTCACATGTTGTACGCTACATATATGGGGTCCAGCTGGTCGGCGAGGAATCCATCTCTCAGGTGCATGCGCTGCTTCTCCCCTCTGGAGTTGATGGGGATGACGCCGGGGTCGACCACCACCACCACACCTACGATGAGGTAGTGCTCCTCCAGGACCACGTTGGTGACCAGGGCCACCAGGTCCAGAGCTTCCTGCTCGGACCCCTCCAATTCCACCACCACCACCAGCAGATTGGTCCACGTAAACACCGCACTGAAGGGGGGGGGGGGGGCAATAAACAGTATATAAGACAAAGTTTATTTTGATTCCCATTAGCTCCTGTACACTACAACAGGTACTCTTCTAAAAAAAGGTTATTTGGTGTCTTTATTATGCAAGCAAAGGGACAAAAAAATATGGTAAAAAAATAGAAAAAAAAATTCAACGTTAGCAAAATTGACTGAACTTATTTTCTTTCATTTCAAATCTGAAAATTCTGTGTACATGCCAAAATACCTGTCATTTTAACAGATTTATTTGTAAGTACAAAGCCCCCCCACTAATGTTGACTTTAATACTGACTATAGGTTTCTCCAAGCTTATAAGACACCTATGTTCTTTGTAACACGAATATTTACTCTCCGTCAGTTCGACAATTCTGCATATTAAATCATTCACTGCCAGATGAATGAGAAGAGAATGTTGACACAGAATATAGTCAACACATATATATATATATATATATATATATATATATATATATATATATATATATATATATATATATATATATATATATATATATATAAAACTATAATAAAAGACTAAGACTACATCAGTATGGCACCCATCAAAATAAAGTGTAAATAAGATAAGATATACTTTATTAATCCCCATGGGAAAATATAAAGTAGTCAGATAGATAAAGTGTAGACTGTTCATTTGGATTGGAATTGAGACCAAAACATGTCAATGGCAGTGAATGACTTAAGCTACTTTACGTATCTCTCATAAAGTACAACATGACCTTGTAGTTCATGGCAGAGCATGAGCTCTTAGCTTTGGGATTCAACAACAAATGGTAACTCCTCAAATTTCCCAGGATGACTCATCTGATATCCTTTCTTCTGCAACAGCATATTAACCAATCATATGTAAGCTTAGCCCAGGCTTTTGTAAATTACAATGACTACCTAGATAAGTCAGAACTGACTCAGAGAGATGGCAAAGCTTGGTTTGTCAGGAGGCCTGATTGACCACCAATCTATTCTCCATGACTTCCTTTGTTGTTTACACCTCCACGACACCCTTTTGCTTGAATAATAAAGACACAAAATGTTCACATTCTTCCTGGGATCATTCACAACATAAAAACAAAGCACCACAAGTTGTCATAATCCACTCAACAACACAAAAAAAACTAAATTTAACAGGAAGCACATAATACAAAACAATTACAATAACAGAAATAGTATGAACAACAAAAAAAAACTAAACTAAATAAAATAAAATAAACCCAAAAAACAAAAACAGCTCCATAACAAACAAGAAAAAGTGTTGTTTGTGTGTCCTAAAAGTGTTATATAAATTTGAGGTGTCATTATTATTATTATTATTAACAACAAACCACCCTCCTGTCGATGATGCCACTAGAGGTTGTGCAATACCTCAGACAGTTCTTCTTGGGTGAATATGAAAAGCCTTAACCTTTTAGAAAAATTAACTGCTTGAATTTCTGATCTAACAAAATTGTGGGAATGTATCCTACACCCCTGCTGCTCTATGGTATATTGCACGCTTCCCTGTATTTGATTCGTCCTATAGGCATCCCTCCCCTGACTGACATGTGGAACATTGATAGATGTGACAAAAGAAAGTCAGTTCATTTTAAAGGAGTTCCGGTATTTTAGTAACAAAGACAAAGTAAACAAAGAAGAGCCAAAGACTGAACAATTAATATTCACGACGACTATTACTCAACCTTTTCTAAAGGATGAATGACATTTTAGGCTTTGGAACCAGGATTTATTCCTCACCATTCAGCTATGCTTTTGTGAGAACGGATAACGGATGTCTCGATGTCAATGGGGTGATACCGCATTCCCCTCAGCTCCAGAGTTTCATCCAGTGATCCCACCACATAGAGGGCATCATGACGCTCTGAGGCAGACACACAACACATGTACATTTGTCAGTTTGGGTCATCAGTCCGTATTAATAATGTTTAGAACGATGATGCAGAACACTTTGAGACACATGTCATGACTTTTGAAATCCTCATCTATGTCAACTTTATATTTCCAGTTTGTAATCCCGCATAATACTCTGTTTATTCACTTTTTATTATAAATAAGGGAATAAAGGTGGGTGGGGAGCAGACGGCACAGCAAAGCAAGTTTATTTGTATAGCACTACTCATACACAGTAACTCAAAGTGCTTTACAGAGGCATAAATCATAAATGGTCTGCACTAATAAAGTATACATGTAGATGATAACATCACATAATAACTGTATAGCTTCATAAGTTTAATGTAAAATGTCCAAAATTCAAAGTGTGATTCTCACCTCCATTAGCATCTGTCAACTCTGTGCGCCTCAGGAAGCCCAGGTAGCCCGTCCTCGCCCAAACAGTTTGAGTGTCACCGAAGCTGAGTTTGGTGTTGAAGTGGTCAGCATGTAGTGCCTCCTCCCCATAAACAGTGTAGTATCCTGTTGCATTGTGGGGACTGCTCACCCAAATCTGTTAAACATGATGAAGGTTAAACAGATGATCGCAGGCAGTCTTCCCCCAACCAATGCTTCCCCTGCATTTCTGAAGAAAACTGATGTGTGCAGTCGCAATAAAATACTGATGGACATGGTTGTAACTCTTTAGCTTTTACCAAGACTAATAAGCCCAGTTCTTAAGACTCAGAAGGTTAAAAGGTTAACTCACATTATTATCTATGCAGGGCCACACTGAAACTTTATTTTTTTCTTGCTTGTATCAGTGATATTTTGAATCTGTAGGAACTAATATAGAAATATTATGTACAATCCAATTATTTGTCAAATATGCTCTGCTCTTAGCTGTATGCATCACTTTAGTTATAATATGTATTTTAAATAAAAGTTCATTAGCATTATTGTTCCAGCAACATATTTTATTTTGACTTCTGAAGAAAGTGACAAATTGTCAAAATATTTGTTAATAAAAGCTTATCATTTAAACATTTGTATCCAATATTGATCACAGTTGTATTGTAACATCATAGCTAAAGTTCTGTTTCATTTAGTATTAACAGAATGTTTTGTACAATTGCTTAAGGTAAAAACAAATAAACCAAAAACAAAACCCAAAGATGGTCATTTTGAATCACCCTGTCACGCAGGAGTCATTTTTTCAGCATTTTATCCCAAAATTTTATTTCTACAAATTCTAACATGTGATACAACTGACTGACACCTATTCCTATATGTATTAAACATAGACATAAGTTATTTAAACACAGAGCTGACTGAAAATGAAATATATCCCTCTGTCACCACTTGAGCTGAGCCTGTAGGCAAATTCTGTCTCCATATTTAAACCATTGAAATACACACAGTACCTAGCATTAGCATTAGCATTAGCATTAGCACACAGTACACATTAGGAACAATGAGCTGCCACTGAAGTCATGGACACTGATGGAAGAATGACACTGTACTGTGAATGTTTTTATTCCATCCTTTCTTCCTGCTGCCTTCTCTTTGTCATGTGCTTGCACAATTTGTAAAATATCTATTAACTTGTTTAATAAGTAAATAAGTTTTTAATCACTGAATAAATCTGCTTTCTCTCCAATCAATATCTGTTGGAAGAGCTCTTCTGTTCACATAATGAAAACGAGCTTTTCTGTTTATAAAAAAAATGCAAATAAACAGAAAGAACATAAGCAAGTAAGAACAACATGTAAGATAAATGGAAAATGGAAAAAAAAAAACATGTTACGGTTTTCCTACCGTTTGTGGGCATATCTGATTAATTTTTTCCTGCTAATCTCTGGGTGTAGGAAGAAAATACTATTTTATTTTTTAAAATCACCTAATGATTATAGTAAAATATTGTGTGAAAATGCAGTTTAAGTCATTTAAAATCACAACTAACATGAATAAATTCATAAAATTAACTTGCCAGAACATATGACAATCAGATAAAGTTAGTGGAAGGATGGTATTTTTGGACCTCACCTCTCCTAAATGCGAATCTCCTAAAGGTCCTTTTGTCTCTGTGTTTGCGATGATCACCTTCACTCCTGGCAGGATCTAAAACATCAAACAGTTGGAATTTGAATTTCAGTAAGAATATAATTACTGCAGCATGAAGCTCCAGTCTTTTCATTGTATTGTAGGGCTAGTTTGCAGGATTACCTTCCCAGACTCCATCAGTGGTAAACTGTGTGGTGAGCCTCTTTCAACCAGACGAACCCTGTGAAAGATGACAAACAAAGAGAGAAGTTGGCAAATCCACATGTCATGCTATGTTACGGTATACTATACTATGTTATGTGTTATGCTGTGTTGTATTACGTTACATTATATTAGGCTGTGACGCCATGTTATTTGTCTAGTTATTCTACGGCCCTCTAGAACATTGCAACAGCTCCCGTTCAATGTGAAATGACGTCGTGGGCGTTTTTTTTTTTCCGATAACCACCCGCTGCGCCGTTAACACCCGCCCATGGCAATGGGTTTTGTCACTTCAGATTCACTGTACCATATCACTCCGCAGGTAGTTCGGCCACTTTTAAAGTAAATATTCGCTTCGTTGTATCGGCTAGTTTATCCAGTGTTAACCTATCCTGATGTTATCCTGACTGTAGTCAGGAAATCAGGGGAAATTGCCGTCCTCCTCTCGTACACAATCTCCAGGGCCGAAGTAAGTATTTTACCCCGGGGTTAACTCCTCTGCTGGTTTCAGTGAGCTTCGTTTTCAGTATTTATTTGCAAGAATGGGACAACACCTGCTCTGGTCGCCGACCTGACTGTGTACATCCGTCTCTATCTTTTCTCCGCCTAAAACTCTTTGAACCCCATTCTGTCTGCCCCGCCTAATCCGCATCTTATTGGCTATTTCACAACACTAGTCTGTTAGAGTAGTGACAGTGATACACTGTAATAACCCGTAGAATAAGCGGGATAATGCATATTCCACGAGTTACTAATGAAAAATATTCCCCTTCGGGGCATATTTTTCTGATAGCAACTCGTGGCCCACACATTATCCCTTGCTAAACTAGTCTGCCTCTAGTGGCAACAAATATTTGTGCCTGAATCGTTGGTCTAGTGACGCTCCATAGACATATAGCTGCAAACACTGCCATTTTTCATGGGACTCTCCCGTATTTCAGACCCATCTCCCGCTCCCCTCCCGTTTATCATAGAACTTCAGCCAGGACCGGTAAAAATGTTACCGGTCCAATCACAACACTCCATTTGTGTAGCGAGATTGTAGGGTGGGCTTAGCTCAATGACAACAGGTAGGAAGAAGTACGAATTTATATCCAGTCTATGGTCGGATAAGCAGCATGTAAACAGACCCGGTTGGGTATTTAACCTCCACTTTTACCGGTGTGTTAATTAGTTAATGAGATAGACGCTCGGTTAGGCATATTTTTGTTGCTCTGTATATGTCACATTGTTCGTGATTTGTCATAGCGCTGGCCCAGAGCAGTTTGAAAAAACACCCGTTGTTCTGTACACTTAAGCTCAGTCTATGTATCATCTCCAGACTATGAATTCATATCATAGTCGGGCCAGGCTATTATGTTATTTTATGCAATGTTACATTCATTTTATGTTATGCTATGTTATGTTACGATATGTTAAGCTATGCTATGTTATGCTACACTATATTATGCTACATTATGCTATGTTGATATAATATGCTATATTATGTTATGTCATGTTACACTATGCTGCGCTACACTAAGTTAAGTTATGTTATATTATGCTATGCTTTGTTATATATGAGAAGCTGCGAAACCCAAAATAAAGACAGTTGAATATGATTGGGAGCCTCATATACTTTCTGATGGTCCCTTGGAAAAGCACATTTATTCAGCGCATCAAGGCAGCCAGATTACCATTCTGCCCTTATGATACTGGATAAGGCAAGCAAATAAATAAATAAATAAATAAATACATTAAACAAATGGTATGAGAAGCTCCAGCACTCTACTCACCTGTCATGTCTTAGTGCTCTCATGTCTACGTAAACTGTGGTGGGGTCTGGTCCCGCGGTACCCTGGGGGGACACAGTGGTATATGAGTCTGTGATCAACCTCTGTCTGAGTGAAGGGGGAGGTGGAAGCTGCTATGATACCAACTGTAGACAAAGCAGCAGCCAGAAGCCAACCAGCCAGGCTACGATAGTTAAGACTTCTGCAAAACCAAACCATGTAGCCAGTGCCTCAGTAAGTCTGTAACGTAATACTGCCAGTCTGGTTCCACACAGGTGTAAAGAGTCAGATAGAGGACCTGTTACAGCATTGGTAGAATTCCCCATGACATTATAAATTTGCTGAATCCTTTTTTTCCTCTACACTAAATGTTCATGTTATGTAACAACATTTTGTCTGCATTAAAAAAGTAGGCTTATATAAATTTAATGAACTTACAGAGATAAAATACAAAATAAATGTAATTATATCCAATTACACTTCCTGGTTAAGGTCTCTTTATGGTTCTAAGACAGAAGATATTGTATATATCCCTTTAAGGCCAATCCCTGTTTTTTTTATAATGGACTGTAAAATACAATTTTATTGATTTACAGCTGGTGTGAAAATAAATTAAAATATTGAAAAATACAGAACTACATCAATATATTTTTGTCTGGAAAAAGCAGATATGGTAAACATGCCAGCTGACTGTATCAAAGTGAGTCATGATATTTCACTGTTCAAATCTTTATTATTTCCTATTAAAAAGTCAGAAACACACTACAATACTGTGTAGAGATAATGTCATTTTCAGTATTTTTCATGTTTATTGTCTAATTACAACATTTCTTAGGGAATTAATTAAAAAGTCATCAGTTGTAATAAGTTGACATATTACTTCTATTTAAAGCTGTATAATTGGTGTAGTATACTATTTTCAGTAGCCTTCCCAACACTGTTAACTTCTTTGCCTTTGTTGTAAAACTAGTCACGACATATTATTTTAGATTTCCTTTGCTCCTTTACCAATGCGGAGCCAGAGCAGAAGCTAGGGATGAGTTGCTGTGTGTTCGGTTGTCTGCAAGGTCAGAGCCAAACACAGAGTGGGTTGAGTCAGTTTAGCTAAGGGCATCCAGCACATCCAGCCAAGCAGCGCTTTGAGCAACAGAACACTTCTGGAAAATGTCTGAGACTCAATAACAGGGACCAAGTTTTACCATTAAACCATTTCTTTCAAGAACCTATTTAATCTCTTAAGGCAGCACAAAACTGGAGGAACTCACTTCCCACCCACATTAAATATATATATATATATATATATATATATATATGTATATATACACTGCACTTTTACAGCAAAATTTTAAAAATGGTTTGCTGACAACTACACCTGGACACACTAACCTATGGCTGTGTGTTATTTGCCTCATGGTCATGGATGCCGTCTGTCCATATGTTATGTCTGTTTGCATCCCTGTCTGTGATTATGTGCTGATGTAATGTGTGTGATTATATTATATGTGCTGCTTTTGTACGTTTGGATTATATGTACTGTCTCTGTACAATTGTATTGATGTTTCACTCTTCTCTTTTCTCTTTTTTCTCTTGATTGATTTATCTAATCTCTTAGCTAACTTAGCTCTCTCTTTTTAATTAATATGCCTAATGATGTGTGTTTTTTCAGGTTTGAATTCCACAGTGTAGTTATTAAGGTTAACGACTAAACAAAATTAAACTGAAAACTGTATTGGTTTATGTAGATTGTATGGATCATGATAGCTGGATTTGACATTGTATACTTTAGAAAGACAAACTATGAAAAAAACATCTGCCTTAATATAATGGCGACTCTTAACAAAGTTCATGCTGTTAGCTGATGATATAATGAAACATGTCTGAATTAATTTCAATTGTCCAACTGTCAAATGAAGAGCAGCAAATCGGAGGCGAAGCAAAACAAAAACAAAAACCACCCACATCTATAAATAAAACTTAACTTCGATTAGAGATCATGCAAGAAAAACAACACGTATATACACTCACGAAACAACAGTTATACACACAGAGACTAAGCAGCAGCCCAGTGAACAAACAGCCACTCTTATCCTACAGTACCTGCTCAGCCAGTTTCCCTAACCTGTTGGGCTGACAGGACAGGGCAAGGACAGATAAATAAAAGATATATATGTATATATATATAGATATATATGTGTATATATGGACATGCACATACAACACACACATACAAACTACATCACTAATGATCAGGGGAAATGAAAAAGAATGCAGGGGAGGGAACGTAATTAAAGAACAACAAAATGAAACAGTCTGTGTGAGATTCTGCAAGGCAACTCGGAATCTAGTATGTCTGAATTTGTTGGAAATGTCTCCCCAAGTGATCAACACAATACATCAGTAAATAAGAGCTAATAAAAGTAATAGCTAATTAAAACAGAGCAGAAATTAAATCTAATAAAAACCTGTAAATTCTTTCCTCTAAAACTCCCAATTACTTATTTCTTTGGCAGTTAAAATTCCTTCTTCTCCCTTCTCTCCTCCTAAACTGAACCCTACCTGCAAACAGATCGCCACGTTCACCCTACAGCCAAACGTTGTGCTGACGGCACGTGGTGAAAGCCCCAAGTCTTTGAAGATCTTCGAGAAGGACTGAGTGAGTGATATGCGAGGCCTTTCCTCTGCCACCACCATGCACGTGCGCACACAGGACAGGTTCACATTACGCAGCTGTAAGTGAAAAACACAAACAAACTGGATCAACCAAAAATATAATTGAGACAGATAATGAGTGAAAACTGTGGTGAAACACTGTAGCTGGAATTATATAACATTATTTCTTCCTTTATATCATGACAGAATTATGTAAGTTGAATTAAAAATGTAAAATAGCTTTTCTATGAGAAAAAACAACAACAATAAAAGAACAAAAACAATGCCAAAATGATAGCCAAAGAGGCTTTTCACCCTGAATTTGTCTCTATAATCCCAGGACCAGTGGGGTTCTAGTTCTTGTAATAGAAAAACATATATTGTAGTAGAAAATGCTACCGTTTGTTGTTTTCTAGGATAAAGCTCTTGACACTGTGACAGAATAACTGACCCGCAGTGCCTCCGTTTGTGAACCCAGGCCCTTGGTGCACATCTCCATGACGGAATAAGAGCAGAAGGTGACGCGCACTTTGTATTGGCTGACTGCAGCGAGCCACAGAGACGCATTGCTCTCAAGCTCCAGCGGTGGCACCAAGATCGACTGGTGCCCTGAATACACACTGAGACCACAGATAATACACAAACAAAAACAACAACACAGAAATTGAGAAGGGCTGCCAAAAGTTAAAATCCAAACTGTTTTGTTCAGTGCTGTTTTAGAACAGAGCTGCTTTACCTGCACAGACACCACAGAGCAAAGCCCAGGCCGCAGTAGGGATCCAGGCAGATGGCAATCTGCCGGGACGGGTAGAGCTCACATTGCAGTTTGATGGAGCGACATAAGGCACTGGTGGCAGCGTGAGACATCTACAACAGACAGCATAATAAAGACATACAAAAGATGAATCAACACCTATACAGACAAGTAAAACACTCCCTGTAACTTTGGAGGCCATTGAAATGTGCTGTGAGTGCAGATCTGCGTCACTACATCTGTTACAAACAGATTTCCTTGTACATTGTTTTTTTTTTTTTTTTTTAAATCTCATTTACTTCAGTAGTTGTTTTTATTCTGTTTATTTAGGTAGTTTAGCTATGTCTTCCAAGGTCTATGTTATTTGTCTTGCTATGTTGTATATGTACGTTGAATGTTTTTTTAACTGGTTTGTGTAGGTGGAGCTAGGAATGGGGTGTATAATTTGAGTCACTGGCGGTATACTGTATATCACTGTATATTACTTTTGTAGGCTACTATACATAAATAATAAATAAACTATGAATGACACCAGAACAGTTTCTTATGTGCAGTCTTTCATATTTGTGCAGACTTCTTTATATTCAGGAGCGTGATCAGTCAGGGACCAGAGAATACACAAAGACAGAGACATGCTAAAATGAATGAGGCACGTGGATTTTATCCAATAAAACACTCACTGCAACTTTTTGCATTTGTTGAGGGTGATTTGGAAATGTGCACTTACATATGTGATTATAACAAGCCTAATGTTTAAGTTGTTACTGTTTCAATTTTAATAAAAACATATTTCATGTGAAGCTATCGTTGACAGTAGCTAGCATAACACAGTGATTGGTAGCAATCACTGTAGCAGCGCTTTGCATGCTAATGTTAACGAAATTGCTAACGACATTGTTTGTAACTCTGAACATTCATTTTAGTTACTAACACCAGCCAGATACCGTGACTAATAGTAACTCAAATGGACATAGTAACATAACATACATTTAAGGCAGTGTTATGTCGTTTTGTTGTCATCATAAACTATGGCTGTCTTTGGTTGTTAGCTTGTTAGATTGCATTTCAGACACCCTTAAATTAAATGGTAGAGTCCTGAATCAAAATATGTTGGCATCACATACCATTACAACCAATAGTTCATTACATAAACTGTATATTTTGTATTTGTAGCTTATTTAAACGAAATGGTTTTGCTACCATGGAATCTAGGAAGGCTGTGGTGATAACTGCTTCTTAGAGGTAGCGGGCGGACCTTGGAAACTTTGTATTATACTGCCACCTACAGGATGAGACAGTGGAACGGTATGGCAAAAATCTCTACCGTGGACAAAAAATACCTCATAATATCTCGCATACCGCCCATTCATAGGTGGAGCATAAGTGGAAGAAGTCCACTGTGGAATAATAACATGAATGCTGAACATAGACATACTTTGACCCCTGCTAGGATGCCAGTTGTGGACACACTGAAGTCCAAATATGCCAACATCTCAGGGGTTGGTGGCTTGTACATCTGGGGACTCTTCTTCCTGGGAAGGTCATCTGGATATCGATAGAGTAAAAAAAAAAAAAAAAGAACAACAAAAAGTCAGTTTTTAAAAACTTAAATATCAACTTTCCAGTGTCACCTGTAAATATAAACGATGGTGATAAGTGACCTGTGTCCAGCACCATGGGCCAACTCTTGACATCCACAGCAGCAGCAGCCTCTTTGGATTTTAGCAGCTTCATTATTGCTTGAGTGGTCAGGATGCATATGGATTTACTGACCTTAAACACAGTGATATGGCAGTTAAACATCTGTATTTAAACGTACCAAGTTCAGAAAAAGTGTCCTGGGAATGATTTAAGGAATCTTTTGACACAGATCAGTAATGTATGTTACCTCAACTATCATCTTAACTGTGGGCAGGGTGGTGGCCAGATTCTGTGGGTGCGGTGGTCTGACAGTAACCGGAACACAGCCAGCGTATAGGCAGCCGTAGAAGGTGGCAATCAAATCAATTCCTGAAAGAAAATGTGTGCAATATAGTTTATTTTTTTGCAATTAAAGGTTAAGAAGAAGCTTCAATTCTCTCTAATTATGACGATTATAGACAGAGCTGAGTACTGCAGACAATCTGGTTAAAAAAAAGAAAAAGTCATGGGGTCAAAGGTCATACTAGCAGCTGCTCTTACCTGGTGGATAGACAAGGGCTACATGGTCCCCAGTGTTGAGGCGTCCCATGAGGGCCGCAGCTACTCGCTCTGCCTTCTTGTGCAGTTGTAGGCAGGACGCTGTACTTGCCACAGTTCCCTGAAAACACAAGATAAAAATTTAAATATAACTTATACTAAACATTTAAATATGTTTTTGTGCCTTTAACAGTCATGTGAGTCAAGTGTGAAGAAACACGTCAATGCTGCTGATAATGTTGATAAAAACTGACAAATGTCTGAATTTTGTAGGTGAAAGTAAGTCGCAGCTACTTCCTGTTTGAAAAGGTTTATGATCCTTATCACTTATTACATCACATAGAGTAGTATTTTTAATAATGATTCGAGGCCATGAAATTTGTAGGAAATAAATCTTACTACCTCTGATCATGGCAGATCAGTTCACCTCATTAATTTCATGAGTGGTTGAACTAAAGTTATATTTCTCTTTTTAGAAACAATGGCGATGCAGGAAGGCAGCGATTTTGCCTCATGCCTTGCTGCTTCTAGGAATTTATGTGTTATGAATTTATGCATGTTAGTTTGCTTCTGAAATAAATAATTAAAACGCCACAATGACACAAAATAACAGACTGCAGAGGGGCTGTTTTTGAGTACTTCAGGGCTTCGGTACCCCGTGGGAAAAGACTGTATGACAGCAAGAAAGAGCAAAAAATTATTCTAAATATCGTGTACATGTAAATGAATATTAGTTTTCAAGTATAAAACTAGTACCAAGACTCAAACTTTTTCAAAGCCTCATATAACTTTGCATACATTTCTTGTGATTTTCCATTCTGAGGATGTCATTGAACTACTAGTGCCTCACATTCACATCTGCAACATTTTCTGACTTTTGAATCTTTTCCAGAATCATGCAGTAAGTCAACTTAAAGCTACACATTATTGATGCTAATGTAAATGTAAATAAGCTCAATAACTACTTTTCATCATCATTCATCAGAGTGAATATACAATTTCTTGTTATGAATGTCTAAATTATATATAGGAAAAAGACATGATTTCCAGTGAAAATGATAAAATCCAGAGAATAGCATTGCAATAAACAATAATACAAGAAAGGATGAGTATTTTAAACTAGAACGGGGCAATAAGAGTTTTAAAGTGAGAGAGGGTATTCTGTGTACTTGGAAAATAAGTTTGTAAGTGGTGTAGCATAGTACACTGATTTCTGATTATCAAAATCTAATAACTGCATAAAAGATGAACCTATAAATTATTAAAACAGAATGAACAATCAAAGATAAAAATGCTACCAATTATCCTAACAAGACTAAAAAACAAGAAGTGTGTACAGTTTTCTCTCCTAAATGAAAAAAAAGTTTTGTTATGTTAAATTGAAATGTTACAACAAATAGCTATTAAGTGCTGTTTGAGTACAGTTTGCCTAGGAATAGTGTGTGTGCATATCCTTAGGTACAACATTCAGCATTTTAATCCATTCTGGCATTAGGTGGATTGTAAGCAATACCTTAGCATTGAGAACAAGGAATAGAGGATGGTCTGGAGTGGCCTGAGCTCTCCATTGTAGGACATCCTGTATGTACAGGAACTACAGGATGGAGACAGAAACACATGTTTATTTACAGGGAAATTACATCAACACACAATAACACAAGTGATGTAGAGAGACTGGATAAGATTTTCTTATTTATGAGTCAAACACATGTTAGACGACAGCGTATGAAAGACTTAGAAGGTACAACAGTGATGGAAGGTGGAGGCATTCATCCTTCATTCAGGCAGTTTTATAACCATGTCACTCTCTCAGATGTGGATGCTTACCTCTGTTAGCTGCATGTATGTAACAAGTGTGATGGGATGAAATGATAACTATCTACCTTACGTGCCTGGTCATTGTCCTCTAGTTGGGCCACATCTCTGCCACAGGCTTGTGCTATCCTCTTCCCTGCCACCAGGTTTCCCACTATCATAGAAGCAGGGCCGACCTCTGATGAACACAGGACATCAACATCGTCTATAATCTCATGCTACTTAGCGTCAACATCCATAAAATCAGAACATTACATGCAAACTCTGAGTCAGTGAAATGCCACGCTGCATTAGTTTGTAATCCTAAACCTGTTGCTGTACCTGGCTGTTTTTGTCTTGGCTTGGGTAGATTGGTGACACACGTGTGAGGGCACATAAGGACGTTGCAGGGATGCAAAGCACCCTCCAGGAAGCGCTGTTTAGTCTCAGATATATGGATGCCACCCAGAGGAGCCTTTGGAAGCGTGTTGGCAGGAACCAGAGCCAGGCAGTACACCCCAACCTGGTGGATGCTGTCTATCGCCTGGAAAGCAGAACGTAATACACAGACAAACACAAGAGTAATAAGGATATGCAACAGTGGAACTAGGACATCAGGGTTTATTTGCTTTTCTCTGATGTCTGCCGTTACATTCAGTTTGAAAAAAAAAGATTGTTTCTACATAATTCTTTGTGGGTTTCTTTGTCTTAGCTGAAAGAAAAGTGACGATGTGTCCTTGAACATAACAGTAACCACACAACGACACTGAAACTAAGAAACATGAAGGCTGAAAGAGGACAAAGCCCAGTCAGTACCTGAAGGACTCGGCTCATCCACTGGAAGCTGTCTTCCTCAGAGGCGTCTGGCCTCTGCTCTGCCACGACAACGATCCTCTCATCATGCAGCACTGACACAGAAAATACTGCTATCCTGAAACCCAGAATAGAAAGCAGACCACTTACAGCTACAGTGCACTAGCGCAGTAATGCTGCTACCGTAGCAGCAGAGTTGTTATATACAGTCTGGACTTGGTGCCTCTTACATTGTATGTCATTTTGATTATTTCATTCCACTGTTTAATTAATATTTTGGAGTCTTTTTTTTAGATGCTTTTAGGCTACTTTCTCACATTTGGCCTGTGACAAGAGATGAATAATAGCTCTGTTGGCAAAGTGACTCATTTACAGTTTATAATTTTGTTGATTAATGAACAATGTCCCTGTCAACTAAAGCAATAAAAACAAATTACAAATACACCGCACAATGTAAAGCTGCTGTATTTTACAATGTTGAAGGTGACAATAATTTACTGTCCTTTAGAAAAATCACAAAAGACAGATATATTTATCTCCTACCTTCCCCTGTAAACAAACTTCATGGGCTCTACTGCTAGTGCAGTTGCCACCACATCGTCAGCGTTGTGTCTCCTCCCACTGACCACCATCAGTCCATCCATCTTCCCCACAATGAACACAAGGCTGTCCTGTAACAAAACAATTATCTGGGTTACGTAAAGATCTAAACATCCATCACTGACCTAAACCATCTACCTGTTGATCTATTAATCCTATAAATACATATTAATAATTGAATTAAAATGCAAGTTTGTCAGTTATATCATGAACAAATAGGACCCATCTGGGCAGTCAGATGCTCTGTAGGGAATGTAGAAACAACATCATCTTCTACAACATTGATTCATCAGTAAAACCCACAGAGTTTGATCAATGACAGTCGATGGAGACACTTGATTTATGTTCAGTTATTGCTATATTTGACTGGAATAGCCAATTTTCTGCTGTTGATATAACCCTTAACTTTAATCTGAGCTTTAATGAACATCTACATGATTGGTTAATTAATAAATACAAAAAAATACATGATTCATACTGATAAAATAAAAAAACAGAGTAAATATATAATATTATGAATAAATGGCGATAAATCACTTAAGAAAGGTTATAGTAGATATAGAGGAAATTCCATTTTGGAAGGGACATAAAAGTAGCACTAGGTCTTAATGGGTTGAAGATATCCACCCAAGCTGTCATGTTCTTGAAAAAAAAAGAAAAAAGAAAAAGACTACTTTGGATATAAAACTGAAAACAATGAATAAGAAAAAAAAGTGAAATGAACAAACATTAAACTATAAAGTCACTTCATTTCATTCTCCAGTTTGGCACTGGATGAGTTTGTCTGTTTTTCTAGACATTTTCATTTCAGCTCAACTAAATAAATTCCTCTTCCAATTATTTTATTCTGTCTAAAGATGACAGCTTTCCAATTTATCTGTTTAAGACCATCTTCTACATAAAAACGACTCTGTCAATATTTTTTAGATGAAAGTGTAGCCACTGAAGCAACTGAAGTTTTGATCTGGCTTACAATTAATAAGCTAAAACTCACAAAGCTGTAATTTAAAATGTCATATGAGAGGCAGCTGACGTGACCTAAAGCTGTGCATGCTACTATGACTTACTGCCCGGGTGTATCATGTATTTACGACAGAACTATACAAGATTCATGAGACAGATGTTAAAGAAAACGAAGGATAAAAAACTGCAGATTAATGGGGTGGAACTTACTGGTCCCACAAAACCCAGAAGTGAGGTTCTGGTGAAGGGTCTGTCACTGATGGGAAGCCCAGATGATGTTACTGGGATGGTCTGCAACAACAAAAAGCAAAGGTAAAAATTAAGATATACTGATAATATAAAAAAGCAAAGATTATTATAGAAGATGTTTTAAAGATAATTATATCTTGAATGCTGTGCAGAGAAGTTATAGGTATAGAATAGGTATATTCTGCTACAAAATAAACCTGTGTTGAAAAAAAAAGCCTCACTGTACACATTTCACACAAAAGAAAAAAAACAGGATTATGAAAATATGTGATGATGGAATTGGGCATAACATTTATTCTGAGGTAAACAACTGACAAAAATCTGCCACAAACATGACAAAAAGGTTTAAATGCATTGTGATCAATCTTTTATCAAGTTCATTGGTATAGGTGAATATAGTGTAACACAGTCTCCAAAAATACATAAACTCATGTTCTTGTTTTATATTTAAAAAAAATATGAAAACACAACAACAATGATATTTTAACCAACTACATGCTACATAGATTTTAGAAAATTCTATGTATATAACTGTCACTAACCTCAAAGATATTCTTGGTCATACCCGGGAGGCCGTAGTACGCTACACCGGTGCTACCTGAGCTCACGCAGATCTCTCCAACCTCATCTGTCTGACAGAGATATGGCATTCCCTCCACTCGCACTACACAAACCAGGGCTGAGGACAAAAAGGAACCATTTAACAATGAAATATGACCTAAAGCAGACACCCATATTCCATTATTAATTTTATCACTGTTAACTTAGTGATGAAATACAAAAATATTGACAAACACAACTGATTTAGAGATGAACATGTAAATATAATCATACAGGAAATGCCACCTCATGTACACAGATGTTCACATGGAGGATAGAAGTCAGACTGGGTTGTGACCTACAGATGGGTCACATGTGACCTTCTGATAAATATGCACATCAAGCTTTTTTTCTTTTAAAAAATGGCTGTTGTGTGCAATCATTCTACTGCATCTTAATGCTTTCCAGTATGTGATGGGTGGTGCTCATAGAAAAACATCATTTCTCATTTGTTTTTTGCTCAGTAGTTTCTTGTACCTCCGGGCAAGACCTGGCCCACATCCTGGACTGTGAGGACAGAGAGCTTTTCCTCTGTGTCCACACGGATCACACTGTGGCTCAGCCCACTCATAGATAGCACTGCCTTCCCTGGAGGGGGAACTCCCGCCTCTGGAGGTCTACGAGACATGAATACAATAACGCTCCTTATTACTGAACACCAAATGAAAAATGGACTGCTGTGAAAAATTTGTATCATAACAACCTGAATTTCCTCTGCCAGTCATTCAAAACTACTAAGAAATGTTGCCTTTAGGGTTTTTACAGTAAAGATGTTATTCAAACAAACAAACAAACAAACATTTTTTAATTAATTAATTTTTTTGACATTCAATTTCAGACATTTGCATCTGTTACATCATATGCACATATATCATTCAACTGTCGTCTGCTCTAAAACCCAAAATAATACTTTTGTTTTATGTCCAAACACTGAAAAGAAAGACAAATAACCAAATAAAATAAAAAAAACCCCACTATGTACAAGTAGACGGTGATCTTTTCTATACAATACAATCACTGATTTTTTAAAACAAAATCAGGCCTATATATAGGCTATAACATGACTGACCCAGTTTTCCCAGGATTAAACACTTTTTTTTTCAATTTATGATGAAGAAAATCTGTTATCTATAAATGTTCATTGTGATTTCCATCTATTTAAAGTTGGGCTCTCCTGGTGAGAGTCTTTTCATAAGACAAACAAACTTTTCTATTCCTCCACATAAATTATATTTCAAAATTTTTGTAGAAAACTGTCTTTTAGTCCATCTGCTTTTTTTATGCAACTGTGCCATAAAGAGTATAAAAAGCTGTAAATTGCGACACTTTTGTTTCTGTGCTAAAAAGTGGCAGGCTCCCTCCTGGCAGGGCTGATGCCTGTGCTGTACTCCCTGCTGATATTACAAAGCCAGTGTGATATAACAGCACAATAACCGACAGCAGAGGCAGGTTGCTTTGTTCTACTGAGGTGCAGTAACGGCAGCTCACCTGCGGATGGCGACAGTCATAGCTTCTGAAGAGCTGGCACATGGGCAGATCACCTCAGGTCGCAGCCCACGTGCCTGAAACACGTTGAGGAAGGCATCGCAGGAGGATATCGACCCTTTTTGGCAACACACACAGAGAAACACACAGTCATGGTGACTCGCATCGATACACACAAACCAAACACACACAGAACCAGGCAGACAAGCCCAACCCAAAAGCAATCAAAGCTTAGCAAATCAATTATCATCTCTTCTGGCTTTAGGGTGTCGTTTAATGTTGAATTTCTGAAATTTATATGAAGAGAGAATCTGTTGAACTCACAAGGGTTGGCTCCATCAGCTACGATCAGCATACGTAGTGAGCTCAGGCTGATGTCTCTCTGGTCTCTCTGGGCCAGAAGTGACCAGTGCATGTCCCTCGACTTTACAACTGCTACCCGGGCTATACAGGACACAAAAACACACACACATAAACACATAAATAGAAAAAAACAAGCAGACAATAGGATCATCCAATCAAAATCTGTGTAATAAGCCTTTATGGCCAATCACAGAAGCCAAATTCTGGCGTCAAATAGCAACACAGTCTGACTCAGTTGCCAACAGGTGACTCAGCAGAGTTCTGTTTAGAGATTGATTTTATTCAGCACATTGAGCTTTCTGTCCTCAAACTCTACAAGGCTAATACAAAAGAACTAGACATCAATGACTCCAAACTATTGCATTAATTCATCCAATCATTTGAGTGTGGAGTCCAAGTCAAAACTGTTACAAGAATTGTTACTGTCAAAGACTAAAACTTAATCGAGGTGGAACACTGCAACATACCCCACACTGGTGTTGAGCGCAATACAAAATAAGGGGAAACGTAGTCACAATGAAATTATTTTGACAGATACTGGAACTATTACGTGAGTAGCAATTGCTGCATAGTGTAGTGTGGATGGCAATTCCTAGATTCCTTTTAAATTGGGTGAAAAAAAAAAATGCTGAGGTGATTATCACAAAACGTGATGTCCCTTACAGTATAAGTTTTAGACCTGGCCATCTCTGGAGCACAATATTCTAATATTTATTATTGTGACACATTTTATCTCCATTCACACCTATGGACAATTTAGATTAACCAATTAACCTATCAGTGTATGTCTTTGGATGGTGGGAGGAAACCAGTACCCACGGGGAGAACATGCAAACATATATATATATATATATATATATATATATATTCTTGTCTGTAAGTGAAGGCCACATTTTCTCATTTAAAACTAACATATGAAGAAAGATACAAATATGATGATGAAAAAAAACTATAGAACCAATTAACATACCAAGAATTAAATGTCAAAAGGTTATGTTGAAGGGCTGTTAAATTGAATTTCCACAGAAAATTAGACGAAGGCTTTAGTAATTATTTCCAAAGTTGTACATATTAAATATAAGCAGCTTTTAAGTAATTATATGCTAAGTACTTCTGTAGGTCTAAATTGTATTACATGCCACATTATAGGTGACACATTGAGTATTGCAGATGTTAGGTGTTGTGGTGATCAACCCTTACCTTTGTATGAGTGAACTTTCTGTATCCAGGAGAGAGGGTTGACCTTCATCAGAGAGTATGGAATGCTGATCACATGCATGCGATTCATGATGCTCTGTCAAGTAAACAGAGAGGGGCTGGTTTACGACTAAAATTGCATGTGCATCATCACTCCATGAGATCACTGTAAACAAACTGCTACAAACAGATCTAATCTCATTCTGCTTTAGTGTGCTACTGCTGGAATTCTGGCATGTAATGGCAGGTCATATTTGGGCTGTGAGTAAATTCCTTTGCATCTACTGTATATCACCATTTAACAAACGCTGCATTAACTGCGTTTTTATTCGTCAAATTCCTGTGTTATCAGCTTTCTATGCTAGTTATCAGCTTTACATAAAAGGCTAATAGGGGGGAAAGACTTATGAATAAATCAGATTTATTAGCAGATTTATTAACAATACCAGAAGTTGCAATACCACTCACAGTGAGGACACCATGCCATAGTCCTGCTTCTCTCTTGAAATCCAGGACATTGGTTATAGTCTCACCTGCAAATCAAAAAGGAGCCTGTGAAGAAGTACACAAAGAGGCCGAAACCCTGCTCTGCTCCTCACTAAACAACTAAATGTGCTACTTAAACTGAATATGATTTGCATAAAAAGTGTCCTAACTGCAGCTTTATAGATGGAATGAAGCAGCCAGACAAAGTTTCAGACCTGAAAAGACCTGGAGTGTCTCCGGGGGCTGCTAGTGCAGTTACGAGTTATTTAAAGCAAAACTGGGACATTGGAAAAGGGGATGGGCTTCATATTCTCTTTCTTTGTAGCAGATATGACCCAGGTCTGTTGCAAACAAACACAAGCAGCTGCATATTTTAAAACTAGGTTGTAATTATACCTTCTATGATAGGTGAGCAACACAAAGGAATATTAACAATGTTGGGCATAATTATCATTACTACCTTAGATAATTATATCCCTGTCTCAACTGTCTCTCTTTAATCTACTAGAAACATGTATATTCCCTCTTAAACGTACTACAGTTTCTAAAGAAGAATAAGAAAGAAAACATGACACATTTAAGCTTGTGATTTGTTTAATTAATTCAAAGTGTGCTGCTCACCCTCAGTGTAGCTGCAGGCTTGCGTCAGGGAATGACAGTGAGCCAACATGGCCGAATGGGACACTGTGATGCCCATAGTGCTTCCCTCCTTGCTGGTTTTATACTGTAGGTGAAGAAAAATATGAGCAATTTGATTCAGAAGAGGACAAAGGAAATATACTAATTACATAAAACTTCAAGAGCATATTGAAAATAACTCAAAACCATATAACACAGTGTAAAAAAAAATTGTATATTATTTTCTTATTATATTACCTCTATGTAGGCTATATCATTACTGGCTTCCCGTATTAGAGGATGCCAATCTTTTGGTGGCTTCACAACATGTTTCCCATCTGTCACAAACCAAAGCAACCGCGGCCAGCCTGGAGAAACAGACGTACGAAATCAGTTCAAAGCAGGTCAAACTATTTACAGACAGACAGGAAAATGAGTGTCAAAAACAGGCTGTACCTTTGAAAGTGGCCACCTCTCCTGTTTGTGCTTTGGGCAAGCCTTTCTGACAAGCATCTGTGGTCAATGCCAATGTGACGCCACAGCTGCCCAACAGAAACCCAATCTGTTGACTCCCTGCATCCTGCAAAAACAAAGAAGACAAGCTGAAGTTTACATGAGCTAACTTTAGACAAGTGTCAGACATACAATAATTCATTATTAAGAACAATCATGTTCTGAACACGGGGCGGCACGGTGGTGCAGTGGTTAGCACTCGTGCCTCACAGCAAGAACAACCCTGATTTGAATAATGCACCAGACTTTTCTGTGTGGAGTTTGCATGTTCTCCCCATGTCTGTGTCTGCATGGGTTTTCTCCAGGTACTCCAGTTACCTCCCACCATCCAAAGACATGCACTGATAGGTTAATTGGTTAATATAAATTGGCCATAGGTGTGAATGTGAGAGTGATTGTTTGTCTATATATGTCAGCCCTGAGATGAACTGAACATATAATTTCCCCTACTGACAAAAATACATAATAAACAAAAATATATAAAATGTGGTACGAAGGTCTTCATTTGTTTGTTTTGTTGTTGTTGTTTTTTTTATTATAAAGTGTATGTCCATAGATAAAAATGTGTAAGTGCTGCAAAAATAGACCACCTGCAATGGTGGTGGAGGTTCAGTTTTAAAACGTATGGTCAAGATGGACATTGAAATGAGTGATGTAAATGAAATGCATAACTTTGTTCTTTTGTATTGCAAAATTGTTAAATGAGGGGTAGGATCTTTAATAAGTTCTTTGAACTTCAACCTACTCCTTTTGAGTTGTCCTTTGCTCTCTGTTCTGTATTTTTTTTTTTTTTTTTTTTTTTTTTTATTATTATATTATTATTGTTTTTATGATGAACTGCTCAAATAAAAATAACTGAACTGAACTGAACTAACTGGAGACTCATACAGGGTGTACCCCGCCTTCACCCATTGTAGCTGGATTAGACCCCCAGTGACCCCTGTGACCCTAGTGAGGATAAAGTGTGTTCAGATGACGAGACGAAAAGTTCTGAACACAAATAAGACATGCAAGGAGGGAATGTGGGAATTGTAAAGTGAAGAACCCATTGAGATAGGAGAGGAAAGAATGATGGGTAAAAAAAGACGAATCCTCAGTGCAGTGTACATCAAAGCAGCAGCAGGTAAGAAATCAGAGTGACAGGCAATCGCTATTAAAAACCGTACCACTGAGCATCAAAGCTCAGTTATTACAGGAGTGAAACTCAAGATCTAACATACACTCACTTATATTTAATAGGCTGTGCAAATTAGCTAAAGGCTAGATGCATGCTGAGGAAACCACGTTGGGCAAGAAAGCTAAAATAATCTAGGAAAGATAAGAAATGTAAGGGGAGAATGAAGGACGCAAAATTAAGTAAAAGAAGCATAAAGAGTGGGGGCAGAGGTGTAGAAAAAAGGAGAAATGGGAAGAAATATAAAATCAGTGGGGAAACAGGAGCCAGAGGAGGAATTGAACGGGTTTCTGACTCTTGAGAACAGTTGGCCTGTGATCTAATATTTTGAATGGAATTACACATCATTTCACCTCAGTCAGATCTCATTAATTACAACGCAGCATCTGCCAACAGCGTGCACATAAAGGGCAATCAAGAGCAAACATTAATATTCAGCACGTGTTACTAATGTGGAAGGATTTAGTTCAGTTTCAGATGATTAATAAGGTGGAGTCTAATGCATTTTAACAGTCTCTAATTAGAGTGTTTAAAAATAAGACAAAAACTTTGGCTGCAGTTATTACCGTGTACGTAAATTCACTAGAAATTCAATGTTTTTGTGCTGAAAAAAATAGAAGTATCAAAGGTCATGATTCTCCTTAAATCAGGCATATCCAAACTATTCCACAAATGGCCGGTGTGGCTGCAGGTTTTTGTTCCAAACAACCAAGAGTTCACTGTTTGACCAGTGGACTCTGAAGACTGAGATCAGTTGATTAACTGAGTCAAGTCTGGTGTGCTGCTGCTTGGTTGGAACAAAAACCTACTGCCACACCGGCCCTTTATGGAATAGTTTGGACATGCCTGCCTTAAATCATTTAGAGGTTAAACGTCCAGTAGGGGTCACTACTGCTCTTCATCAGTTGATTAAATAATATACATAGTATTAACATCCACTCATTCCCAGGTGTCTGGACATTTACCTTTCTGGTCAATGGTACTTCAATAGGCACCGGAACCAGCTCTGCCAGTAGACAGCCATAGAAGGCCACCATGAACATCACCGGATCATTGTTAGGGAATACAAGTGCAACCTGCAAAGGAAAACAGGATCTTCAAAACAATACTCTTTTATAAGTGTTATAAAGAATCCATTTTTAAGAGTGACCTGAGTAAGAGAGCAGCAAAGACAAGGGTATCATTATAAATCATCACTCTGAAGTTATTGCCATCAATAAAAATTATAAACAGCAAAATGTCAAGGCTGCGTTGAGTAAAAAAAAAAAAAAAAAAAAAATCTTTGAATTCAATCGAAGCAATCACGATGACAGAAAGTGCTATCTTCTCAAGTGCTTTTTCTGGTTTAAATGAAATATTAGGCCACAAAATGCAAAAAAAAAAAATATTAAAATAAAATAAAACATAGAAATTATAATTAAACCATCATTTTGGAGCATTAATCTCTTGACTTACTCTATCTCCAGGCATAAGCAAAGGCTCATTTCTGGTGCTTAGTTTGTTCAGAAGAGTGTAGGCCAGTTTCTGACTGCGGGTCCATAGTTTACCTACAAAAGAAAACACAAATATTGGATCTAACTAGACAAACTCCAAAGATACCATTAGACCCATAGCCCTTATCACTGACTAGGATTTATTAAAAATTTAATTTAGGAAAAAAGACACATTTTCTGTCATGTATCTATTGACCACACACTCTCTTGATCATCCATTGGTTGATACCTACCATAGGTGAGTGTATAGACAGGCTTTCCTGCATTGTCGAGTGCTGTAAGACAGGGGCTCTTGGGTTGTGTGGTGCCCCACCGTTGTAATGCTGCTGGCAAGGATGGAGGCCAGTTGGTGACCACCCCCAGAGGCTCTCCTTCCAAGGGGCTCATCTGCTGGCCTTCTGGCTTTGGCTGGTTGGGATCTGGCTGTTGAACTATATTCATGGAAACAAGGAAGGGACACGTTCATTGAGAAAAATCACGCAACAAAGCTGAATTACCTCGTATTGTGCTGCATTTGAGCTACCCACTGTTTCAGAGTAGATTACATAGAAATCAAAACATTCGTGAATAAAACAAATCTATTAACCGACAACAGGAAATATAAAGAGTGGAAATGATAAAGACAATGAGATGAGAGATGAAAATGAGACGGGTGTGAATATGCTTCATTTAATCACACAGGAACTAGACTAATTGTCTGTGCTGAGATCATGAGACCTTCCTCTCCCTCATCATCTTTCCCTGGGAACAGATGCTGCAGGAGCATAATGCCTCCACATGGTACTGTTTGATTCAGTTCATTTGTGTTTGTTTCACTTCAATCAGTATAGTTATGAGATTTCATTTATTTTAATTTCCTTTTTCCTGTTTGGTTTATGAATTAAATTTAGTTTTAGGTGGATGTACAAGTTAGTAAAATGCTTTATTTTATTTTTTATTTTAGGAACTGACTTAGATTTAGTTTTTCGAGGATTATGAAGAAATCCCTAATGTATGGCAGGTGAAGAAGGTAACATAAAGGATTTATTGAAGCCCATTAGGCCATTTTATTCTTTTACACCAACTTCACACATTTTAACCAACATAAAGAGTGCAGACAAAACAAATGTTATATGTAATTCTAACATTTATAATAGTCAGATTCTTTTTATTTTTTTGAACTTTGGTTAACAGAGCTATTTTTTCACTGCGAGCTTTAGTCTTATATTTCTTTAACTGTAATAACCGTGTCCTAGCAGCATCTTGCCTGCTCACCTTTCAGCTCTGTGTGTTTTTCTTCTCATTCTGTGCGGACCACCGAAGTGTGCCATGCCACAGACTCGGTGCCAGAGTCAGGGCTTTACAATTACCTGCTGATGCGTTACTATTCCTGCTGCTATTTCATTTCCACAGTGTTTATTCAGCCTGGCAAAGTACCACCCAAAACCCATGACGGACCGATTGGAATGGAGGAAATGGTTGGATAGGGCTGGTTCGCAATGTGTGTGTGTGTATGTTTCTGTACCAACTTTTTCCGAACCACTCCCATGGTCCACCTGGTGGTCTCAGCTCCACCAAGGGAGAAAATAACAACCACTGATCTAAAAGTGGGAGTCTGATTCTACATACCCAGTTCTAAGAGAGGGAAAACTGCTGTAAAAGCTTAAAAATAAGACAAATCTCAAAGCAAATTGCGCCTGTCGCAGTCAGAGGAGCAGGTGTTTTTGTGATCAGTTCGGTGTTAAAGGCTCTAATTGGTATTCTGATCACACCATAGGAGAGATGATACTTTTCCATGATTTATTGTTTTATTAGAAGGAATGCAATACTTTACGCTTACCATCCAAAAGCTCCTCAAAATCATCAACAAAGAATTCTCGCAATGGTGGTCGCTTCGGTCTCTTCAGAGTGTTAAGGAGTTGCTGGATTTTGGAGGAGACACGACTGTTGACTGGAACACCTACACAATGAGAGTGGAGGGGGATGAAAACAAAACGGGTACAGAGGGAAAATAATGGAATAACAGAGATACAAAAAGGATGACACACGGAATAAAATGACATGGGGATGGTGAGAGATGGAATAAACCAATGGGGGACACGGAGCAGGAGGCAGTTGAGAGAAACAAATGTAAGCATGGAGAGATTGATGAGGGAAGGAGGAAAGGATGGGTGAGAAGAGGACAGATAAGGACAGGAGAGCGAAAAGGTCAGTGTGGTGTTACAATGAGGACAAGGAGGACAACCGGTTGTCAGTCACATTGCAGCGGAACACGAAAGGGTGAACCTCCAGACCCTCCACTGTCACCTGAAGGTCAAGGGTTATCATCTTGCAGGCAGCACACTCATTATAGTCAGCAGCAAAACTAATCGCTTAAATAAGTCATAAAGAGAGGAGCCGCCTGCTGCCTAGCAACAAAGACGTCGAGTCTACAGCAACTAATTCGTAGTTATGTCACAGAGGGTTTCACTCTGCTACCACTTTATATCTTTAGATGGTCAAAATAACACGGTTGTCATGTACACTGATGCGGTGTCATAGCAGCTGCATGTATGTTGAGTTTTTGCAAGCACGGATATTTGTAAAGACATGATCTGCAGCAAAGATAGAATACAGAGACAAGAATAGAAAGAACAGGCTGAAGAAAAAGGCAAGAGTTGATGAAGTTCACAGTTAGGACTAGGACACGTGTAGACTACGATCATGCATCACACATCTCTTCCTCTGGATGAATTCATACTTTGTTTGAGAGAGAGAGGGGGGGTCTGCGTCAGACATTCCAGACAGCCACGAGAGACCGAGGCCACAGCTGCATGCAGCTTGCCTGATCTATCTTACTATAATAAGCTTGGCTCAGACAGACTCAGCCTCTTCATGTAAAGACAGATGTACTGGGAGTGGATGTCTGGGGGTCAACACAGCACCTGATGGACCAATTAGAAAGCCCCCGACACGCTGAACACCATCTGAGGGCTCTGAACCCCACCCACTTGAGAGTGTTGATTATGAGTGTAACAGCCAAGGAGGTCTCACATTTGATGATAAGTACAATTAATGCATTTGTGATTGCATAATTTACAGCATTAAAATAGCACAGAAAACACTGATTCAAATAAAAAAAGATTCCACATCATAGAATTGGATTATATGAGACAATACAAATTAGTTTACTCACTTAATGGCCATGATGATTTGTTTACTAGGTCTACGATGACATCTCAATATGTTGGGCAAAGGTGTCTCAAGTAGGAATTATTTTATTTGAATTCTGGCTAAATGAAGGCTTTTTTTCAAACTAATAAATGGCTGCCTGTGTCAATTCAGGCCAATCCAAATTCACAGAAAACGTCAATATTCAGGAAGAGTGAAACAAACTTAAAAATGATAGTTAAAAATATGTAACTGAATAAAAACTCAGGGACATTAAACTAGTGTCTGACAGTCTACTTATCCCTACATATTTCCATAGTGACCATTCTTCCTAAAAAACCTCTGCCTATCCCACAAACACACTATGAATTCGAATGATGTTTTTCTCTTTTCTATCAGTTGTTGGATAATTCAACTGACTGTTAGCATGGTAACAAAAGTATTATTCCTAGTTTAGCCTGTGGTAGTGTTGCTAAGTTTCTAGACTTAAAGATCCACTATGGGATATTAAATGGCATGTAACAGTAAACCACAGCCATGTAAAAAATGCAAAAGGTCATCATTTTAGGTCCAGTTTTTGGTTTGTGAGATCTGGGCTATGGGGGTTTTATGTTTGGATACTGCCGACAAAACAGAAAAAAAAAGAAGAGGTTTAATTCACCCTGTTGACACAAAGGGCCCATTCTAAGTTAACAACAGAAAGTCTCATCTTTAGATGATTATACACTATTAAAAGCCTAATTACAAGTATTATATTCCATTTCCCAAATCGTACACACTGGACCTTTAAAACAAGCCAGTGTTTAGCTTCTCAAATCTGCTTCACATGCATTTGATTAATCCAAGTCCAAACCTGAACCTGGTTTCACACCTTTCACAAAGCTTGACCCTGATGTATTAAGTTAGTATTTTCTTTTATCTCAGTATTTTCTTTAACTGAGACATATGTATAGTTATTTCTCAGGTGAGAAATACCTACATATATGTCTGAGATAAAAGAAAATACTAACTTTATTTAACACTAAGACATAATGAACATTCTACAGTTGACCCTGATGTTTTTTTTTCTGTTTTCTTCAGCCAGCAAAAGTCTTTACCAACCCTTATTTACACAGACACAGCAGGATGGGTGCTCCATCACAACACAAACAACAAAAAAAGTAATTTTGTAGCATGTTTTCTTCAGCTAGTTCCATGTTATTATTAAATGGCAGCAGTGCTAGACGGCTGTCATCACAGAACCCACTGTGTGGCTACGGGCTAACAAGCTGGTGTCACAGAGTGCAGTGAGAAACATAAACTGACAAGTCTTAGTGCTTGTCAGTGTGAGAGCATAAAGCAGTATATCACCAGGCTGATTATTTACAACCCCAAATGAATAGCTACATCTGTCATGGAAAACTTCTGTACACTCTTAGCATGATCAGTTAAGTGACTATTTAGGCTGGACATGGTTTATATGGTAAATGCACTACAGCCAGATACTCAACAACAACACACACACACACACACACACACACACACAGAATAACAATGAGTGTATATCACGACTGAATTCACTGTAGCTCTGTATATATTGTTAGACAACTCACTGCCATGCTTGGCAGAGTAGACGACGGTCACAAACACACAAACATAAACACAACTGCACACACAGAAGAGTGCACATATAGCAGACTGAGCAGAGTTGGAGGAACAGTTATAAATACCATCCATTAAACAGAGGGATCCTCCACCTCTCCACTCACTGCCTGGAGGAGAGACACATCAGGATGTCAATGAATACAATCCTGCCAACTCCAAGTGTGAGTTTGAGCGTGAGAGAAAGTTTTATTTGGAAATGTCCCTGACAATTGGTATTGTACTCCAACAATACAAAACAGGAACAAGCACAGGAAGTCTGCCTTTTATTAGTTATGTCTTTAATTATTACTCTTCTGAGATTGAAGCATATGGAAGTCCCCAAGAAGGAATAACAATAAAACTACTAACATCTTTATAAAAATAGTAGCCACTACTTTATATACCATCAAGAAAATAGTCTGAGGAAGAGCACTGTGCTTAAAAACATCCCACAAGCAAATAAAATGTTTCCGTGGGAGCTAGATTTGACAAGCAGAGCCATCTACTATCTACCCTACTGGGTGTTGTTGACACAACATCCTATTTTGCACTAGGATGTACATGTCTTATTCATCATTTACACCTAAATTAGGGCCCTGGCATTAGTAAATAGTAAGACCCATGCCAACACATGCATTCTTAATGACAGAAGATGAATAACTGCTCATTAAAACACTAGACGTCAATTCAATCTTGGCCCGTCATGATAATTAAACTGTGGTTGATGATTAACTGTCATACAAATAACTGTAATGAAATATTTATTCATGTAGCTCATTTTGCTGTTTACTGTTTAAGTATTACTTAACAACTACATAGATCAGAACTAGGCTTATGCCATGTGAAGTGACGGCTAGGGGCATATCCCCAAACACCACCAATACTTAATGATGATAACGATTTGATGCATCCACCGGCCATAATCGTACATTTGCACTTGATTTGAAGTCAATCAGACAAATCGTTCCAGAGATATGAACAAAAGAGTGCTTATTGAGTTTAAACTTTTGAGTGGCCACTTGTGAGCAATTTACAAATAATAAGTCCTTGAGTCAGTTCTTCCTCTTCATGATATTCATTGATATGAAAAACATGAAATTTATAAATTAAGTATCTTTCAAGTTATCACATTAATACGAAGGATATCCACTGCTGGTGGTGGGACTAAATGTCCCCACCATCCAGGACTATACCCCAGCTCTGGCTTGCAATTTTGTAAGCCTTATTAGAGAAATATATTTGGTTGAATATATTAAATTTATTATTGGTATTATTATATTATAAGTATACACAGAAGTTACAATTAATGATACGTGACACTAGAAGTTAAACATGAAGTTGGTGCAACAACATTCATGCTCCCTAAAACAGCATCAGGCAAATATAAAGTTGGTGTGAAAATAGTGATGGAGCATGACATTTTTGACAGAATTAACTCCAATAATTGACTGTAATATTAAGGTGTTGACATTGCATTTACAGATGATCAACCTGACTGTAACATGGAGGAATTCTACAAGTGATTAATTGTGCTGAATTCCATCCAATTCCAATTAATTGTGGGAATTAATTCCAATATTGCATGAAGAATGTTCTCTTATGCTCTGAACACATACAAAGAAAAAAAGTACCGATCACATTTTTCTGAATCTGACCACTGTACACCCCTGCCTGGCAACACGTTCAGCTAATGATAATGTATGATTATTAGTAGATGCTGTAGTTGATATTGTACAACTACAACCAGCTCCACTGTGGCTTCTATTAATGTCAGGTTAAGGTAGAGTGATAGTGGGTTGAATATTTTTTTCTGAAGAGGAGAAGTGGTACTGTGTTACCATGGCAACACATGAGGGTCAGTCAGGAGCTGCTGCCAGTCTGACGAGCAGACTAAGGAGAAGACAGAGGGACAGACAGCAGGGGGAGAAAGGGGAAGCGAGGGGACTGTTCCTCCTAGTGTGTGTGCGTTTGTGTATATGAAACTCACCATCTGCGGTCTCCATGACGCTGGTGTGATGGTTGTAGCCACGGGAAACGCCTCGCACTGAGGCCACCTGGGGCCGCTCTGCATGCAGTGAGGACCGCTCCGACAGCCCTGTCACGTCGGGGGGCGCTGTGTGGTTATCTGTGATGGGCGGGGTGCCGGGGGTTAAAAGGTCAAACACCAACGCCTATTTTAGGTGATCCCCAACTAAATGACAAACTACTTTATCTTTTGGCAGCTATGTGATAATGAAGGCCATCTGTAAGTGTAGGCCCTGTGCCTGAAGAGCACATTTAATATTAATTTTATGTTTTATGTCTGTTTTAACTATCTACTGCATTAAAGAACGACTATTACATCAAGATAATCTCCTACTTTGGTGTACCTAAATGAAGAAATGTTTTACATTACTATTACATTTAAGTGATATTATTGAATATAATTTCAGTAGAGGGATGTAAAATACACCTGACATATAATATTACGTTGGTGTTTTTTTTTGTTCCAGTCAAACATATCTGTCTGTATTTCATTATACGATGTTATTGGTGTTTAACTGCTTCATTATATTGTAAAGCAAATCTTAAATGTAAATTTGTTAGATTTCATACATTCACATATCAGTATTAATACAAGAATGCTATGAAAGCGCTGAGCTCTACTACAGCAGTCAAAGTATACAACAATAGTATATTGCATTCAATTGTAACATGTTTGATACTGTGCTTCTTTGAAAAAAATATCAGCTATGCAGTTGACAGAGTAGAGGATGTTAAGGGTGTGTAAGTACACAACACATATTCATTACTTCATAAAGTCATTGGTCATGCTTGTTTGTTAATTAAATGTTAAATGACGGTCTCTTTATTGTTGCTTATTGCTGTTGCGAGTGGAAGATACAGACTCAGTGTGAGATACAGCGAAACAGGGTGATATGGGAGATTTATTTACAGCTCCATTCAGCACCAGTCACTGCCTCTACTTTATGACAGCAAACTTGAGGGGAGATGAGCTGGACAGGAGTCAGACAGCTCCAATCTAATAGGACATAGTTCTGCCGGCGACATATATATAGACACACATACACACAGTCACACAAGCACGGCACTGTCTCACTTTATGGCTGCGGAAAGACGGGTGAAGATGAATTCACTGAATCTTATTAACTAGCTTCTGACACTGGCATGGAAACATGGAACAAGCAGCTTTCACAGCCAAGTTGCTTTAAGCTCATATATTCACATGTGATTGAATGACAGTGAGATGGCAGACGGAGATGACTAATTAGAGATATGTGAATTAAAACCCTGTCACTTTTTCTCTGTCTTTCCTTATTACATGTTCTGGAGGGAGATCTCAGCCTCAGTATGCAGATATGTGTAGTAAACCACTACCTAAGTGTCAATCTGAGCAACAGAATAAAGGTTCTAATGTCAACTCTTACATGACAAAATATCTGTCTGACTAACAATAATAGAACATAACCTTGTGCTGAAATGAGTGGATGTGAGACACAAAAAGAACCTGTCAAGATGATCAGCTGCATGTCTTGATATGGTGGAATTAAAACTACATGGGTAATGCGGTGGGGTTTGGCTGGTAAAAGAATCGCAAATGTAAATGTAGTTTTTATCTGAATTTTAAATATCTAAAACTGTTTTGCTTAGTATGAACATGTTAACTTCATCCATTCACTTTTGGGTTATCTAGATGCAAATAGGCACCTGAACAACTGATGTTATTTGATTGTTAGTGTGTCAGACCGCATGTGTGTCACTGACCTAGCTGGGTGTGTGCCATAAGGTCGGCCAGCGCAGTAGCTGTGGCGTTGGCGTTGAGGGCTGCATGGGCAGTGGTGTTGGTGGTGGTGACGGATCTCCCTCCAGGGTGGGATGAGGTGGATGACGCGGAGGATGAGGTGGACGAGCCCTGGATGACACGGTTAAACCAGTGCTCAACGGCCGGGTGGCCATGGCCCTGGTAGGGCGTGGAGGTTGCCAGGCGTCCTTGACGGCGCAGCGAGCCCTCGTCTTCTGACGCTGAAGAGGTGTCTGTGTTTGACAGGTTAAGACAGGGCAGCGTCATAAAAGTGAACAAGAACATGAGTCTACAGAAACAGAAAAATGGAGGACTTCTGCAGGATCTATATGATGTAGTGAGGATATATTGTTTGGCTTATAGATACTGAACAGAGTACATATAAGCCAGTGAGATGACCAAATGATTATAATGGAGATGGAAGTTTACAAATATGTGGGATGATTGTGTTCTCTATAATATGAATATATTTAACATAATTAAGGCTAAAAGACAACTCTATTGCAATTTCACTTGTAAATAATCTAGAGTCACAGTGTGGCATACTTTCACAAAAGACAAAACCAAAATAATGAGCACCGTTTACGTTGTATTGGAAAGTCACTAAAAAATACATAGAATACAACAAATACAGGAAAAGTTCTATATTTAGTATCTATATATTCTTTAAGAATAGACCACAAGGGAAGTTTAACATGGGATGATTTGTTATTTGGTTTCTATATATTTAATGACAAGAGCTTTTAAATCTTCATGTACAGGCAATAAAATAAGGTCTATATTTATAACATAAACAATATAAATAAATATATCTTCTTTAATGTGATACTCCAATGTTGCCAAGGAGAGCAGTTGGTCTGAGCAAAAATAGCTCAAATGGGCACAACTTCAAAGTGAAGTTAGAATCATTCACAATGAACACATTCCACTTCATCTGCCAGAAATGTCTGGTCTTCCAACAGAACCACTGAAGTCACGGAAGAGCAGGCAGGCCCGTCTGAAATTTGCATTCTGTGGACACGAGTCAGTGACAGGACTCGTCAGTCCAGTGACAGGAGGAAATGAAATACACAAGTTATGAAAAACAATTCAATTCACCACAAAGGTCATTCTAGGTCCCTGGACCAGGAGTTAATGAAGTAAATACTAGGGTCTGTTGTGGAGCTTTACAAGCAAAGGAGAAAAACTCATTCAGCACATGTCTCTAAATAATATAATAAAATCTCAGAGCTATGCAAAGTATAAAAACTACCCCAGGCCTCCTGAGATGAGAACTAATACTACAAGTGTGTATAGCTGAATCAGCACATGCCTGATGGATGTTGTGTATGTGATAGTTCATCAGCTGAAAGGCCATTAAAATCACTTTTACCCACCTCAAGCTTTCTCACGGCCTTGCAGAAGCTGTCAAAGGGAGGCTGGAGGAGGCTTGATTATAACAAGCTAAAATTTAACAACTCTACAACCAGCTCACTCATGGGAGTTATCTCATATTTATGATTCTGTTTGTTATTCTAACTCTCTCCTCTCTATCTCTGTAACCTCGACACAGTTACACAGAGGGGAAGAGAGGGTCACGGAAGAAATGCAAAGTAGAAATAGATAACAATAAAAAAAAACAATCTATATAACAACAGAGTTACAAAAGTACAGATATGATCAAGGAGGACAAGCAGAAAGACTGTTATTAGAAGGTAGTGAGGGATATAAAGAAAGCAGAAAAACAATACATGTTTACAAATTCAAATACTGCTACTATTGCCACATCTATCGTTTGTTGGGGATTACAGAACCTTGTATGTTCACAGATGATTCTGTGGGTCTGTAAACCATACCTACAAAGCTTCCTTGTGTAGCTCATACTTGATCACTGAAAATGACTTAAAACAACCATGAAGACACCCTCCTCTCCTCTCGTTCAAACCCAAGTGTCTGAGCTCTTAATCCGGTTACTTGCTCCATCGCTGTGTCCTTCCTCTTTACCCAAGACATGAAGCTTAAAGACCCCCCACCAATTAACTTTTACACCAATGAAAAAAGCCACTGCGCTTTCATTGAGACTCATCAAATCCTGCACTGTCTAACTGATATAAAGATGAAATACTTTAATGAGAACACATTTCAGCACACTTGGCAACAAACACCAAGATCCTCTGGGGCCACAAATTTTCTACTAGCATGAGCCACAGAACAGAGTACACAAATCAGAATTTTTTTTTTTTTTTATAAAAGCAGGCAAAAGGTCGACATCTTGAGACTATGTTAAAAATCTGATTATGCATCCATTACGCAACCCATGTGGGATGATGGCCTGGGAGCTCAGCGGTGAGAACAGACTCGTTTATAGTCACAAAGAATGGCCACATTCATGAAGTACACATTTCTTTCCAGTAGCAAATGCTTGGCAGCATCTTGAATCACTGGACACAACATTGTGTCAGCATCCAGCACTAATACTCACAGGAGCATTACTGTGGACAGAGGTCTCACCTGGTGGGGTGCACGCCTCAACAGAGGACTGAACTAATACAGATCGTCTCTTGGAGGGCATGGGCATCTTCCTCTCTTTGTACTTTGCCAAAGCTGCTTGGACGGCTTCTGTGTGCAAATCTAAGGGAACAAATCAACACAGTGTTAGGTACAGCCGAAAAGAAGAGAATGACGTATTTCAAATCCTTTGGTAGCATGGGTCATGCTTACCAGATCTGAAGCGTTCATCCCGTGTGTTGGCAGCCCTAGACTTGTTGTGTTTGGTACCTGGGAGTACAACTTGAGAGGGGGCCTGGATCCTGTTGTCAATTTGCAATGAAGGATCTACACCTGCAGAAACAACACAATAGAATGTTAAGTTTGAAAATATAGCCTGGACACAGAGCAACCGTTTGGAATAATTTCTCCACTCGATAAAGCTTTATGTTAATCCTTACTTAGACTGCTTTCTTCTAATAAAGTAGCTTGGAGTTGAGAAACTATTCACTTTAATTAATCCAGCCTCTTTAGCAGCTTTCCAACAGCCTTCCAGCTTTCCAAGGGAAGCAAATGCAAATTACGCAGACATAACAGAAAGGAGGCGATTAAGCACCATGAATGTCAAAAAGACAACATCTTTCTATGTAGAGCATTCCAAAATTATCAAACTCTCAGACTCATCAACCTCCCTATGTTCTGTGTGACGCAGGCCATGATTCATCCTTTAACTTATGCAATTCTCATTTCAGCTTCATTAAGCAGCTAGTGGCTGGCATCTGAGGGAAAACCCAGGACTAATGCCTGGAGGAAGGTCAGAGTTCCAACTCCATTAGTAGTCTTGCAACAGTTGACTTCATTTCCTCCTGCGTTGTTCTCATCCTGATGCATCTGAAATTTGTATGGAGGCTAAGAGAATAAGAGATACTCAAGGAATCACTTTAACCAGACGTAACATGAATGTAATTATATACTACATCATAAGTTTAACTCACATTAGCCTAATGACTCATTATTAATTGACAGCTGACCATATTATGTTATGTAAAGTTCTACGTACATGTAATGCTCACATAAATAATGCAGTATGAACAAATCAGCTGAAGAAAAATATCATGCATCACAAGCTTGTATTTGAGTGTTATAGGTTATTTTAGGCAAAGTGAAAGAGCAGCACCTACGTGACCCTAGTGAGGGTAAAGCAGGTTCAGATGATCAATGAATAAATGAATGACTGGACAACATTAAACTGCATATCTGACAGTATAACTCTGAAATACATCCAACGTCTTTAGAAAGTTTCCATTTCTGAGAACATGACAGATAGAGGACGCCTCTGTGGTCCTGTTGTTTGGTCTTAATAAATAATGAATAAAAAATAAATTTTCCTACTGCTTCCTGCCAGTTTCACTACAGCAAACTACTGCATTATAAATAATACATGAGACTTTTGTGATTGAAGTACGAAAGCCCCTGTAGAGAAAACAGTGGGAGTCTCCAATCTCTACTTTACCATTAACTTACTCCTTTAGGTAGGACGTGCAGACAGAAGAAAATACAATGTTTAAACTGTCTAACTTGCCGACTGTGCATATGCTGATGAGGTGATTCTCAGATTCCTAATATTAAACAATGGGAAAGAGTGAAGTGGAGAGGATGGAACAATTCAGGAGGAATTCATTGCTGATGCACCAACAGTAAAAGTAATACCTAAAGTTAAATTTAAGTGAGCTCGTATAGTGGGGAGCTACTGTTAGATTGACATATACTTTACCTAGTTAAATTAAAACAAAGGCTGAACATTTCACATCATTTGAGATCAATAAGTACAGTATGATAATAAATGTCAAATCATGTTTTCTTTCTGGAACAAAAGTTGATTTTTGGACCTAGGTTAAAGTTAAAGGATAGCAGTTTTAAAATGATAAAAAGATAAAATATTCCTTTATTAGTCTCACTAGGGGAAAGTCCAGGATTACAGCAGCACAGAATAGAGCAGCACAGCAACAAAATTATATGAAAAAATTATCAATTTCTATGCACACTATATATACACTATTTACACTATTGCACATGGGATTAATTAGTTGCACTGTTTATTGCTGTTAACTGTACATTATTGCAGGTAACTACTCTTTATGGTCAGGATGTGAGTAAAAGTTACCAAGAAGCAGAGGAAAGTTCGAGGTAAACAAATCAAAACAACAACACTTATAAAGTCTTTTTTTCCAATATCAAAACTACAATTCACAACATTTTTTTTTTTTTTTACATATTTTACTTGACAGTGTCATAAATATAAACAAAAAGGTAAAATAAATAAGAATAATGATAACTTTCAGAATCTCAAATTATACTGTGTTTGTAATATTATTGTTTTATCATTCGTGGTTAAAATAAAATCGTAGGTCGTTTGCGATGAAGTGTGACCTACTGTACATGTCACGACAAGCACTGGTCACATTAGAACTGTTCAGCCAAACATACCCCTCAGTGCTCCATGGGTCAAAACACTATTGACCTTATATCTGGGGACAGTCACTGCTGATGCACATCACAGCAACTGTCAATTCATGAGCATGACCAGGCAGCAATAACACAAAGTGGGTCAGCCTAAACACATTTGTTTTTACCATTTACAGAACCACTGCTGTGCACAATGACTAGATATTTTGTACATATCAATTATCCTTTAAAACAGCTTATTCCACTGTTATTTTAGTATGACATAAAGGTGACAAGGAAAGAAATGTGTACCAGAAAACACGGCACAGCCCAAAAATATCTACTCCTATAGGACGTGACATAGGACTCTGTAGGTGCTTCTATGAAATTGGGTTCATTCTGGTATCAGGTATCTGGTATCAGCTTTTTACACCAAATAATAAAAAAAAAAAAATACATTTTTAATCAAATATTAGGAACAAAAATAGGAACAAAATTGGGGCAAGTAAAGTTACCTAGCATTGCATTTCATCTGTAAAAACATGGCTTGAAATGGTCACTATAAATAAAAACATTAGGTTAAATTTGACAATCCAGATATGTGGGTTAGCATTTCATTCTAGGTTTCGTGTGTAAGCCATCGTGTCCTCTGGCGTTATATAGAGAACGTGCCCATTTAAACACAAATAAATCATGAGTGAATTTGCAATAGTGGTCATTTTTGTGAAACACTCTGTATGCAAAATTTATTTGATTCCCAAAGTGTACCTGTGAGAAAATAAAGATATTTGAAAAATAGTAGTGTCATTTTCATGTCCTTTTTCACCATGTTACTTTCACATTTTTTTTTAACAATGATATAAAAATGTTTTCTATCTGAAAATGTGTTATTGTTTCATCTCAGTAAATATTTATCTTTAAAATAGACCCAAAGCGCTTCCAAACTTACTTTATAACATTAATCTACATCTTAATTACATTTTTAGCCCCTCCGTCTTATTTTTGGGACCATCCATTTTACAATCACCCACTAGACCTCAGAGTGTTTGCCTTCCCAAGTGGGCATGTTGAAAAAATTATTGAGGGACACAGTCTTACCAGGTCACATTAAGCCAACTACTGTCGATCCAACACCTAGCTGGCTGAGCAGTCAGACGGCCATAAGCCCGCTCAGCTTTTTAGCTGCAGCTTAGGGGGGGATCAGTGAGCTCCACACAGTCAGCAACTCTCAGACATAAGCAGCAGCAGCACATGCAGCAATGCTGAACAATATTTATATGCACTTCTAGTGAATGTATTTGATAAGAAAATACATGTACTTATTAGACAATATTATCTATATTCAATGAGGACTGAGGACATTTAAGGAAATAATGCATCAGAGTTTGCCTCACATACAAGCCCACCCCCCACTGAGCAGGGACGGACACATCACTGTATATTGGTCCCCTATATCACTCAGACAACTCATTCACTGCACAGCCTTTCCATCCCAGAGGATACAAGTCTATAAAACAAGCCAGGGCACCAGACCCGGTTGCTGGGCAGAGCACACTTTAGAGACAGTGTAGGCTGAGCCAATCAGAGGCATGCTCCATCACAGCGAATGTTGTTATTGGTTCAGAGAATGCCCTGATGAATTTTTAGTACCTGTCTGAAAGCCAGCACGTGTTTTGTATCATTTCATAGAGAACATGTAGACTTACTAATGATTTGCTTTAAGTCCGCATTTAAATATTTGAATCACATAACAAAATACTAATGACACGGATCATGATTTCTTGTGCTTAATATTATGTAATTAGTAACAAATACAGTTTAAGAACCCCTGTAATGGCAACAGCATTCAAGGTCAAAACACCAAATCTATAAAGATGAAAAAGACCCATTGGTTAAGAAAGAACAGAACCAACTGTATACAGTGCTTCATTTATCACTGAATACATATACATTTCTCCACAGGGCTTCATTTGCTGTTGACATACCCACATTCCTTTGCCATAAACATGACCAACATGATTTAGACACAGCATTTTGCTTACTGATAATACAGCTGCCACTCTCTTAACTCTCGAGGCTGACAGTAAAGTTAATACACTACAAAATAAAATGACTTGTCGACATTATTACAACAGCACAGGTTATAACAACAGTGAAATATAAAGTGGTAAAACAGCTTATGGTGCTCAAAGCCTAAAGTTTGTTGTTCTATTTCCATTCTGCAGCTGCTTAATCCACAATGATATGTCCTGCTGGATGCATCTGTCAGTAACATTAAAAACATCTATTCATCCCGATAGAAGCATGTGTCGCATCTGAAGAATCTCACCCAGTGCTGATACACCCAGAGCTGTGTATATATGTCACATCCCTGACTAAATTAATCTAACAATGAAAGAAAACAATGAATGTCATGAAATTAAAAGCCATAAATTCATAACAACAAATGAGAAGGGAGAAAGAGGCAGAGAGAGATGGAAGGAGAACAAAAGAGAGAGAGAGAGAGAGAGAAAAAAAAAAAGATGATCCACCCGAGCTAAATAACAGGCCTAACTCTAGCGGAAAGCTTCAAGCGAGCAGCCCACACCAGACTCAAGTTTCCACTGAGACTTCATGATCTGAGAGAACGCCAAACCAAAGACTGCTATGGAGCCTAGGTCAGAGAACGAAGCAGCCTGAAGCCTGCAGACAGTGGCTCCTGTCTGGGATTTACCACAAACCAGTTTAACCTTACAGTCTCCCCAAAGCTGTTGTGACTAACTGCACGACTGGGGCTTCAAATATGACAGAAAGTAATTATTAATGCATGCAACTATAGGCTATAAGATGACAGGATTTAAAAAAAAAAAAAAAAAACAAACAAAAAAACATGTAGTGGGACAAGTTCACGCCTTTTGTTTTTAAACACCTGCTGGCGAACACAAAATAAGACACACAGGCAAACAGGAATAAAACTTAACTAAAGTATAAACAATATTCTGTAACCAAAGAACATATACACAGAGAAATCAGACACATCATCTATCATTCTTCAAAAACATAGTATCCCTATAATGTTTTCCTCCCTTAGATAGTGCACATCTAATTTCTCTTGGCCTCTACATTGATATACAGTGTGTCTGACACAAGGTTTGAGCTTTATTAAGAGTCCAGGACCAAACCTAAGGAGTCAAGGACACTAACAGGTAAAGAGCTAACCTTGTTATTACTTATATGTGTTACAATCCTCCCTGACATCTTTATGACTATGCGCTGGATGGCATCCCGTCTTATTTTTACTTTTCCTTCCAAGTAGCTCTATGAATTCACTATGTTTCAAAATACAAATGTACTTTAAGGACACTGACAAGATTAACAATAAATTCAGCACTTTGTCAATCTGCTCTGGGAATGACCACATGCTAACAGCCATCACTGCTAAAACCTGCTCTGAACTGCAGGATGTCTGCAGGTCCACGTGTCTTACCTTGGATCTGTGGGATGTACGGTGCCAACAGCTTGCCTCTTTTCTTCTCATAGCCCTTCTGAGTGATGTCCCCTGTACAGACAGAGACAGAAGAATACAGAGGAACAGACAGACAGAGAAAAGGAGGGGGGAAGAGAGAGATGAGTCATTAGCTCAGCGGTGCCTTGGTTTGTGTGTGTGTGTGTGTGTTACATGCGCACAAGAGCCTCAGGATCACACTGCCAGTCTGGTTACACTGGCACCACGAGGCACCGGAGGAGAGTTAGGGTGGCAGATAACCAGCTCTCACCTGCTGCATGTGTCACAGGAAGTGACATTGCATTTGTTAAGACTGTACAAACACATTTTACAGAAATAGTACATGTTTATTTTTTTTCTCTACAGTACTGTGAAAAATTATTGGGTCATAATTAGGTTTTAGATTGTTATAATGACCACAGATATGCAATTCTAAGATACAACCAGGATATAAGGGAAATACTAACAGCATAAAAAATAAAGCTTTAGGGAAAAACAGCATCAACAAACCAAACTTGGGAGTATTTATAGAGTGAGCTCCCTTTGTACTTAACATGTCTTTTAACCTTTTTGTTAAGACAATATTAGATTTGACATTAATATCAGGTTTCATTCAACACACGTCAGACGTTTCTAACCGCTCTAACTGCTTCTTGTCAGGGGATTTGGAGTTGAAATGTATATGAATTTTTCCTTTATTGTCTTGTTGTAGCTAAAGAAAGATGCATGAGAAATACATAAAAGGGTCTGTAAATTAACACTGTAAAAAGAACAAAACTTAGGTAGCCTAAGAATAGTGGGCCCACCAAATGAAGGATGTTGTGGTTCAGGACCAAAACACCCAGAGAAGGTTGGATACCACCTGAAGACATCTGCTCTAGTCCAAAGACAACAACTACTTAAAGAGGTAGCTGTGGTAGGCGTCTTCAGGTGTATGCAGAAATATAAAAGAATGACAAGACGTGGTAAAAAAGGGACATTTTGCGCATTGTTTAGGCCTGAAAGTTTTTTAAGGGAATTGAAATTTTGAAATGATCTTACCACCTGAACAAAATTATCACAGTATGGATTGGGTACTTTGCACTTTTGCAGTCCAGTTGTGTTCGTTGTTACTCCCATCTTGCTTGAGGAACTGCAGAGCATCAAGTTTAATAACCCTTAAATACAGTACGCTGCACTTTATTTCAAGCTAAACTGACTAAGCAAGTCCTATTGCTTCCTGACTTTATGAAGAAAGGAACACCACATCCTAAAACCTCATTAAAACTGATCACCACTGAATGGCATTATGAAAATTCCAATAACGTCCTTGTGGGATCTGGGAAAAGACGGAAAAAGTAGGTCATAGTTTGGAGTACTTAGGCTGCTTGTGGTGACTGTCTTTCTGCATATCAAACCCTGCTGTGGGTCAGGCTGAGGCGGATGGGAAGGAGCATCTTTTTGCTGTAGACAAAAGACCTTTTAATTCACCCAGTCATTTCACCTTCATCGCTCAAACCATGAGTATACACATAACTATGCTCCTACATATGATCGCTAACAAACACTGATGCAAGCAAAAATGTATGAAGACCCTGCTGGAAAGTATGCCCATCAAACACACAGGCTGCTAAGTGTCAAAGATCCACTTGACGTGACATATTCATTGTTTTGTCAGGAAGCTGGAAATGCACACAAAAGTCAATACAGCATATAAGTGGTCTGATTTTCCACTGGGTGTTAACAATTGGGACTTATGAATATGGATCACACTGAGTCTTTTATGTTAATCTCTATAGGCTCTCAGTGGGGGTCATTTGGATAGAGGTCAAGTGGAATCATAATGAGGTTCAACACAGCTATCAAACCTACTAAATCACTCACAGTGTGATGCCATTTCTTCATCCAAATTTTTATCTATCTTTGGTGCAGGGATGTCAAATTTACTTTAACTCAGGGGCCACATAAAGCCCAATTTGATCTCAAGCAGGCTGTACCAGTAAAGTAATAGAATAATACCTTCTAAATAATGCCAACTCAAATTTTTTTGTCTTTGTTTTAGCAAAAATATAAAATTAAATTAGGAAAATGTTTACATTTGCAAACTATCCTTTGGCAAGAAAAAATGTGAATAATGTGAACAACCATGAACATCCTGAGATGCAATTTTAACAAACTTAAAGCTAAAATAATCATTTATCTGCATTACAGATCTCAGTGGATCATAAAGCATTTAGTAAAAGTTAAGTTTGGAGTTTCAAACTTGGAGTTGTCAGGTTTTTATACTGGTCTAAACCACTTGAGAGCAAATTGGACTGTATGTGGTTTCTTCACTAAAATTACATCTTTGACCGCTAATGTCTTCTACTAAAGAATACTGATGTATGTTTGACGCCCCTGCTTTAGTGAATCACATTGATGCAGTTGGTTGCTTTGGATTTTCCATTCAGCTCATCCCACTGCCCTTCATATTAGTTTTTGAGTTATTCATTGATTTTCTTGCCCCATTTTTTGTTTTTTTTTTCCCCTTGCTTGTTCTCAGCTTTTAAAGCTATTTCAGCACAACAGCGTGCTAGTGTGAAGGCAGGTGTTGTTGGTCACACTGTTTGCGGCACTACCCGCTGATCCTGAGTCACCAGTAACAGCTGAATGCCTGCACTGTTAGATGTCCAGGGGAGATGGAGGCTAGCAACAATACAGCGCTGTCCACAGGCCGGACTGGTTGACCTGACACTGACTCTTTCTAGTGATAAGTGTCTGTTTGTGAGTGTGTACATCAGTATACGTTTGTGTGCATGGCAACGTGTCTGAGTGTGAGCGCCACAGCAGCCGACCGGACTGACAACCACACAATAGAGGGCTATTCTGTGCAGCCGTTCCAAATTCTAGCTAGCAGCTTCTGTAGCCAAGCGGCCCCTAGCACATACTTATGTCTCAGTGAAGCTAATCTTTTGATCTGAGAACAAATAGCTTAGTCATTAAATATGGAGGAATGGACTAAGACATTCAATGGTTAACAGTGATCCTTTCCCTGAATCTGCAAAAGCAAAACAATGACGTCTGATGTACAAAAAGATAACAATATTTCTCTGGATATATTATGAGGCGTATTTGTTTATACTCAAATAAGTGTCTGCAATTTTATACTTTCCGTGACAGACGTTTGTTTTCCCTCTCTGTTTGAGTCCCTACATACGGGAAAATGGGCAAATTCAAAGGTCAATATGTGTCCTGTCCTGCTGCCTGGGGAATAAAGGGTGCAAAGAGTATGAGATGCAGGGAAATTCAAAGTGGGTGGAGGGAGGTTTAATTGGACCTATGTCAAATAACATACTCATTGGGGTTGAAGTGTACAGTACCTTACAACATATGAATAAGACATAGAATGGACCCACTACACCCTACATTGTGCCTATAACTGAGTTAGGATAAAGTGGCACTTGGGAGGAACAGGGAATAGGAGAGGAATAAAATGAAAACTGAGAGTGAAACTGTCAGAGAAGGATGATGAAGTAGTGGAGTTTTTTATCGTGTGATGTTTAGAGCATCATTATCAGGGTCTCAGCTGAAAGAGGGTCCTCTACTTTAACATTAGCCCTCCACTCTAACTTCTTCACTTCTATCTCTATCCATGATGCTTCAGTCAGGACTACAGTCATCTTTTATTCTCAAAAGACTCTCGCCTTTTAGTTGCCGTATTTGTTGTTGAGAAAAACTGAAAATAAATAGAATCCCAGGATATATGTCTAAAATTCACCTACATGGTTTTCCCTACATCTGAAAGACTCTGGGATAGTGGGAAGTATTTTTAAAATACATTAATATAAAAAGGGTGGTTATGAAACATTAGAATGACTATAACAGTGAGCAGAGACAGATTGATTTTGATGAATTTATCTGTGTATTTCAATAAATAAATACAACATTGGCTATAATTGCTTTCAGTCTTGCCAGTTTTCCTTCACTAACATAGTTAGGATAACAGTACAAAACAGCTACCATTCATCTAAACTAACAAAATGCCATTTTCCACAGACTAGAGGCATTTTTGGGCATATAATCTAGTGTTGTTACAGTAAACATTGCTCTCAGCTGGCCTTGAATCCACTTTGAAAGAGACAGTCAATCTTGCGACACTGTGAACAGTGACAGTGAAAAGCCCCCTGTCCTCTGCTTTGTCTTATTGATCATAATTGACTGATGTCTATTGAGTGTAATTGACTGATGACTATTGACTGGAGCTGTTCTTCCAAAATGGACCATTAGAGAATTACCTTCCATCTTCCCAGATAGACCTCTCCAATCAGGAGGGAAGTAGTAAAACACAGCACATTCCACTACAAACCAGCGCAAACACATTAAGTATAGATAATGAAGCTCCGAATGGAGATGTGAGATCAGCTCTGCTTGGAGTGTGAAGCTTTTCTTCATAAGACTCATGTACACAGACTAGAAGCAGAATATAAATTGCACATTCATATACACACACACACACACACACACGGTCTCTTTTTTTAGATGCACAAAGTAAGCCTGTGTAGTCAGATCCTGTTCTAAACTATCTGTATCTCACTATCTCACATCCACACACATGTATAAACAATCATAGCAGAAATGACAGCAGTACAGAGCCCTGCATATATTTTTGCATACCTGTGCTCTGTTTCACTAATATCAAAAAGAATGTGTCAACTGATTTTTTTTTTCTAAAAATAATCACTGTCAATGCATTTACCTTTCAAGCACCACAAGGGAACCAAGCCTTTCATGTCTGTTAAACTGCCACCATCTTTTCATCTCAGAGAGGTAGCCACATCCCCCCTAATGTCAGTTCCTTTCCCAGGTTGACCCATAATGTGTCAATACTGCTGCCAAGACAGTAACCAAGCCGTCTGCCCATCAGCCACAGAAAAGCCTGACTAAATCTGTAGGGATTGCTGCATCTGCAGTCTTGATTTTTGGTCCCAGCAAAAACATGTCTAGCTGTCATGAGAATTATCTATTTGGTATAAAAAAGTCAGTTTTGCACATGTCTTGACAGATACTGCAGTCTTTTTTTAGGAGGAAATAGATTAGGTCAAAGGTTTTCCAAATTTGTGTCTTGATGAATGCAAGAAATAATCCTGCTGAAAGCAAATATCTAATAAAAGAACAGGATCACACCACCTACTCTTAATGCAATAAACCAAAAAAAGCTGTAGGAAAAAAGTCGACTATGCAACATTTTAACAGACAGAATCACTCACATGTAGAAGCCAGAGGAGCAAGCACAGCAGCGATGAGACGTCTTCAGCACAGACAGAGGAAGAGAGAGGATGATGCATGAATGGTGGGAGGGATGGAGGAAGAAGTGGCAGAGCACAGGCACCTGGGTCAACAGAGGCTAACCAGCTAACTTGCTAACAGGCAAACTCTTAGAAGTCCTGCTGACACAAGTCAGGCCCTTCAGCATCCTTTGTTTCCTTTCAGAATGAAACCAAGAGAATGAACGATCCCCATCTCTCATCCTTCCTTCCCATCGCTCCCCTCCCTGTTGCCCCAGACTCCCACCCTTTTAGTCGGCTGCTGCTGCCACCCCCTCCTTCTCCCTACCTACCTCCCTCTCCCTCTCTCTCTCTCTCACTCTCTCTCACACACACACACACACACACACACACACACACACACACACACACACACACACACTTTCCATTCCTCTATCTCTCCCTCTCTCTCTCCTGCCAGCTAAGGTCTTCACACAAAGCCGTGCTAGGCTCTAGGATTAGGGTGTCAAAGCAGACCCCTGCCCCCCACCTTCCCACATATCACACACACACACACACAGCAAATGAAATGTCTATGTTAGCATGTTAGAACGGGTTTATGCAGGTCAAATTACAGAATAAGCAATCCTTGTCTCACTGTCAAGACAGAGTATTTACACTGATACATGCTACTGCAGCAGTAATTGACCCTATTACAAGAAAGAGGTCACCAAGTGAACGTAAAGACATATTTAGACTATTACTTGGTGGTAAATGTACATCCAACCTATACAACTGCAGCAAAGCTCTCTGAAGACTTACCTGTGTATTGTCTTTTACTTGTAAGAGATGAATAATTTAACCTAGCCTATATTTTCAAGTAAACCTCAGTTTAGTCTGGTTGGAAATGTAGCCCTGCAGCCATCCCAAGAGACATTCAACCCCCCTGTGTGTGTGCATGTGTGTATTTTATTTTGGAAATTAGAGGCCTATTCACCCCATAGCAGTAATGTATCAATGAATAGATGCATGTAATTAGGTTTAATTATTGCTTGGTGCTATCACACGCCAGCAACTGCTCACACGCATTAGCTCATCTGCTGTTTCTGTAGAAAAATACACATACATGATCTACTATTGAATAAAATATCTGCACATAGTACTGCGGAATAAAACAGCTATGCAATAAAAAAAACTACATGACACACAAAAGTCCTGTGTAATATTTAACTACACTATAGGTTTTATAACATTTCATTTCATACACAGTGATATACTGTCAGTGTTCAGTATTCTTCTGATTGGACATATTTTTCCCATCCCATATGCGTCTTCATATAATCTGAAATGTTTTCTTCAATACACACATCAGATACTCAATGGAGTTACAGCTTTTATTCACTTGCTTTGTGGCTTGATTCCAGCTAAAAAGATTTTCATGTACTGTACGCAGCTTATCCGAACAAAGCTGTACTGTACCTTTCAGTCAAAGAAAACTCTTGAAACCTCAAGGCTTTTGTCAAAAAAACACTAAAGATGTGTTCTTTTGCACAGCTTGAGTCATGCAGAATGACATGAATGCACAGTGCAGGGTCATTTATGTGACACACTTCCTACTGTCTAAGGTTAAAGACACAGGAAAAAGGGTAAGTGGTGCAGAAAAGAGGGGTTGATTGAAGATGACAAGGAGGCTGACATTGAGAGCCAGCTGGAGAAATGGATGAGGTGGGGCCAACTGGAAGAGGCTTTAGGGAGAGTTTAGAAATGGGGGGGGGGGTAAAGGAGAGCAAAGAGAGAAAAGAAAGAAAAGGATAAGGAATAAAGGAGGATATGATTAAAAGGTAATGACTTCCTCTTCCTTTCACAACCCGCGCACACAACCACAGACGTTCACACACTCCCGAACTGCCAGGGTGTCTCGTAGTCTCCATCCATCAGTGTTCCAATCACACTGTCATATCACTTTTAATTAAGTAGTGCCAACGAATTAAGCATTTGAGCAAACCCTCTATTACCACTGTGCTAGTACATAACCCCTTCATCACACATGCACACCAACACACACACACACACACACAGTCCAAAGTCCCTCTCCATCCCCCAGGCTCTGTATGGCTGCTAAGCAGACAGACACCGTGAATAATAAGACATTAGACGGCGCATTGCCTGACACAGAGGGGGTTGCAGCTGTGCTATGATTTGGGAAGCCATAATTAAAAATTACAAATAAACACTAATATCAAACATATATTCTATACATTCAAATGTAATACCTGGTCCACAAAAAAAAGGAAAGGATAAACCTGAGAATAAAGACTGAAGCAGAGTATGTAGGTAAGTTATGAAGCTGGTGACACATATGAACACACACAAAACAAAGATAGAATATATACTCACAAAATTGCAGTCATTGTTCACATGAAACACCAGAAGTTTCCGTGTTCACTGCATGTGTGTTCTCGTACATCTATTTGTGAAAGGACGGGTCCTTGAGTTTTAGACCTTGCGGGTGATCTCATTTTTGGGAAGCGAGGGCATTTTGGCCAGTCCTCAAAGGGCCTTTTGAAGGCTATGACTTGTTCTTAGGCTAAAGTTAGACATTGAGGTTAAGCATGTAGTTATGATGGTTAGAAGAATAGTTGTGGAAATACGGTAAAAACATACTTTTGCGAAATGTCATTGTTCTGTATCTATGCAAACTATTTCTTTATATGGGGTGCTGTCACTTCCTGGAGTCCTGTCGTCATCATGAGGTTACCAGGCAACCATAGAAAATGACTCCCTACAGCAAAATAACCCTCTACATTAGCATGATGTTTGTCCGTAAGTTGCAGTGGTGTTTATACATAAATTAAGATAATGAGGCTATTGCGTTCACCCTGTTACCTGTACCTGTCCTTATCGAAGCCAACTGGCAGCTGGTATAAGCGACTCTATAATGTACAACACTCCCTTTTTATAGCTGGAATAGTCCCAGTATTCCCAATATTCCCATTCTTAGGCTAACTCTAAATTCTGCTCAGGTGGACTCCAAACAAAATGCTATAAACACTAATGACTATAATGCAGGTTGTCACCCAAATTTAACAGCCAATTATATAACGTCTTCAGTCAAACACTTGTCTAATTATGCTATAATTTATATAAAGTTACAATTTGAGTCATCATTTTTATTATCTACGTATTTTTGTTTGCAATGAGCAACTTTAATATATATCCAACAGCAGCATTTTTTGGCTAAAATAGTAACCATCAACTCATGTTGATGGTTACTGCATATTTGCGTATTTGAGAATTAAGTCAGTTTGCAATCCTGCTTTTAGTTCTCTTCTAGCCAACTGTATTTTGATTTTAATTATATTAAAACCCTCTAAACGTGCCCCACAGCAGCTGTATTAATCCCCCCTGAGGTGCACCTGGATAAGAATCTTTCCTGTACAGTGCATTGAAAAGAGAGGGTGGTATTAAAGTGTAACCTTAACCCACTACATGAGTCTGAAAAGTGCTAAAATGTCGACAATAGACCAGGAGGCTGAACGGGCAGGTGTGGATGTGTGAGAAAGGAGTGGTTTCAGTTTACCCTCAGGACAGCGAACCACAAAACACCTACAGAGAACCATAAGAGGGTCTGAAAGCATTAAGGTCTGACTCAGCTTACTTTAAAAATTAATTTGCATCAGTAAAATTATGCATTGTGTTGAGAATATTGTTGCCTCTTATCACTCCTCTCAGACAACTGAATACATGTTCTATATCAAACCATAACTCACAAAACCTGTGGAGTGTATCTGGTCATGTTAGGCTGGTGTTTGTATGGGTTACTTTAGGTTCCAATGGACAAAAACAACCCAAGTGTCACAACCTTTCCCCCAGATCCACACCTGCTTCACCTAGCCCGCACCGTGCAGCTGCAAGTCGTTGCTGATCTGCAGCTATTTAAGCAGTGAGGGCGGGACCATTTCAGTGTTTGTCATCTTCATAACTTGGACAGTTTGTCAGTTCCCTTGTCACCATAACCTGGACAGTTCATTCATCACCATGGACTCTGGCTGATCATCCCCCCAGGTTTTATTTGGTTTTGTTCCAGTTTATTTTCTGTCTCTGTCTGCATTTTGTTCCGTTATTAAATAATTTTTCCCTTCAACACTTAGCATCTGAGTCCTCTCTCCACCTCACCCATCATGACACAAAGAGTGGCAGTGGTTTTAATAGACAAAAATCAACAATACAGAGTATACCACAAAATGAATGAGACATTACTAACATGATACATATTACATAATATAATCCCAAAAGGCTGACTCTACAACAGTCTCAAAGCTCAAGGAGGATTTCATCAGCATGGATATGTTTTATTACAGTTATTAAATCATATAATTTACTCTACAGGTAAGGAACCAATGTTTTAATGTTTAGTATCAGTTTAATCTTCTCATTTAATTTTCTGTGAAAATTAATTAGCTTCAATTCCCAAGATCTCAACTTATTATTTTAAGCTAAGAATCATGCATCAGGGAAAAGGTATCTAAAAACAACCTTAGTTGTATTTGTCTGTAAGTGAATGAACAAAAAAAGTCACATCTGGCTCCATTCCAGACTTATTCATTACATCCCCATTCAGACCCTCCGGCTGTCCTGAGCTGCACAGCTAAGTGCTGCTCTTCTGGCTTGTAGCCAGAGTTTCATGATGTGTAAACATGTGCCTCACCTACATGAACAACGGTGAAAACTGTCCTATGTAAATTGGCATAGGGAAACAAACTAAAAACATCAGGGGGAAAAAAAGTGCAGTATCTGTTAACCTCATCAGTACAGCATGTCTCCTTTTAGTAAGAGTTATTTCCCTCACACACTCACATTTGTTTTACCATTTAAATCTAATGAGGGGAAAAAACTAAATAAGGTTTTGAATATTTCGTCTGAGTGAAAACGTCTGGAAAAGACCGAACTGTGTTACATTCAAGACATTCTTATTGTGCTTATTGAGCTTGTGTGTGTGTGTGTGTGTGTGATTAGTTGAGAAAAATACCTGTGTGGCAGTGTGGCAGGTGTGATCAGTGTGGGAGCATTACAGAGAAAAGACTGCCATGAAACATGAGAATCTGCTCAGTCAACAAGCAGCACAAAGCCTCCAGCCCCACTGTGATGGACTGACTGGACTGACAGGAGTGCCAATGTTTCTGTTGTCTTAGAAAGTTGCCCTCCTGCTTTATTTCTTTTCACGCTTGCCTTAAATTACCTCCAGTGGCAGTGACACCTACCGGGTCTTTCTCAAGGAGAGAAAACCATGTGTCCTGCTGCTGTCTGTTTGCCAAAGCATCTGAGATGACAATTTAGTCACAGAGTGAAGAGAGCTAGAGTGTCTTCTTCAATGAAAACAAGCTGAATAGTTTTGCCTTAAATTTAAGCCCAATCCAACTTCTCTTTAATTGAAAAACAGCTACTTTGGTGTGTGCCACTTGAGTTAAACTAACACAAGAATCCAGATCTACAATCCGATGCTCTGCAAACTGGAACAACACCATTATCAAATTATTAAAGGTGTCATTCTGCTGAAAACCACTTTTCCACGCTCCTTTTGGAATCTGATGGGTCACCCCGACTCACCGACACATGCTGGACACATGCTGCCTTTGAAAGTGGTTTGTCACCTCCACTGGCTGCATACCGCATTCACCAAAAACAACGAGAGGAACTAAGGACCCGGAAAAAGCCGGTCTGGGTGACTTTAGCGTCACCCACGTGGAGTTAAGCCCATCCCCGGCAGTGAATCTGAAGTAGCATTAGCATTAGCATCTACAAGAGAAGACGGCGCCACAGTAGCTGCTGCACAAACTGGAAAAAAATGGCGGATCAAACTGGTTCATGTGCTCTCTGTGGAAATAAAACCTCGTTTTTTTCCCCTGCAGGTTTTCAGAACAAGCAGTGGCACAAAACCTAGCTGGATGCTACTTGGGTAAAGGTAAAACACACACACAGCAAGAGGGGAGGGGGGAGTGTTCCTTCACACATTCTGAGCCAATCAGAGACACTTCATCACCGCGTCATGGACATGTATGAGGAAGTACTGGTAAACTCTGTTGTTCGACCTCAAGTCATTTTTCTACCGTGCAAAAACAGCTGAAAAAAAGCAATCCAGACTTTTTTTTTTTTAAATAAAACCAACACACAATGTATTCAATAACAATGGAGAACACAACAATATAAATGAAATAACAATGGAATGACTCCTTTATGTTCCAAACTGAGTTTAACACATAAAGGAATCAAGTCAAGCTCAGTTACACTACAGCAGTCCATTCAGGGCCTCAAACCTCTGTTCTCACACTCAACAATGTCATTTGTCCCAGTTAAAAAAAGAGTCTTCAAAACAGAACGGTTGAGCCTGATGGGAAATATGCTACCATTGTCCAGATGCTTTGCAATATAACCACACATGCTGTTTATAGAATGCCAACATCCAATTTATTTTTCTCAGTAGCCTTAGAAACTCTTATAGAATAAGTCCACAGAAACCAGTCATACAGCCCACATATTCTAAAACATAAGATCAATGAAATAAATCTATCAATAAAGTGAGTATAATTAGGGTATAATTAGTTACACTAGTATAATTAACTTTGCTTATTTCCTTTAAAAAGAAATACAATTCAGCCACCAAAGCGATAAAAGTAAAAACTGACAGCCAAACATAATGGAAGATGTGCAAAAACCAAAAACATCAATACATTTAATTTCATTAAAATAGAAATGTGTGCAATTTATCATAGTTTTTTTTTTTTAAAAAACAAGGCAGTCAGAGACAGCAGACCTCCGCTAAGGCTTGATATGGCATCATATGACGCCAAAACGTGACATGATCAATCCATAGGTGTTGACCCGTCTGATGTCCAAAGGTGAGATGATGTGAATGCAAAAAAACCACAGGATTCTATCTTGTCTGAATCTTGAGATATTACCACTGATGTGTTTTACTAACTATATTATCTTATTAGAAGAAACATATATATTTTCTCAAAATAATTCATATTTTTCAAATTAAAAAACATCAAAATTACGAGACAGAAGTCAGACTTGTTTACATTGATGAAATTCTTACATAGCTTGGTATTCGGTTAATAAAACACTGTAAATTAAGTTTGGCCTATAATAACACAGAGCTTATTCTATTAACTGCAGCTCCCACCTGCTTGGCAGAGGCGTATCACAACACTCCCAGCATCTACCTTTTGAGGAGAGACTTTGCATCCCTGTTGAGTGAGACACGAGTGGGATGGTGTCCCATCTGAAGCTCCCAGCTCTGCAGACTCAGCTCACTTCTCTGCACCGTCTCATAGGATGTGGACAGATTTATTGTCTTCTCTTTTGCCTGGTTATTACCATATGAATGACCATGTTTTCACCAGCCTGACACAGGCTTAGCCATTAAGCTCTTTGCATATATACACACACACATAAACACCTTTGCTATCGTGAGGGATAACAGGGTGGGAGAAAGCTGGGAGTTGGAGCATTAATGCACAAAGCAGCTGAACATCTACGCATGGGCACCGTGGCAATCCAATTAAAGTGGGCAATACATTGAGGTACGAGAGATGCTGGTTATCACCCCCAACTGCGTACCCACATCTACATGTCAGGGGCCAAAGCTAACTAGCTTTGTTCCAAGTCTAACAGGCCATACGGCAAAGTCTTTTGTTTGCTGCATATGATTTATGCTTAGAGGGAAGTCTAGCACAAAGTGTGATTACAAGAAAGTACTTTCATCCCTTTCAGCACAAAAACAGGCCATATTTCCTCTCATCATAGCTGATCGGAGCCCTTGATTTATACAAAGTTCAAAGAGTGGCTTTCTCAGGTGATATCAACACATCACCACTGCAGGTCAACACAAGTACATAGACAAACAATTACCGGTAGTTGCTCAGGCATGTTATGGAGTCTACAATGTGACCAAAGTCAGATATTACACTCCTGTAAGCATACATAAATGCCATATTTACAAGAAAAAGCCATAATGGTCACTATTATGGAAAAATACCATTGTTTTAACCTTTACTACATGAATGTGAAAGGATTTTAACACTAATCTGGTTGTTAAATGTCAGGGAAGTAATGAAAATGGAAGTGCCAAGCTAACGTAGACAACAACTTCAATGACCTTAAAAAACAGTATTTCTTCATAATAACTGTCAAAAATGCACATTTCCTACTAAGCACAGATGCAATCAAACATTCTGTCCAATACAGGCATACAGTACAACAGGCCGATCTCACCAGGATCCCCTCATGCCTCACCTCTTCTCAGCCACCATCTGTTCCTCTTTTCATTTCCCTTCCTCTCTGTACCCCATACAAACTCCCTTTTCCACAACCCCATAGTACGAAGCGGAGGTGTCACCAACATAAATGTCACACCTACACTGTTTCCTGTTCTGCAGTCATGTGGTGCAGCTATATTCATAGAAATGCATTGGCACAAATGACCATCAGCAAAGACAAAACAACCCCATATGCTAGTGTGTGAAATTTGATTGGATTTTTCTATTTTATTCAGCAGTTTCCCATTTTGCTTCTTTTTGCATACATTGAAATATCTGAAGGACACAGCTAATGGACCTTAAAATGTTTTTTATTAGCGTTCATAAGTGTCTTTTGTTATGAACGTGTGAATACAAACAAGTGTTTGTACATGGTCACAACACTGGAGTTGTTAACTTTAAAAGCCATTGAAAATAGATCTATTCAGTACTATATATTAAGTTTCAGGTAAAAACTAACAACACAGAAGGCATACAATTCAACATCTGCATTAAAAGAAATTGCTTTACAGAGGTTAAAACTGTTTTGTTTTTTTTCTTAGCTAGAAACAGAGAACAGCACATAGAAAATATTAACAGTAATTGCACCAAACTGACAAAAAATATTCTTCTAGAATGCATTCTAATATTAAGGTAAGAAATTAACAAACCATGTGCTTATTTATTCTTAAGCTCTATTCATTTCAGACTAGATATGGACCTCTGGGAATCTGTAATAATTCTGTAGGTCATCTATAGATCTTAATACTATGTGAATTTTTGAAGTTTGTAATTTGGAAATAAGAATTCCACCACGAACGGACTACCTTATTTCAGCAAACCCAGAATTGCCACGATGACATTAGTCATGTGTGCATCAACATCTCTATAATTTGATGGGATGCGCAACATTATTTGTTTCTACCATGCATTTATTCTGTCTTTTTCTTCCTCAAGGACAACAGAGGCAGCACTGCTGATGATAAATGAAACTTTTAAATGTCTTCTGGTTACACATTCATGAGGTGCATTTTACAATATATCATGAATATTCACTGAAAGAGCTAAGTTAAACCCTTGAGAAAAAGTGACAAGATGGATGACAACTACAGTACATTGATCTGTAAATGCTGAAATTGCACTCGACATCTGAACTGGAGAATAAAGTCAGCAAGTCAGGGTAAAAAAACAGACTTTGCTTATCTTGTGTGATCTTATCTTATGCCTCACATGAACCATAAACGTGAGGGATAACTTGCAAAAGTCACCAAAGGTTATGCACTAGTCCAGTATAAAAAAAGACTTTAAAAATCAAGATGAGTTAATAACAACGTCATGGGTTCGTTAAAGTAACGAGTGTTCAGTTTCAAACACTCTCACGCTGACATGAATCAATGAACTGATCTTTCTGATTAATATATGCTTTGATATACTAGTCCATGTGCGCGTGTAACTGCCCATATATAGTTCACTTTCTCTTTTCAAGACACATATCTGTCTGAACTGTGTGCTCTCCTGACTGCGCCGAACCAATTAAGTCGAGCAGTGATAGCACTCTCCCTGCCGGACTTAAGCCTTTTAAAATTTTACAGTGCAGCTCAACACTGCCCCAGCCCCTGTTAACAAGGCCCGGGCTGGCTGGGAACATCTGGTTGTGCTCAGACAAGATATTTATTCCTGGAGGAGAGGAACAGAAAGCACTGGATGTATATCAACTTGTTCCAGAGTTGGCTCCAGTAACAAGATAAAAAAAAAAAAAAAGGAACACGCAGGTTATTTAGCCTTTGTTTTCATAGCTATTTCTACGCATGTTTTGATGTGGACTTCTGATTTGTTGAATTGTCACTTAATGCAGAAAGAAAGTAAGATGTGCATGCATTTGTGTGTGAAAAATAAAGAGTTTGATCCACCCCCTCACCACATACATGCTATGATAAACCCGCCAACAGTACAAACACTTAAGCTCAAAGGCATATGAAAAAAGTAAACCGCATGCACATCAATTAATATTAAAACTTTCCAAAGCACTGACATTAATTAAAGTTGCATCTCTGCTCAGTTAACCCATAGTATATTGTAGAGGAGAATACATAAAAGAGAAAGGGTATACAGACCAGCTGGAGCACATGTGCAGAGCTCCTGTTTTAATGAGTCCATTAGTCAGTGGCACAGCAACCACAACTGTTACCACACACATATACTATACACACCTACAGGCACACACACACACACTAACACAAACACACACACACACACACACACAAAACTCCTGTATACACTTTGTAAAAAGCTTCATCTTGTTCATATTCACCAAATAAGGTGATATCAGCCCTGATGTGGAGTAACTCCCAAATTACAATAACATTCATTTTCTTGTGATAAGTTGATACTCCACACAGCTGGATAAAGCGGGAGTAGCTCCCCTGTCAAACAGCCTTATCGTGTTATGCGATAGCATCTGGCCCAACCCCACCGGAGTGTGTGCTGACAGTTAAATAAAGGTGGGCTTTTGTCCATTCTGTCCAACAGAGGGTGCTAGAGCAGTGTAAAGGCTGGTGGCTACCACATCACCACAGTCTCTTGGGGTTCCTTTTGTATTATATGTCCTCCTCCTCCTCCTCCTCATTAAGTTTGCACTGTCTGATATTTTGCCAGTCCCTTGACATCCAGTGCAAAGTCATTTACAAATCCAGCTGCAGAATTTATCCTCGAGTGTGAGTCACTGTCTTTATTTATCAAATGTCAGAGACTGGATCCTGCTGCCTTGTCATAAAATTCCACAAGTGAAAAAATACATTCTACTACTGGACCAATTTATTTATTTATTTATTTTTTATAGATTTCACCCCATTAGACCATTGTTTCAGACTATTAACAGCACAGTTCTACTATGGCCCGAGGCAACTCTGGGTTCTATAATGACTTTGTGAATCATATTCAAGCTGGGAAGTACTGTCTTGCAGAACGAGTGTGATACTGTCATACTCAGATTGACAGACAGACAGATAGTATATATTCATAGCACAGAGGCAGAATACACTCAGGCTTCAGAGCATGTGTTTATGTGTTAGAAGTGGCAGCACTCATCCTGAGCTCATCTATCAGTGTTTTCATTTATGTGTTTTCTCATGAGTGTACTCTTAATGAGGCTGCACTCGGAGTGATCAGCTCTGCTCAACAAAACTGAGATAAAATAAATAAATAAATAAATAAATAAAACAATCAGCCCCAGCAAAGAGCTACACTTAACATAAAAAAGCAGGGACTTGACCGATCCGAGCAGGTATTAGATATTATCTGTCTAGATGAGTTTATGTCAGTGTGTTTGCAACTACAGTAAGCTGCATTGTGTGCCTGTATGATAATCTGCCTTTTTTTAGATCTATAATCTATTAATGTATGAGTAATCTGCTTGCAGGCAGTGGGTGCATATGTCTGTTAAAGCCACACAAACCTGAACATTTCTTATTATAATAACATACATGTATCTGCATCTTTGTGTATTGGAATAAAAAAAAAAAAAAGAAATTGAAATTACCTCTAAAACAAATATTTTCCAAACTTCACTGTAAATTAATTCATTCTTTATACCATAAATTGCATTTTGTTTTAAGTATTTTAAACCAGCTTCATTGTGTTTTTAACCACTTTCCATTTTATCAAAGAAACGTCCTAATGTACAACGCTAATAAACTAAAGTAATAACTGATGCCACACTGTTGTTAATATTGTGCATCATTTATTTTGATTCCTAAATATATGGGCATGAATCCAGACTGTCCTCCACATACATATGGATGCTTCAATGAAACTAGGTTCATTTTGGCATCTAGTGCTTTACCAGCTTTTTTAGACACAAGAATAAAATATATATTTACACATATTTCCCCCAGGATGGACTTAATGATGATAAATACAGATAAAAGCAAAAAAATATATACTCTTGCTCTGAGCCATCCCAACATTATTGAATGTTTAATGAAATATTGGGGCCAAAAATGGGACCAAAATTACGACAGTTAAAGTTACCTAGGTCTCCGTGCATTTGATCTGGAAAACATGACTTGAAATGATCTTACCGCTATAAATAAAGGCACTGTGTTAAATGTGTCAATTGTAGTGGTTTTTCTTATTCAGACATGTGGGTTTTTCATGAATCAGCAGAAGTCTCATTCCACGCTTCACACATACAGTAACCCATCATGTCCACTTGCGTCACATGTGGAACCTGCCCATTTAAACCCAAATAAATAAGCAAGTGATTCTGCAACAGCGGCTATTTTTTGTGAAACATTCTGCCTTGCATAATTAGTTCTATTCCCAAATTTACTGTGAGAGAAAGAAAATATATTTTAAAAAAATGTAGAATGTAATTTCTGTGTACTTTTTACCCTGTTACATATGGATTTTTGTGTAAAAATAATATGAAAATGTGTTTTATCTATAAAATAGCTTGTCTTTTATCTCAATAAAATATTTAGTTTTAAAATAGACCTAAAATGCTTCCAGACTTGCTTCATAACATCTAAAACCAGTTTAAATTTTTAGCCCCTTTGTCCTGTTTTTAAGTAGCAGTTTCATAGAAGTACCTATATACATATTTGACTTTGATGTATTATATGACAACGGCCACTGATGCCCAACACAGCTAAGCAGTGCCCTAGAAATGTGCCTCCTCTCTTTATGCACAAACTGCTGAGAATGCAGATGTATGCTGGTGCAGGCTAAGGATGAGGAAAGAGCGAGGGGAGGACATGGGAGAGGAAGTCGGGAGGGGAGGGGTAAATGACAGGGGTCTACTTTTTTCTGTACCTATGAAAAAGTCATGCCATCTTGTGACCTCCACTCAGAAGCCCTTACAATGTTAATGTATCTGCATAGCTCCCTTCAGGCAGAACTAATCTGTAGAACATATTGGACACTTACAGTACCTTCGACCCACTAACTCAAGGTCACCACTGACTGAACAGGGACAAGAGCTTGTCCTGCTGTATGTTGGTTAGCATGTATGTGTGAGAATATTTTGCATATGTCTGTGTGTGCTCTGCATGCACCTTTTGGTCACTATCTCTACTGACTGTTTTGTCTTTAAAGAAGCCGAGCACAGTGCAGCAGACATAACAAGGACAGGGTTTAAGGTTGCTAAAATAAAACATCCTACAATAGTCTTAAAAAACAGCTAATGCAGATTAAAGGCTGGTCTACAGTATGTTTCAAGTTAAAGAATACTTAAACGCATATCACACAAGTCATTTTAACTTCAATACTGCCCCATTTTTCTATTCTTTGAGTATTTAGAACATGAAGCACGACAGAGAGGACAGAGGACCAGAACAGGAAATTTGATAATAGAGGCATGTCATTGTAAGAACCCATGGTTAAGCCTGCTATACAAAGCTGAGTGAAGGGAGATATTATGTGGTACTAAGTTCAGCAGCTATTAAAATAGATGTTATACAGTGCTTCTCAGTGTTGCATCTATATTTTGTGCTTTGACAACTGGTTTCAAGTTGTTTCCTGGAAAATAGGAAGCTCCTCTAAAAATAGCGGTGAAGCTGGAAAGTCAATTTTTTTTTTTTTTTTAAAAGCACGTTGTCATTCAAGATTATACCCTAGTTGATCTCAAGGAGAAGCTTTTTTTTTTCTTCCTCTCACTCTCTCTTCCACTTCAGACCGAGGCAAATTGTGCCTACTGTATATTTTTCACCACCAGTCATCTGTAAATTCCACAAATATGACATATTTCCTTACACAGGCCTTTACTTTTCCCTCACTCTCTTCACAAGTTAAGGTGAAGTGTGTTTCCACAAAGCTCTGGATCCTCCCCTGAGGGTACCTGGCCTTCAGTTGAAACTCGCCTGCCTGCCTGAGTAAATGACTGCTGCAAAAAAAAAAAAAAGGAGGTGGAGGGGGGGTGGACACACACACACACATGTCTTTGATGTTTGTGAACTGGTGGGATTCACTCAGAGATCGAGGGTGAGAAAAGAGGAGGTGGGGAGCAGGAAAGGGAAGAGGTGCCGAGCACGAGCGAGGGAAAAAAAAGGAGGAAAAAGGAGGAAAGGGGGAAGGTATTGATTCAACAATGGGAAAAAAGAGAGCATACAAATAGAGGAAGAGAGGGATTGAGTAGGTAGACAGGGAAAAAAACAAGAGGATAGGCTGTGTACTTTGAAGTTAGAGGCAGAGCAAAGACCTGTCTGCCCCCTTGAGTAACAACAGGGGAGGGTTGAAGTCTGCAACAGTGAAGAGTGGATGGCTGGAGGAAAGAGACAGGTTATGAATCATGATGGGTTAGAGCTACAGGAGGACTCACTTTAGTGTTTGGTTCTTTGTTATGCCTCTCCACTTCTAAATAAAGAAAAGCCAAGGTACTGCTAGAGCACTGCTGTCCAAATCTGAACACACTTCTGTCTGATAACTTTATTACCATTCAGATGCTTAAATGTCTGTATCTAGACTTTCTTTGTTGCTGTTTCTGGACAGGCTTTGGCAGTATGTGAATCCAAGCAAGCCAGCAGTGGTAATTTAAAGCCATACTTCCAGCATCTGCAGGACTAGTCCAGAGTATCCTGCTGTCCAACATTGTCTCTCCTAACCAAAGGTCACCATGGTGATAGGTTGCAGAAGAGTTTTGCTACAAGGGATTGATTGTTCAACTTCTCCTGACAGAATAAGACCAAATTAGCATCCAACATTTTAGGCCTTCAGTGTTGGGTAATTTACCACCAAACACACATCATATGCAGGCCTTCGTCTCCTTCACATGGTGTACATTTACTCCACTGCATCACTCCAAAGAAAATGTGTTTTTAGGCAGCAGCCTTGCGGGTCTTGGGTTAAACAACGCAAATGTGTTCAATAAACTTCGGGGGAGAAAAAAATAGGAACACAAGTTGACGACCGAGAGACAGAGTTATGGAAAATGAAAGACTAGGGGAAGAAAGGGGGAAATAAAGAACAGTCATAAGATCCAGAGACTGCTTTATCTCTCCTTCACAGTTTGTGGCCTTCCTTACAGTTGCCCGGCACTTCCTGCTCTATTGTGTAGAATTCTGGCTGTACGTACAGGAAGTGGGCTCTTTGTTTCCTCTCTCCTTCCTGTTGGTGCCGTGCAGAGTAAAGACAGGAATGTGTGTGGATCTAGGAGGGGGGGCCAACACGTGCTGTGTTTGCAAGCAACTAAGAAGGACCTCCTGGATTTGGACACATACATTAATGCAAACAGACGGGGGGTAGGTTTGATTCAGTAAATGCGCAGATGGGACGACACATGACACATAAAATTCACATTTCACACAGAAGCCCACATGCAAATGTTAAAGCAGATCTGATTGGACACCTGATCCTTGTTGATGAATTGATCGGTTTTAATGACTCATCAGGGAATGGAATAAATCAACAATGGCAGGCTCTCAGCAACAACATATGTCACGTCAGCTGACTCTATTTACCACACTATATTGATTCACGCCTACACAATAGCTACTGGAAATGTGGAGCTCTTTTTGGCTTGAAATACCTAATCCATCCTCCACTTAATCTACCTCACATGGCCCATAGCCACAAATAAAGGAATTTATCATCAAAGTCCATCAGAAAGATTAAAAGCCCTAAATCCTTCAATGTACAAGGTGTTAAATGCACTGAACACTGAGGCAAACTTAACTTATGTCAGCCAAAATTGATTGATTGTTTAGTTTGTTCTAAGAATTTATGCAGATTTCATTTAAAATTGCAATATGTTAAAGTTATTCCAAAAGTTTCAGAAGCCAAAAACTGGTTTAAATATGCTAGAATTGTCCATCTGTATCTATCTCATGTCTGTCCAAAATAAAAAAGACTAAATAGATGATGTGACACCATTTAAAATCACTTTCCCTGAAAATCAGTGACTGAATAGGACCAACATTAGAATGATGTCCTCTCAAAACATCAGAATGAGACACTTAAAAGTAATTATGGCATTTTTGCTTAGTATTGTAAAAAACAAAAACAACAACAATCCAAAAACAGCAGCTTAAATCAGAATACTATTACATTATTAATATTAACAGGGTACTTAAAGTAATTATTTAAAGCAAATGTGCAATATTAGCTCTGAAATGCAAAATGGATTAATGTTCACCATTTTCCTGCAGTGGAAAAACAGACTGTAAAAAACAGTATGTTTATTTTAAAAGGATTAGTCACAACATGGTATCTGCTGGGTTGAGGAAGTCAAATTTATGACTTTAAGGACATTTTTCAAGGCGTTTTTGGATAAATTTAAGACCTTACACTCATAAATGTAACACTATACCATAGTTACATCCTTGAACTAATCTTAAATATGCATTACATTTACATTTCTCTGTTTAATAAACATAAAACTAATGTGTCTGCTATAGACCTTCACGCTGCTAAAACTCATACGTGGAACCCTTCAACCGTGAATGATTGTTGGTGGCTGCATTCTTTCCCATCTGTTATGCTAAAATGATAAATATTAGTCACAACAAGGCTGAACAATCTATCAATTTGGACCAAAAATTGTAATTTTAGACAACATGACTTTGGGATCGTCAAAGCCATGTTTTTTTTGCAGTGTTCTTAACTGGTCCTGGTTTTGTTTTGTCAACTATTTTATATATGTATGCTGCCTCTCTACCATCCTGCCAAGCTGACCAATCAGAAGCAGCGTCCTGTGCAATGACAGGTTATGTGTTCTCAGATGCAATCAGTGTAAAAGCTGGTCATCAATTTCAGAAAAGGTTTCAACAGGACCAGACGCCAAAGTCAGGGGGTTTGAAACCAAGGTAAGACATAGATGGTTCTTTTAGTTATCAGTTATAACTACCGTTGCTCAAACAATCAATGTAGCCAATGTATAGTATGTGTTTGTTAATAAATACGACTACATTTGAAATCAATTTATGACTTTAGTTTTCATTCTTGCAGTAGATTTATAGTATTTATTGTTTAAATGATATGTACGTTTCTGTGACGTTTGCAAATGTTGTTGACCACTGAAACTTGACTTGAAGAAAATCATGAATGAAATCGAAATTGGAATAAATCACAATTCAATTTTTTCTTAAAATCATTCAGCACTCAGTCACAAATTCAACAAATACTTTACAGAGTCCCAAAGCAAATATCAATTATAGTGTCTGTTATGTACCAAATTCAAGGATGAACGAATAATTATAAAGATAACTAAATTTATTGACCCTGTGCAAAGAACAATGAAAACTGTAAATTCAGCCTTATCGTAGACTTTGTGTACTATCCGTCAATCAATATGGGTCTATATGACCTAATATCACACTGCACGTACACTCAGAGTAACTCTTGCATTGGGTAAAGGTAAAGCACTTCGTCATTATACACTGTACAACGAAATTTGTCCTGTGCATTTAACCCATCCTTTGATGCCATTGGGGCACCTGTAAGGAGCAGTGGCCAGCCATGGGCGGCGCCCGGGGACCCATCCCCATCTCCAGCTGTAGAGCCAGGCTACTGGTCAGGATCACCTGGCTGGAGGATTTTACTCTAACAAACATGTTCTTGGGTGATGGGGGAAACCAGAGCACCCAGAGGAAATCCATCCAGACACTGGGAGAGAACACAGAAAGGCCCAGACCGTCCAGGAATCGAGTGCTAACCGCTCAGCCACCGTGCCGCCAATGTATTATGTGTGATGCAAAGCAAATTACTCACTAATGATGTACCAATGAACCTGATTGATAGTAGATGGTCCTAGTTCTGTCTCCATAGATGACACAGTGTTAATGAAGTGTGAAGATGAGTTTGGCTATGCATCACTGTTGGGTTTGGTCTATTTCAGTAGCAGTATTGTGTTAATGACTGTCACATGCAATAACAAAGCAAGATAATGTTGTATTTATTCACTTTGAGTAATCTATTGGAATCTCTTGGCATTGAAATGGCATTGAAGAGTCATATAGTCTGTGGTGAGTACATTACAAAAGTGACTGTTTTCTACACGTGGCGAATGTTTTGTTTGATTTCAGAATGTGAACTTTATAGCAGTAGTAGTTCTGCCTTTACACTGACACATCGCATTCAGATTTCCAAGAATTATTACATAACTTCTACAGTCCCGTCTGAACTGAGAAAAATGAAAGTAAAGGTGACAGAAAGAGTGAAAAGAAACACAGCCACCAACACCCAAAGAAACAAGTTCCACCGGACAGGCAGGTCAGAGACGAAAGGAACAGAGTGATGAGGACAAGGAGGAAAAAGAAGCAGGGAGGAGGACGCCAGAGCAGCCGTCGGAAAGATTGATTTAAAGAGAGCAGAGTAACGACAGCCCGGCATCATCCAATCAGACCCTGGTTTCACAAGGCTAGCAGAGCAGGGATAGTGTGTGTGTGTGTGTGTGTGTGTGTGTGTGTGTCAAAAGGAAATTCTCTGAGGACAGAAGCAAAAAGAAATGAGGACTCAAGAAGCAGCTGAGAGGAAAGCTGCCATGTTTTGTTGTGCTGTCAGGTGTCACTAGGAGTTCGATAATGTGTCACACATGTCAAGGAGCTATAAAAGTAATACAGGATACATAGGGACAAGTACAAAGTTTTACATCTCACTATACTTTTTTTCCTATTTATTGTTAGCCTGATGAAGCACAGCCTCATACTGCAGTCCTGTGAACACCTCGGAACAACAAAGAAGGTTTTTATTTTCTGGATTTAACAGCAAACAGTAAATCTGGAACATGCAACAGCAAGACTGAACAACGCTCGACCTGCCAAAACTGATGTCTGTCATACCTAATCATGGAACATGTTAGACGGGATATTGTAGAGGATCTGTTATTATGTAATATGTGGTACTTGTCATTTAAAGTGGGTTGATTTGCATTTTAAGCATTTTAACTTTTTGACTTTCATGAATAATATTTTGTACATACTTAATATTTTCAATATTAATAATTACAAATCTATTGTAGACATGTTGCATTCATACATCATCTTAGTTTTACTGAATGAGAACAAAATAAAACAACAGATCTTCACTTCAGTTTCAATGTGATCACTTTAACAGAAGTGTACATGTTGTTAATAATGTACAAAGAATTCAATTATTCAAAATAATATTACAAGCCATTTTCCTTTTGTGAAAAGATATTTTCTAAATGTAATCATTTTGTTGTAAGTTTTACACTAAAACGAAAACATACATTTGGAGTTGTCATTATTTATATGGGTTTTTATGATGGTCTAACCCACTTGAGGGAAAATTGTGCTGCTTGTCACCCCTAAAATAAAATGATTTCCACACCCTTAATTATTAATATTGTCAGTATAATTTTTTTCATTTCCCAAATTCATCCCACAGGACCTTTTGGAGCCTTTGACAGACTGGTTTTACCCCTGAGCTATTTGTTTGACACTCCTGACTTAGACAATGTTATAATATCCTGGGAAAAAAAAGAAGTAAAAATGGAATGAAGATTTTCATTCACAAATATTCACACATTTTCTTTTCTCACTATTCAAGGAAAACCCTCTTATGAGTAAAACTGCTTTATTATTTATTGAACGTTTGGGGAAAAAATGATTCAAGAGTATTTACTAACTATTTGTTTACATAGTTATACATGTGTTTTTAAAAATGCTGTATCACAAAGAAAAGTAAATTCTGCATCACATTCATATACTGCATAACTACCGCAGTAGTACCACTACAGCAGACGTGACAGCCGGACACCAGCACGTGTCCATCCCCACCCTGAAACCTGATTAACAAACACCTCACACTGTCGCCCTCAGAGTAAACAGATAAAGAGGGCAAAACAAACAAAATGAACTGCCCCTTCACTGACTGGCTAAAGCGCTCTTATCCCTATTGTGTCCTCTTCAGTGACCATGTTTGTTCTCCCGTGTGGTGGTACACTTCACACAAGCCCTAGAGTTTACAAAGAGATGAAAACAGGACCACGCTGTGCACGTCTGTCTCTGTGCACATGTGTGTTTGTTTGGGTTGAGCCTGCATCGTGACCTGGGGCTGAACGACTACAATGATGACGGCTTGTAGATTAGACCACAGAGTAGACAGCTGGGTGCATGACTTCTTGGCTACCTCAGCTATTGGTGGAAGTTTAATGGAGTGTAATAATAATGGTAACTAATCTGCAGGTGGGGGGGGCGTGGAGAGATCCTGATTAACTCGGGGTCAGCGCATGAAGAAAAGAAAGGAAGGCAGCATGTGTGAGTCTGTGCAACCTGGGAAACACAAGATAAAAAAGGATGACGGAATAATGGCGGCCTTTGTGGACAAACAATGGCATACCAGGGGACGACATTGATCTTTAACCGAACCAACTCAAATGGGTCATTTAACTGTTGGATTGTGCAACAACAAACTATTGGCAGCTAAAGCTATAAACAGCTATTTTCCCCAAAAAAAGTGACAGGAGTATGAAAGATACACAACAGAGTTATAGTAGTGATGATTTCAGTGTTCAGTCAAAGGGGCAATCCCCTCCAAGAGGATGTGGAAAACAAACAACTCTACTGCCTTCATTACCCCCCTCTACCCATGAGCCTTTTTAACCCTCCATTATGTCCCCTCCTTCTTTGTCTCAGTCCCTTCCTCTTTTCCTTGCCTGTATTCTGTCTAAATATTGATGCACACCATTGTTATACTGGGAATTTTAAGTTGTTTTTTAAACTTTCAATTGGTTCTTTTGGAGCCCACATAGTGTCTCATTGTGAAGAAAACAGTACATGAATAAAATACTCTATCAAGAGGTTTTGTGGTAGGTTAGTTAGGATGTTGAGAACGTATTCAGTTAAAACATTTGAATATTTTAATCATGTTTATTGGACTGCTTTCTGCTCTAGTTATTTGGAATGAACATGTTTGCCAGTTTTCCTTGTCAATAATGTGTTATCATTTCATATACATACACACACATATATATATACATATATATATATATATATATATATATATATATATATATATATATATATATATATATATATATATATATATATATAAATGAATGGACTGCACTTATATGGCGCTTTTCCACCTTCATGGTGCTCAAAGTGCTTTACATTAGCCTCACATTCACCTATTCACACACACACTCATACACCAGTAGGTGTATAAGGTCTAAGGTCAGTCCTACTGGGAGCCTAAGTCAGGGTTCAGTGTCTTGCCCAAGGACAGCCAAAGCTGGGGCGCGAACCGCCAACCTCTCGGTCATTGGGTGACCCACTCTACCAACTGAGCCACAGCCGCCCTCCACTATCTTTAAAATATATATGGTTTTCATTGATTATTAACTGTTTAAACTAAAATGACCTTCTCTGCAGGTGTAGTTTTTTTATGAATGGATGGTGCAGGGTGTGGGAGTTAATCAGCCGTTGCTAAAAGGAGGAAATCCTGCAATTTCCCAGCTGCCACCTGTCACTCCACCTGACAACCTGCCCCCACTGACTATGTTTAAAACACACACACGCACACACATTTATATACACATACATCCTCAAGAAAATACCTTCACTAATGTCCTCCTCCATGACTTGCTCGCACACAAAACACAGAGGGGGAAACGTAAACAAGCTGGTTAAAACACGTACACACAGGTGCAACCACATGTCTGTTTGCACTTCTTTAATACATATGGAGGTAGAAAATATGTGCACTACAAAAGTAGAGTTGAGGCAATGTTTGATGAAATGCACATCGTAGATAAAACTTTCAGAAGATTAAATAATTGATGAGATCGAGGAGTGCTTCAACCAAATCTTCAGAGAGCAAAAATTCACCATAAATGCTACCAGTCATTTTTAGTAAAATAGCATGTATCATACATAGAATACTTGCTTTAATGCACCCCCTTCATTTAGCCCTAACATGTAGATTGAACCCATTTAACTGTGGTGACAAACCCCCCTTTCACCCTCTGGTCACATCTGCACAAACCTCCACACTAATGATAGACTGCATTAACACAGGTTCTCCTGCTCATATACACATACACAAATACACCCTAGCTCAGATCCTAATCCGTTGTTTTATGACTAAATCCCTTCCAAAACACATCCTACACTGCACCTCCACTGAATGTAGGTCTGTGGTTAACAAATCATTCCCATTTTTTCTTACTATACTCATACATATACTGTACACATACTATATGTGCGTTTGCGTATATAGTGCAACTGTCATGTGCTGTTTTCACAAACCCCCACCTAACAGCCATCCGTTGACTCCAGATATCAATGTGGGTTGTGTTTGTTTTTATGAACCTGTGAACCCAGTTGTATGTTTGTCCTGGAGTCCTCATATCTCTACTCCAGGCAAAACTGAAACCAGCTAAGTGAGTCTAAAGCCATCTGCTGCCAAATCAATACTTGTTCTGTTACAAGGCCTTAGATATCACATCATTACAGTTATATGGGCCTGCTTTGTTTAGCTTCTTCATGTGCATGCAAACTTGTGAACACATGCCTTGCAAATGGATCCATATGGACAGATGCAAACCTTACTGTGCTGACATACAGGCACGCACAGTTTTCCAGCATTGCATGCTTTCAATAAACCTCCCAACACAGATAGCCTCATGGAATACACACCTACATTACGAAGAAGTTTGACATACTATAGCATAATCCGTAATCTAAATCCATAATCTACTCAGATTCTCATGATATGCCGACATAACCTTAATAGTATGTGGCTTATATTAGATCCCTATTAAAACCATAGCTGTTGTCACTCAGCTGGTATTATCCGTGTATAGCACACTGTCCAGGTCTAATGAGTGACATGGATAACAGATCTATTGTCCTGGAAGGATTTACCAAAGCAATCACACTCTACCAGCTTCCCTATTTCATCCTAGTATAGTCTCTGCAGGTTGTTTCACAAGGTGTGTCATTATAGTAATACAGAGGACCTATACTTCCCAGAGTTTTTTAAAAGTCCCTACTGTGGAATAAATAATGGTATATCTGGGAACAGATTACTAGTGCTCATCCAAAGGAGTCTATAAACACAGATGCTGACTCAGGTCGTGGAGGTGTGCGATGTGCCGGCCAAGTGAAACCCCAGAGATGAGATAGAGGAGAAGGCATTATAATAAATCATCAGCTTAACATCTCTCTGAGGTAGCCAAAGCTCTTTGGATCATTTCCTTATATGGACCAATGGACTGGTAATGCAGCAACACAGATAGCTAACTATAGGTACACATAAGTAGTGAGTTTGACCAAATATAATGGTGAATTTGTTTTAAGTAAGACTACAAAGAGCAAACAGAACAGAATGCAGAAGAATGAGTGGTGTGCTAGTGAGTCACTGGGGAGAAGTAAGAGCAGACAAATAAATGAAAAGTGTGAAGGAAGGAGGAGAATGCAAGAGGGTAATGAAAGTTTTACATCAAAAAATAGCTGGTATGCACTGCAGTTACCCTAGAAAGAATCTCCAAATAACTGCTTTCACATTGCCAGTAGATGGATTTTGGTTTTTTGTTTTGGGTGAGGATTACTTTAAAGGTCACGCAATGCACTGGCAAACAGGAACAATAGATAGCATCATGGAGGAGAGGGACAACACGTAGAGTTTTATGTTTATTAAGCAAGTTCCCTTCTGAACTCAGTGCCAATTTAATTTGTCTTAACATTGGGGCTTGAAAAATTGCAGGTACAGCCAGATGTTGTATTAGCCATTACAAAATCTAATAAAAAATATTATAAAAAACATTCTTAATTTAGTAAAGCTATATGTCTGTGGAATATACTCACAATTGATATATTACAGGGACCAAACAAACTTTTGTTGAGCAGGAAAGGTCCCCAGAGGAATAATCAAAATTTTATGATTTAGGTTTTTTTTTCCCACAAGTTTAATGTCAATAGATTGATAGCTTACTTTACAGTCATTTGACGATCCAGTCAATGTCAATTTCACCCTTTCACATGGAGGATAAATCCCAGACACTAGACTAGAGCATCCCTTTGTCTAGTGGCAGGGTAATAAAAGACGTGTAAACATCAGAATCAGCTTTATTGGCCAAGTATGTGAACACGTACAAGGAATTTGGCTTTTCTTTGCTCATGACATACATTTCAACATGACCCAAAACAACATGAACCCAATCACACTTGAAAAACAGATGTAATATAGTCAAACATTTGACTAGAGACAAGTTTTTGGGGTTGAGATTTAGAGTGGATTTATATTGTAATATGTACAGAGTGCAAATTGGACTTTTTATACAGTGAGTGGATGTGTAGAGGGACCCAGTCTATTACAAAATGTATGCTGCTGTATAAATTATTTAGAGTGGATTTTATATTGTAATATGCACAGAGTGAAAACCGGAGTTGTTACACAGTGAATGGATATGTACAGGGATCAGGTCTATTCAAAATATATGTTAATGTATATATTATTGTAGTGCAAATTAGTCAGTCAAATATAGTAAAAGTGGCAAAAAAAAAATTCAAATGAAGAACGGCAGGACAGATGAGACATGCAAGCACAGTAAGGGGTATATGTAAGAGACTATATATATAAAAAAGTAGACATAAATTATAGCCAGTCTACCAGTTAAGGCTCAAATAATGGAGTCTTCCACAAACCCTGCAAGACACACTTCACTGCCCATGCATAACAGACACATACAAAACCCCTTTACCTGCCTTGGAGTAAACACACATGTAATAACCACAACACACAGACGGTGCTGCTCTGTTTATTTATCTATAAATGTTTGGAGTTCAGGGGAAAATATCTACACGATCAGAAACATGAGACTCTACACACCGCAATTTATTTACATCTGAGTACATGAGCAGTGGGGTTTGTCTGGTAAGAACACGTCATTTTGATACATGGAGCATACCTCATCCACTGTATATGTTTTGTTTCTCACAAGAATGATTTAAAGGGAATGTTGTTCACTGTGAAAGCCTTTAATAGTGTTCACATTTTCTTACAAGGCGTCATTTTTTCCAGCCTCGTCGACTGGATCTCCCTCAGGATACAAAATTGAATAATATTTTGTTACCTCAAAGAGTATGAGCACAAATGAATTTTTGTTCCGTCCCTCATTATCTGTAGGCAACAAGTAATTCACTGTGACCATGTATGGTGAGAGAAAGATTAAAACTTAAAAAAAGGCACTACATCATTGGATACTTTTGAAAATCAGTCATCTGGTTGCCATAACGTTCAGTGCTTAGCTTCCACGCAGGATGCGAGCTGAGGTCAGAGATATGTTAGATGACATCAGGGTAAAGGCAGGCTGGAGATCTGCCACGTTTGACTTGACACAATGGAGGAAGAACATGCTTCTTTATTTCTTGCCTTTCTCTCTATTCCTGTCAGTGTCTTTCTCCGTCTTCTTGGATTTCTGCATATTCACATTTTCTTCTTCTTTTCTCTGATAAGCTGTGGAAATTATTCTGTTTTCTTGGTGTCCTGAAGGGAGTTTCGTTCCTTTGTCTCATCTTTCAGAATTCCAACCTCTATATATACCAACCTCCTCGAGCTAGAAGTGAGAAAATGGAAACTGTCTCGTATTTGGGCTAGGCTATATGACACGTGAGGAGAGAAAAAACAAAGACTATAGGGAGGATATAAGGAGAGACTGTAAGAGGCTATAATATAATCACTGCAGTGGTGTTTCACTCTTGCGCTCTCAAGTTTTATACTCTTGAACCTAATGAAACCACTGTTCCATTAATCTCTAGCACCAGTATTCAATAACATTAATCCCAAGCAGCTTCCCTCCCTCTCTCTGTTTCCGTCTCATACGCACAATAACAACACAAAGCACTACACAACCAATGTCATGACTCCAGGCTGCCTGCCAGGTGTGACCTCACTGACCTTTTTTTAATTCTGTGACACACGAAAGCTGCAGTGGCTCATCTGCAGCAGTAGTAGCCTTTTGCTCGATCAGTAAAGCAGATTCTATCTTGGAATTATAATTATGTAGGCAAGACATAAAAGGTCAAACTCAGGCCATAACCTCCTTTGAAGCTTATGGCCCCTGACTGAGGCTAAAAAGCCCTGAAGCTTTGTCTGTGTCACGTATGACCTTAGCATGTTGACAGAGTCATGGAACTACAAAGTGAAAATGGGGATCAATCTCAACAGCTGATTCAGGACGTCAAAGGTAAAAATAAACAAGGAGAAAAATGTATGTAGTTTAACCCATCTAAATTATTTTGGGTACATTTGCTTTGCTGTTTCAAAAAAATATTATTATTATTATTATTCAATGGGTCATCAAATATGACCCATTAGAAAGTTCAGAGGCTCTGTAATGAACATGGAAACACAGACATATTGCTTTACCATTAAAAGCGATGTAGTTACCTCTGTCAAGGAGGTTGTCTGTTTGTCTGTCTGTTATTTAGCAAGGTAACTCAAAAAGTTATAGACAGATCTTGATGAAAATTTCATGACATGTTTGGGGCATCAGATGGAACAAATGAGTAGATTTTGGTGATGATCTGGAAGAGATCCTGGATTCTGGACCACTTTGAAGTTTATTCTCCATTTACCGCAATGTAAAATTTCAAAGTGATCCAGAATCCAGGATCTCTTCCGGATGATCATCAAAATCTAATCATTTGTTCCTTGTGACACCCCCAACACGTCATGAAATTTTCATCAAGATTCGTCCATAACGTTTTGAGTTATTTTACTAACTAACAGACAGACAGACAAACTACTACTATTATATTATTATTATTATTATTATTATTATTATTATTATTATTATTATTATTATTATTATTATTATTATTATTATTATTATTATTATTATTATTATCGTCTTTATTATTAGATTTCATATAATTTCACTAAGTTTTAGCTGGAATTTCCACATTAACATGATTTGACTAAGCATAATGCACCTCAAATTAAGAATATTTGCACTACTGTCCAACCTCATATATCTGACTTTTACGAGGGGAACAGGGTCTAGCATCCAGTACTCGGAAATACCAGCGTGATGGAAAACCAAGGTTTGATCACTCGGCTGATGATGGCCACTTCCTACTGCAGCCTCCCTGATAACACTGTTTACAGCGGTTACCTCACAGCAAACCCTTCATCAATAAAGACTTTACTGCTCCAGCAACCATCCAAACAGCAGCAAGTCAAGCCTGTCCCTATGAACGATTTAGTTACAACACAGCCTCAGTATATTTCAGAACAGCAAGTAGAAGGTGACTGGCATTGAATTTCAGGAAGTAGTGAATTTTATATTTTGTTTTATTTACACTGGTCTTCACAGCAAATATTTCAAGTGGTGGGATTTAATATGGGAGTAAAGCTGTTTATATTTTCCTTTCTAAATGAACAATACTTGACAAAAACAGGTGTTAAACCCAGAGTTTTCTGGTTTTCTCATTGTGTTTCCTCCTGTTATCCAGCAGGTTTATGGGTACACTCTGTACTGGTGCACATCTTGCTGACAGTTCAGCCTGTGTCTTCCTCCATTTCTAGGTGAGAATGGTGAAAACATCCTGTTCAATGCTGCAGTGGTGACAAGTGCAGCCATGTGGACATCCCTTGCACAAGTATCCCCAGGGCTACTGGGAGATATAAGCCTGACTATTTCATTTAAGATTAGTGTGTGAATCGGAAACTTCTATCAATGTAATATTCAACTGTCTGGCATTCGGTGGATGAAAAATAAGAAGAAATGGAGCGATACACTGATAAAAGCAATGATTAAAAAAAACACCAAAGCTGGTAAGCATAAATATAAGCAACACACAGTTTCAAATAATCAACCTTGTAAATGCTTTATAAAGAAGGGAATGCTTTTCCTCATACAGTTCGTATCCTTGAGGTAAGCTGAATGTAAACAATGAGACTGCCTCACACTGACTCATCAGTTAACAGAGATTTCAAATATGTTCAGGCAGGGGGGAGTTTTTAAGACAGGAGCTGATGATTAGTTCATTCACTGTGATCTAAACCCTGCATTATTTCCACCTTTTTCACAAAACACATCATCATTTTGGAGACTACTATTTTGAAATGGCTAGTCCCACATACCCAGGCCTTTTTCACACTTCATTAGCTCTATGTGAATACAGGAGACAGGTCTGACACCATCCGCTATAGATCTCAAATAGGGATAAATACTCTGTGAGGTGCTGGTTAGGTTTAGGTTTCTTTAAACAAATCACATCCTTCTTGAGTCCCGCTGAGTGACATTGTATTTGCAAAACAGATCGAGGAGAAAAGTTGTTTTGATGGAACATGACGGCAGGAGGATGCACAGCGGGGTATTAAAATGGCTAAATCCCCACAAAAGACAACAAAGAATGTGGCTATTTGTTAAAGCCTATTATTTTCAACCTGTAGTTCTGGCTTGGAGGTTGTTATTCTTTCACATAATAAAGACAGCTTTTAAAATGGTGGCATTGAGATAGCAGAAGGAAAGAAAATGCTAAACCTGCTAATGGGCAGTAGAGAATTAAAAAAGTACTCGATGAAGGTTTATCATGAAAGATTCAGCAAAGTTAAAATTATGTACATCATGATCATCTCCATTGCTTGATCCAAGTCCTTGTTGTGTGTAGTGTCTGAGAGTAACAGCAACTTCCTCAGAGACAAAAGTGGGAACATGTCCAAACTGATACATGTGGATAGTATGCAGAGACACACATTTTTTTCTGAGGAAAGTATGTTCACACCATAACCATAAGGGCTTTGCTACATTCTGAAGGACAACGAGGACAGCAGTGCAGTCATTCCATGAATGACATGTTGTGTTAAACCTTGCTACTCCTCAGGCAATCTGCCTGTTTCCTGGAGAGAGGCCTGGGGTATGAGTGACTGAAGCACTTACTGACCCATAACTGTGCTTTGCTGCCAGGCAACAAAATGCACATTCCAGCCTACGATCACAGGACACACACAAACATCCACTTTCACATTCACCTGAGCAGACACACATACTCCATATTTATATACACATGTGCACACTCCTAATAGCCCTCTAGCAGTAAGTAGGAAAGCAGGGGAAAGAAGAAGCGTCTGAAAACAATGACAGTTCTTCCTGCTAGGGATGCTTGGCTGCTTGGTCACACTTCCTAGCGCTGGGATAAAGTCACTTCTAAAAGCCTTATCTGAACAGGAAGCACACAAATGGCCAAAAGAATCACAGTGAGTGGAAAGACTTCGTGGTCCCCTGTGACCTGGAGACTCATTACAATAAACAGTGCTCTGGGACTAAAGTGCTGTGCGATGAGCCCTAACAGTATATAGTATGGCTTTAGAATTCTCCACAAAATATGCAGAGCATGCACTTTTGCACACAACAGGGTGGACTATCAGTTTAACAACATCTCAAAATACATCCTTTCACCTCATCGCAACCACCTGCCAGGTAATTTAACCACTGAGCAGCATGATTTCTACAGCCTTATCATCTTACACTGAGATCATTTTCAGCTTTGCAGCAATGCTTTCTCAACTTCTTTCACCAGTATCTGAGCTGAAACTGAGATGTCGTCAGGCCTTTTTCAAAGCTGGGAGAGCCCGAAGCATTCTCCTCCTCCTCTTTATCTACAACAAGACATGGTGCACTATTGTTGATAAAAAAGGTTTAAAGTCATAGATTAGTCCAAGTATGACGGCATCACATGAGTGTTTCACTTCATTTTAGCTGCTAACTGTTGAAAGGGCTGTGTGCTTTGTTATATTGAGATTATCATATTATATTATTTGCAATCTTAAAATACGAGTCTACTTTTTCAAAAAACTGCAAGTACCTAAATAATGCAGTGACTTTCCATAATAGTTATGTCCTACAGATCTATTTATTCTTTTTCTATGTCAAAATCCCCCAAAACAAACAAACAAACATAACCTCCTCTGAATTGCAGCCTCTTGCAATGTTATTGCAATTAGAATTTCAACTGAGCACCTCTATCTGCAATGTAAATAAGTGCAATAAACAATTACATTTCCGCTACCAGAAAGAAAAGCTTCTCTATTAACAATTTATTAATATACTGGTTAGGCTTATCAAGAAGAGCCATTTAATTTAGGTAAACACTGGAGCATCCAAATTAAAAATATTTTCTGCACCTGCTTTTTGCCAGAATGGGGGAGATAATATATAAATACAAATAGAAAAGAAACCAGAAGACAAAAGTGACAAATAGAAAATATTAAAAATCATCTGGTCAAACCTTAAGTCAGTGGAAGAGGACATGGAAATACTGATGATAGGAGAATTCTGTTAATTTCATCCATGTGAATAGAACTGATACTAAAGACTATACAATATATATCTCCGTAGTCTCATTTTGCAAAAACACAATGTGATAATTGTGCCAGGCTTGGGGTGAATGTGACTTTATAGAGGGAAGATAGAATGAACTATTAATGCTTTCTTGTGTCATACTTTATCTATCCTTCATTTACTTAATTTCACCACTTGTTGTCTACCATCTTTTAGTTTCAGAAATCTGTGCAACATGCTTCCTCTTGCTGCCTGCTGTTATTACCCTCTTCTTACTCTGTGCTATTTGGTCTCTAGCTTCATTTCTCCAGCCTCTAGCTCCTCAATCAATATCCTCCCTACTGAAACCTCAAGCAGCATTGTCAGTGGTCAAGCCCCTAAATGAGCCTCTCTATGAGGAATCTGACAAAGGCAGACATACCAGACAAGATACCGTATAATAAATTCCAGCCTCAGGTTAGGTGAGGTGAGCCTCTGTCTCTTTAATATCTGTGTGTGTGTCCAAAAAAACTGTAAACAAACATTTCCCAGAGCTAAACTGTCTACATAACTCTAAAATCTGACATAGTTGCCCAAAACCGTAAGAAGGATATTCAAAGTAATAACCCAATTATATTGTGTACATACAACCTGCACAAATGTATGACCACGCAAACAAAAAAGGAACCACACAAGCTTGATTTTGTCTGTCTGTCTGTCAGACAGATAACAGCCTGGCCTGTTTCACCAGCCTCTTGAGCTATGCTGCCAGCTCTTTCCCATAGATGGAAATAACAAAGGAATAATATGCTTGTTCTGAATTTCTCAGAGCCCTCCCAGGCATTTTCTAGCCCCACATTCCACATACTCTACACCCACAATTCAAAGGGAGCCAGCCTTCAGACCAGTCAGAGCAGGGGCAGCCCAATGTTCTTCCAGGACATGTGGAAGATAAGGCAGAGAGAGTCAGCTGAGGTGGTGTTGTTCACATAGTTTTTGCATGGTTACACGAGCTAGCCACAGGCGTACTGGTCTTTATTAGCTAATAAGGTGAATCGTCTGCCTCACTCAGGAAATTAATGAGTTTTAAACAGATCTCTTGAGACTTTATAAGGTGAACCTGCATACATACAGACCTGAAAGAAACATTAGCAAATAATTCTTTGCATCAATTTCAGACTGCTTGGGGCATGAGATGTCTTCTGCTTATTGTGTATGAGGAAGTTAATGACCGCTAGCAAATAGACTATTCTAAGTTCAAGTGACAGATGAAGTGACACTTCGGTGTGATTGACAAACTGACGGAGTATGAAATTGTTTTAAAGCCAAAGCATGTAACAATTTTATAGAGATTCACAGTCAAAAACAAAAGGTCTTCTCAGTCCTCATCTCTAAGTAGAGCTAGGCAATCTGGCCAGATCATATGAGCAGTATCTTCTGAGGTAGAATCACGATCCACAAAAGTTTTCCACTATTTTCTCTGGGTCTTGGAGGCTTAGACTATGTGCAATGCTACTTGTTATCTGAAAAGAAACTCTGTATTTGTGCATCATTTTGGTCTGACAATCTTACAATTGAAACAATATCTAGATGAAGTAAACACTAGTCCATACTTTCCTGTACAAACAGCTGCAGCGTTTCCATTAATCATCTTGATTCTAGACTGTGGCAGTTTAATTTGTCCCAGAGTTTTATAATGAATCAAAAACGTTTTCAGTCTGACACACCTCTAAACAATCTGTGTACTTCAGATTCATTGCATGTCAGAGTTTAGATGTCTGACCTGCAGCTGACAGCTCAGGGTAATTCTTCACTGTTATTTCATCCACAACAGTAAAATAAATGCATCACAAAAATCTGAAAAGTTTTTACAGACTAAATCCCAACACTAATGAATCACAGGAGAGTGAAGCAACCACACTGAACTAGGGACCCCTACTAGTAACAGTGATGCTGCACACACCCATAGGTTAGTGCAATCCTGTCTGTGAAATGCAGTAATTCCACTGAGAGGCGAATTAACATGACAAATTGCAATCAATATCTTGCATCTTAACATCATCCAGCCCTATTTCTGAACCCTCTGTCAGTGGGTGTTGGTGCGTTCACACACAGAGACCCTGCCCTTAGCTTGTATTTTCTATTTTTCCCTTCCATTGCTAACACTTCTGGGCCTCAGCCTCCATGAACTGAGTAGGGCTGGATGATATGGAAAAAAATAAATCACAGTAATGTTTTTCATATCAGACAATTTCGATATATATCACAATATAAATCAAATCCCTATTTTTTGTCAAGCTTAAATTTAATTTAATTCATAGACTTTTAGATATAAATCCCATCTATTTTCAGTCAGTGGTTGAACATTGCAGATGTACTGAAGAACATGAAACAACTCTTTCAGATAAATAAAATAAGTAAATATATTTAAAACTAAACTAAAAGTCTGACCAGCAGGCAAAAGATTTCAAGTTTTAAAAGACAACACAAGCAAAACAGACCATCTTTACCAAACAATGCTGGGGTTATATACTATAACCGCCAAAACTACCGTAACTGGCATAAACCGAAAATAAAGCTCTAACACACTTTGGCCATCTGACTCCAAAATTCCATGCCACACCCTAATTTTCAGTAACCTGGTCGCCTTAGTTCTCTGTCACATTTTCTCCCATGGGAACACTCATTATCTCCTGCTACCGCCTAAATATTAGCTTTTGTGCTCTGGCTGCTCTTATACCTGTTGTGTGTGCCAACCTAACTTGACATGGTTGAACTGTAGCATGATTGGTTTGTGCCTTATGTCTGTCAAAACATGGAGCAATTAATTCTGTCAGAAGTGCATTAAGCATGCCTCGTATTTCTATCCAGGAAAAGTTATTTCACGGTACATATTGTTAGTATTTTATCACCCAGCTATAGCACCAAATTTGCACCTAGGGCCAGAAGAAAGATCCCTCAGTATAAAAAAAAACATTAAGCAGCTATAGCTGAAAGGCCCCTCTCCTCTTTCTGCACAGTTCTGCCTGACAGAAAACTCTGGGCAGAACCCACTTAAATGTGATCTTTCAGCCAAAACATAAGGTTAACAGACCTGTCAGTGACACACAGCAGAAAAGGGGAAGCTTGTCCTTTGGCTGTATATTACATAGAAAACATTTGGGTTTTGCAAAGGTGTGTATTATGTGAGTGTTTATGTTTTTGGAATATAACCACTGTGACGCGATCAGGAAATTACATTTTATTTTTCTATTCCGATGCTTTTTTTCTTGTTGCTCTGGAAGCAGCATAACTCAGCATCCATCACTCATGTACTCAGTTTTGTTTCCATCCACAAACCACAAATGTTACTTACTTTGTACATGTATCATGTGTTTTCTAAAGGTTCAATATCTTAAGAGCTTGTGTTAAGAGTGTGTTTTGTGTTGGGAGTATGTCACCCATTGATGTTAGCCAATTCACTGTCTGCAGTTATCGTAACAACCTGTGAACAGATTTCTATGAAGACCACTTAGGTCAACGTTTATATGAAACGCTCAATCACTCCTCATTTCCTCACAAATGTTTCTCTAGAGCATCAACCGTCACTAGTTACTGTTTACTTATAAATTGGAGTATGGAGTTCTCTGCACCAAAACAAATTGCACATAAGTACGTAAGCATACATGAACCTTGTAGAATATTTTTTTTACCTCTGTGAAGGAGATTATGTTTTACCATGTTTGTCTGTTAGTTTGTCAGCAAGATAATTAAAAAAGTTCCTGACGGATTTTGATTAAACTTTCAGAGATAATTGAGAATGCCTCAATGAAGAAACCATTACATTTTGAGCTATAAAAGGTCAAAGGTCAAGGTCAGAGTAAAGGTCAACAGCTAAAACATATAAGTGGTGATATCTCAGAATCCAGACCAGATAGTATCATGTGTTTTTTGCATTCACTTCATCTTACCCATGGACATCAGATAAGATAACACCGATAGGCTCGATGATGTCACGTTTTGACGTCATATGACGTGAAGTGAATGGTATATTTGCAAAATTTCTGACCTTTACTTTAAAGCAGGGTGACATATTTTGTTAAATCTGACAATATCTTGTGCTTCATATTTAACATTAGATCTAACATGTGAAATTTGGTCGTTGTGTAATGTCGCATAATGCCAACGTGTCGTCATATGTGGTCGAATAATGAAATGGCCATATCTCAAAAATGGGACCAAGGATTTCTTTGGATTTTTTAAAAACCCTCAAAGGGATTGCTAATGGCCGATAAATAAATGGTTAGCGAACATGGAACACTAACTTACAAATAAGTTATGAACTTCCAGATCCAAACCTTGGCAGACTTGCGCTGCTTTGTGGAGGTCTGTGCTCTCGGCGTGCTCTAGTTTTTAAATCTTTTTGGAATATTTGTTATTCTTAAAGATGTAGTCATCGATTATTCACTTATGAAAAGCAGAAATGCATGAATGCAAATGTGCCATTTCAAAAAATGTCAAAAATGTAAATATTAATTGTAATCCATTTCACTATCAAAAATAAATAAACTTTTGAGCAGATACTTCTCGGACAAGTCAAGTTTATTCATATACAAAAACAAACACTTGTAATAGTTTTTTTCCTCCAGACCCTCCACTAGTGCTTAATGAAAAAACTTCGTATAAGATTGAAAGGTCAGCCCCAGTGAGAGACAGAGAAGGCAGCCAATACAGGGTCTGCTTTTGCACTTATCCTCACAAACACACACACACACACGCACACACACACACATACATACACACAAGGCTGGGGCCAAGCCTAGAGCCATGAGGGAAGGGGGAAGGAGGATCTGTGTGTGTGCAAGCAAGTAACGGTACATATATTTAAGAGCACGTACATACATGTGTAAAGCCTGCTGACGGCAAAAAATACAGAGCAGGGTCAGAGGTCACAGATGATCGTATAGGCAGAAAGAGGCAGTAAGCACATGTCGTCAGCCACAGGCTTATTCCTTTAACTCTACAGACTAAGTAGAGATTGATGGCAGCTCTATTGAACCTCTACATTAGCCTATCATTCATCTTCTGTGACCTACAGGGGTTACAGCACTCATCCTGATAGGGCATCACTAACTGTGGGTCAGAGGTCAAGACCTTGAGGACAAGCCTGCTGTAGGGTTAAAAAAGGTTCCTCCTTAAGGCCTGCATTACATTTATACAAGAAACACTTAGGAATTTCTTGTTGAAAGTAGCCTCAAAGATTCAGTGTGTGTATCTACTACTAGTGACACCTACTGGTGAAGAGGTGGACTGGAAGCTCCGCCACAATTCATCTATGGTGGCTGAGAAAAAAAAAAAAAAAAAGAAGAAACTGGCCAGTGTTTTCTGTATTTACATTCTCTTCATCATCTTATATAATCAGAACTTTTGAGTTTTATTAGCGACTCTCCAGAAAATGACAGATCTTACTTTTAGAAATAGTGGGAAAAAAATGAAAAAGTGTTAAATATTCAGAAAAAAATACACTTAACAAGGGAATGTATGTGTCTCATTAACAATTAACATTGTGTAAAACTGGAATTCTATACACACCATCACTATTATATGTATTCATTACACATTTATGACATTTTATAAATACTTCTCTTTCTGTGGTTCTGTATACTGGAGCTTAAATAATAAAGAATAATATCCCTGAGCACAGGAAGGAGGGTGTGTTCTACTGTTGCCGTGACAACTCAATAAAACTGCATTTTATTCCTGTGGAAAGCTGAGTTGATGTCAAAATATAGAAAACTCAGTGAATGCAAGGTCCTTCATAATTGTTTGCATTCGTTTCACAGAAGTCAGAGATCAGTGTTGAGGCTTTTACTATCAATGACTCATCAAAATGTCACTAAAGATCATTAAAAATAAAAACAAAAAAACACCAAAGTCAATTGCATTAGAATTTCAAGAGGTTCACAAACAAAGTATACATGCAAATTTCTGAAGCTTTGGTTTGACTCTGTGAAAGACAAAATGTCAATCTAACTGGCAACTTCACGTTTCCTCCCACTCCTTTTCTCTCTTGGCTAACCATTTGGACACAGTCATGTGAATACAACTTTCTTGGATTTGCTTTGTAGGACTAACTTTAACCCCTATAAAACTGAATTTCTCCTCTGAGGTAGATATAAAGACTAGTCAACTTAAAAAGAACAGTTTCCCATATGTATTTATACTTTTTAGTCCATTTGACATGCAATTCAAAAGTTTTCTTCAATATGTGAGGTTTTCTGTGTGTTATTTTAAACCCCAACATAGCAGAACTACCATATGTTTACAAGAGGGAAAGTTTATCCTGTTGTCACCACTTCTACAGGAACCCATTTTTCTCTTATTTCTTTTTTTTTTTTCTCTTTTTTTTTTTCATCCACACTAAATAAAGTCACCTGCTCATTGGAGTACTGTGATTTAATATCTTAATGACTAAATATAGGGTCTGGCATGACCACGACAACAGTAAAATCAAATTCAGTTGGCCTCATCAAATTAGATAACAAGGAGGGGACTCGGAGGCAGCAACTCTGTCATGGGTTAGTGTTCTGATTTTAGGGTCATATGTCTCCCTCACTCACACATACCTGATGCACAATTACCAATTAAGCTAAGAATTGAAGGCTGTAGTAGTAAACCTCAGGAGAAAGTTTGCATTCATACGTCTGTGTATCATCAGTGGTGTGACACACTTGGAGATCATATCGACAGCTATCTGCAACCAGTTGGCGATTCAGACTTGATTATCCCTGATGCCTGTTTCACAGAAGGGGAGGATTTAACAGGTAAAAAATGTTTGAAAGTATTCGTATTAGTATGTTGGACACTAGGGCATTAATGCCTTCAGTTTTTTTCAAGTCGACTTATCCATCATTAAAGTCGAAGTCGAGTCGACGTGTCGTGATGACATCATCACATTGTCAGTGGAGAAACAACACAGACACACGGTTAAAAAAACGAAACAAAAAAAAAAAACATGGACACACGTCTGTCCAGCAATGGGCAACTGGTATTAAAGTTCACTGCAAAGTAACAATGTCCACTGACAAGACATAAACAGCATTTTAACCCCAACAAAACAAAGGCTAACGTTAGCAAAGAGTTTTCTGTTAAATTTAATGGGACAACATCTGTAGGTGAACATATGTCCACATTTGGTCTGGACCCACGGCTCTAAAACCAGACTGTCCACATGTCTGTCACACGTCCTCAGTTTTCATATTATGTGTAAAAAGTTTAAGGCAGCGGCCGACAACACGAACTCTACACTGTCCACATCATGTTTGGGGGAAAAAGAGCGTGTTGTCTTAATGTCTGCGCTGCTTATCATACGGTTAGCTAGCGAATGCTGCACGTATCATTCACATTAGCCGGTACCTCTTCAGCTGGCTGTGTCGGGGTTTTTTTCATCTAAAGTGAAATATTTCCACACATGTGATGTATGTCTGTCACTCTTGTTTTGTTTTCCCACCACAACTGTCTTATCTGAAGGTTTCTTGTTTACGTCTGGTCTGTGTTTACGCGCCGAGAGAGAGAGAGAGAGAGAGAGAGAGAGAGAGAGAGAGAGAGAAAGAGAGAGAGAGAGAGGACATGCGACTTGGCGACTCCTCCAATTTTAAGTCAACCTGTGCTACGGAAGTTGACGTCGATATTTTAGTTAATGCCACATACAGAATGAATAGATTAGGTTGAGTGGTACAACGTACAGTAATAAAGGCCTGCCTAGAAATCAGTATCCATTTGTATGATTACTAGATTTAGAATATTTTCACCTCTTTTACTTGACTGTCATGGAGCCTTTTGCCATGAAGAACTGAAGTGCTGTGAAATAGACCAAAGTTTACTGACAAAATACCGCACTTCTGCAGCCTGTGTTCTCGTGTTACACTGTGGTGTTTTCATGTTATTTTAATTTCTAACCAATAAACACATTAGTAGACTGAGGCAGAAGTTTTTAATGCAAATTCATTATGCTTGTGTAAAACAGGTGATTCTGATAAAGAAAGAAATTGGCTTCAGTTGAATGAGGTTTGGTAGAATCTGACAGAAGGCCAGGTGAACTTCACACCTCTGATTAGAGGCAGTAACAGGTTTTTGAAACACATTTCATGAAACATACGGAGCTGTTTTCACATAACCTATGCATATTTTTACATATTTGTCAATTTCATCAGCAGCAGTATTTTTTGTTTGTTTTATTACAACTGGACCATGTGATCCTGTTTTAATCTAAAAATATATATATGTTTTAGTATTCAGCGTCACTTTAATAAATGTGTTAAACTAAAGTTAAGATATAGAAAAGCCTTTGAGTTACTGTAAAATATGAAAATACTTCAAAATTCAACTGTAGCAATAAACTAGGACTGGATGATTGTGTGCGTGGGGGGGGGGGGTCACATGATTTTTTAACCTTGCGATATATATATTGTAATGTGAAAAATACTCAGGAGGATATAATAGCTGTGTGGTGCCAATGCAAATCGTCAAACAAATTAGTTATGTTTCCTCTCGTGGCAACAGGTGGAAGGCACTATCAACATTCAACATAGAACATGTGTTTCAGTAGCCAAAATCATTTCAGATAACTGACATTGCTTTTCTTTTTGGCACCAAGTCTTCATTTTTGGTGATTTTCTCTTGTTTGTTGCTCCTTGTTCAATGTTGTTACCAGCAACTCACTCCATCTGCATGGGTGTGATCTGATTCAGCAAACTGATTAAAAATTATTGTGATTGGTAGATCGCTGTGTGCAAGTCTGTGCCAGGTACCCAGCGTGAAAATAGATGAGAACACATTGAGTTAATTTGCCTCTTACCTTGCAGGACCCGAGATGTGACTTTTACACACATGTACATTGCAATGATGATGCTTAAATGATATACTGTGGAGCTTTATGGCCAGTTTGTTATGGTCAGACAACGCAACATGGAAAAGAATAAAGTTCAACAATTATCACTCCTTTTTATCACAATATAATGTAAAATATTATTTGTTACAACATATCCACACACACACACACACCATTCCAATTATACAAACTGCACACTGATATACATATTCAAACTCAGATACAGAGAACACACCCATCCATCCACACATAACACAAATGTTTGCTTAATTCTCTGGAATGCTCCGTGTAAGAAAGACCATTCTGAATTCATGAAAGGTGCGGGTCTTTTACTTGTCTGTGTGGTTTCTGAAATGGACGCAAAGGTTTCAGAGATTCAACATGTCAGCTCCAACTGTCACCATGGGGCAAATCACATACACATTATGGGACGGCAGCCATGAACATCAACCACAGACTGCAGTGATCTGTGACCTCTATGTCAAGAATGTTGTGAGTAAGACTATTGAGACGAGTGCATGTGTGTGTTATATTAGATTACAGGTCAGCTTAAAGCTGTGTCCGTGTCATTGTTTCTTCCCATGAGCCTGAGATTCCACAAGTAGGCCTAACACTACAACCTAAACAGTGTGTTCAAAAAGAGTGTATACTCTAACCTGGCTGCGTCAGTGTCATTCACATAACAGGTGACGAATGTCAAAAAATGAGCAACAGTTAAAGATTCATTGCAGTATCATTAAAAATCTTCCTGAAAAGTTTCTTGTAGATGATGATTTACTACTTAAATCTAACTAGAATTTGTCAGTAATTGTTTAACACTTGAAGAACCTTGACAGTTTGTCAGTTTTGCCTTAGGACTTTTAAATATAGTCCTGACTTGCCCTCAGTTTTCTGTCCCTGCTCATTTCTCACTATACAGGCACACATTAAATAATACACTAGGAAAAGTATCTAGAGCAGAGCTCACCTAAAACTGTCTGCTAGCTCAAAACAGGCACACAGGCTGAAAACACATTTTGTGGTATGTGAGCAAAGTCTGCCAAGTTAAGATTTGCATCTAAAAAAAGCTTGGCTTTATAATAAAAAAAAAACCTCACTCTCTTCTATTCTGTTCTTTCCCCCCTCAAATTCTACTGGGGATATGATCAGGAGGAAACTTGGCCTTGTTCTTTTAAACTATGGGGACAACCTGCTATGCTATCTGCCTGTTTGCTGTATGAAGTTGTACCCTCCAGCAGTGGTAGGGATTTGGAAACCCCTTTCCTCATGGTTAGGTTGATAGGTCAGAGCACATTCCAGACATTTTCTGACTGTTTGTTTTCCATCAGGAAGGCTCACAATACAGCCTGCTGCCGCTACAAAGCGTTGTGTTTGTCTTTGATCTGCACATCACACCTGAGTAGACCTCAACATCGACTCAGAAGCAAAACTTCTTATGATTTTCACTTTCTTTTCTATTCTTTCTTAACAGTGTTCTGTCTTAGTGCTGCTTTACCAAAGTTCAAAACAATGTCTAAACTTATTTATTGTATTTACAGAGTATGGCTAATAGCTATATTTGACAAAATATGAAACAAAATTTGGGCAACTCAAATAAAGACAACAAAACCAATAACATGCTAATTGTTTTCCCATAATGGTTTAGGTGAATAAACTAAGCTGTGTAATGTCATCAGAGGATGCTGTTATAATGTATGTTACACATCAATGGAATAAGTACAAGTCTAATGAAGCTTCAAAGTTTTTTTTCATGAAAGCATCTGAAGAATAATTTGGCCTCTTCATCAGTTGTTAAAGGAATACATTATCATAGAGGGCACCAGGAATCAGTCCGTTCATTAGCAAATGTTGACTTTATCAGACGTTATTTCACCCTCTATTATGTACTTACAGTAATAAGATTTGTGAATGCTCCTGTGAAGTTTGTGTTTAGTGCTGAGAGTGAATTGTCAGTTAACATAAGATGACTGTACTGTAGTTCTCAGTTAATTGTATTGAGTGTTACAAAATATTGCAGAGGAACTGATGAAATCCAACTATCATTTACTTTGTAATGGATTTAGCATATACCAAAAAATGACCAGCTCCAAACAAAACCCAAACTCCAACATCATAATGGCATAAAACCTCTTTGAATTGAAGGACATTTCCATATTTTCTGTATTAGTTCAGGATTTCCCTAAAATCTGTCAATGGAAACACACATTGTCACAAAAAATGACAAATGACAGGATACAACAAAAGCAGCATCATTACTGTACATTAGTTTTTGAGCATTTCACTCAGGGTTCCTGGAGGTAGGTTTAGCAGAGCTTGACTTCATATGGTCCTGCCATGCTGCAGGTTGACCTCTGCTTCCTACTAGCCAGACTGGGTCAAGAGAAGCTAATAAGTGTTGATCACACTGAGTGACCTCTCTGAATTTAATTATGGAAACACATTTTTAAGACTCTTGCTTTTGACTATTTTTTTTTCTTTCAGATTTTAAAATATAAGACTCCATGGAATTGGCTTTGGGGGGAGGGGGGGGGGGGCTTTTAACTGCCGTCCAACTCATGTGTAAAGCTCCTGTCAGTACCAGATGTGCACAGAGATGGTAAGAGATCAAAGATACACATTGAGATATGCAAACAGGCTGTCTTTACAGCTGAAAGCTGATTGAGGCAGAACAAAAGCCTTGCTGTGGAAAGAATGTGGGGCAGAGTGAGTTTTGCAATGTGCCCTTGAAGTGGGCATGTGGTGTGTTTGGTCAGCAGATCGCCTTGGCACTAGTGGCCGTTGCCCTGCCCTCGCTGAGCAAAGACACATGCAGAGTCAACGACTGAACGAGGGACACAACCTGCAATGAGGAACGTAAAGAAAATATAAACCTATGCAACATCCTTCATTCATCTCATTTTCTCATTGCCGCACACTGGATTTGGTTGAGCTTCTATAGACTGATGGACAGTATATTGGCTTGGCTGGAAGCTAGCGCCACCTTTCCACTGTTGTCTGAGCAAGTCAAATGACTGGTGGAAAAGCTACCTTCTGCTGTCGTCTCATCTGATTTAAGCTTTTAAGTGACTTCAACAGTAGCACAAAGGTGATTATATGTGACACAGTTTAAACTGCCAATGCGCCTGAATGAAAAAGCTCGATGCCCAAGCTTGGTCTTTAAAGCATTTTCAACACATTGTTTTACATAACTTACACAAGAAGATCAATAACCCCCATCAGGCATCAGAGCCCTGTTAGTTTAGCTTGCATAAAGTGAAAATATGTGACAAAAGGACTAAAATCACTTTTGTTTGAAATCAGCTGTCAAGGACAAGAATTATCAATGTAAGAAACTACAATTTGAAGTTTTTACACTTGAGTTTTGTATAGATTAAAGGTGAAATGAAACAGTTGGGCCAATAAACTGTATTGTGCTGATAAACATTTATTATTATCCACTATTTATATGGATTGTGTTGTGCTGAAGTTAATGATATTTTTGTCAATTAACTAAAGCTATCTTGAAATAGAATGGATCGATTATGATTATTATATGGATGTATGCCAGTACATCTTCACTGTAAAGACATAGGTAGCCCTGGATCTACCAAATATAGGTCCTGGAAATTTACGGTAGTGCTATCACATTGTAAACCAATTTGCGTCATGAGTTATACGAAGTGAAACATTTGTTACTGGACTGTGAGGAAACATTGCAAACATAGCAGCAGTAACTCAGCGTGACATGGTTCAAATAACTGAATGTGAATTACATATCTTCTTGCCATGAATGACAACAAGACCTTTAGACACATCTAAATAAACAAAGGAGGAAAAGTCTCTAGATATAACATTCCCACACTATATGTAGAACCATAAAAATTCATGCCTCCTATAAAGACAGAGACAGGATGTTTAACGGCACAATAAAAAAATAAATAAACATGCAGGCCCGTAAGACTAAGGCACTACTGTGGACAATACATGACACTGTGGATCATCAAAACAAAATGCACTCTTTAACAAAGTGCCCAGAGAAAAAAACAAAAAACAAAAGTGTATTGAAAGCCAAAAATGCAACCAAGTACATTTGCACAGACTTGCATGCGCACAGACAGAAATGTATAAGTGCAGCCCAAGAATCTGAAGCTGTACTCTGCTCTGAGGCACACCCTTGAAATATTTATGACCCTCCTTTGACGCTTTGTCCTCCGCTGTGGCAGGGCCACGGCATAGCTGTTTCTTTATCTCCATACTGGACTTTACCACAGCTAACCCAGCCTGCTCACTCGCTCCATAGCTCAACATTCTTCTTCTTTGGATCCTATTACAGACCTAACCAGAAGCTATGCACAAAGTCCCTTTCAGTAATCGCCCTAAATCCTACATGTTTTCAAAGGTCTGGATGTAGATTGTGAGCCCACATTCATCAAATGCTTGGTTTTTGCTCAACAATAAACTGAGCTCACAGAGTGAAGTTCCTTCTTGGTGAGTTGGCAGTAGGAATAAGTGGCCACAAAAGCAAATGATTCAGGTCAGTTGGTCTTTCCTTGCACTGAGTGGTCTCTTCTTGACTAACTCAGCAGGCCACCTCACTGGGGTTTCCTGTACACTCATTGTTTCCAAAAAGAGGTTAGTAAAAACTTTGGCAAATTAAGCTCTTTCTCCACTAACCCCGCCTTGGATCCGACACATCACCATTATTTAAACTCAAATGCAATATAAGTATTGAGCCCCTGTCACATTTTAAAAACCCATTGAAAACCTCTTGAGAATATATGGGAACATGTCTTATTATTTTCTATGTAATTTTGTGGGTGGGTAATAAAGTGCTGCTCAAGAACTCCTACTGAACAGCCACCAATTTGTAAGTCAACAGCAAGTAGCTCAAGCTTCGGTATCTACTGTAAAAATCACATCACATAAGCACCTCAGCTCATGACAAACAATTCATACTAGGTATTCAAATCCGTTTCAATCACTTACTATATAATTCATTGAGTCTTTTAACAAACAATCACAACTTAATACCTGATAATATTGTGTTTTTTTTTTTTTTTATTACAGAACATTACTACAGAAAATCATCATGTTTAGATGTGACAGGTGAATCCAGTGACAGTTGGACATTTTGTGATGCTTGATAAATGTCTTGAACAAATACCTGTCACAATAGTAGGCAATTCATTTTCATTAAATAAATACTGGAATATTATATAGTGTTGCCATGATTAGTCGACTTAGACAATGTAATCGATGATGAAAATGAGTCAACTGCAATTTTTGTTTAATCAACGTGTCATTTTACTATTGACCGCCTATTTATTTTGGGTGTCCCTCCCATTTCAAATGCAGTAGGATCTCCCGGTAACTGCTGCCAGAGAGAAGCCACAAGTATGGCTGTGGTTTTCTGCCACAGGTATGCCATGGCATCTGGGCATTCCATGCCAGCATTGGCACCTGGGGCAGTATAACCGTACTTCAGAGAAAGAGAGTGAGAAAGAGAGAGAGAATCCCATCTTATAAGTGTCTTAAGTTTCACATACACAGTCTGATAAAATGGGCACAACAAAATAACAAACACTTGATTTCATAACTAATTGTTTAGAATAATCGACTAATCAAAAGATTTGTGGAAAGATTAGTTGTTAGAAAATTAGTCATCAGTGGCAGCACAAACATTATAATGGGAAGCAGAGAGAGTAAAAATTGACATAATGATTCTCTCCACTAGTTTGACATATTCTACATGTGTTAAAATCACTACAATTGGAAAACCCTTGACATTACAATAACCATACAATACCTATATAGACACTATACTGTTCCATCCTTGCGCTTCCAGAATGTAGATGTATCTATTGATGCAAATGCAGCAATATTAACAGATAACTTTGCCATTGCTTAGAGATAAGAACAAATCATCACCACTTTAAAGCCTATAATCTTAGTGAGATGACATGGAGTCACATTAGTGTCCATTACCAGCAATAAAATGCACACCGCTGCTCATAATAGCACCAACTGAGTTTGAGTGTCAGAGGTTGACATGCATGTTTAGGTTTAATAATCACCTGACAGCACTGTACCTGATTGCCACTTTACCTGCAATCTACAGGTGCACTAAAGTTTCACCTTATCTAAAAGATTAGCTAAATGAGGTGATTCTTAAATGGCATTCATCAGAAAATGGGATCACTAATGCAGTAGACATAAGGATGTAGATAAAAGTAAAAAAAAAAAAAAAAAAAAAAGATGTCAAATGGACTGGATAATGTGATCTTAACAAGCCGTTTCTCAATATTAATTTGCAATAGAGACCTCTACTGTACATTGCTAGATCATATAAAAAACCAAAAAAATGAAAATAAATAACTAGAAACATGCAAGCACAGAGACAATCAAAAACCTGTTATGTTCTTCTGTAAATGTTTGCTGAATGAGAGCCGGCAAAACAAGCACGATGACCAAACAGGGGTTTGGCAGTGTCAAATACCAGTACTGGACTAAAAATGACTTTGTAATCAGTGGGTTTGGAGAACAAACACAGCAGGAGGGAAGAAAACCAGGCAATGAGAGAGTGAGCCTATGAATTACTCAGCATACGTGTCACTCCCTCTTTCCTCCCTGCTGGAGATAATGGGGATCATCCATCTTCTTGCCCTCCTTTAAGCCCAATCTTTTGACCACTCATCTGCATCCAGGTCAACTGAGAAAGAACACAGGTTCTTTGAGCTGTGCAATTTCAAAATTGTTGGATAAACTATTTTTTTATCTAAATTTTCCACATTGCTTATACTATCAAATAATTGAGAATATGACCTGGTCTATATATTAGATTACCAGACCTCTGTAACACTATCAAATTTGTTGTGAAGTAAAGTAGTGGTCTAAATTACCAAGCAATAGAAAGTGAACACACTGAGCACATGCTACTTATTATAACCACAATAAGAGTGTGCAGATTGTTTATTTCACACATCAGCAAGCCTAAGCTGCTGACATTGGAGTAATGGTAAACTGAGCTACTGGACTCTTTCAAACTCATGTTATTTCAATAGATGCTGATGCTAAACTGCTTAAGAAAACATACATGACACATCTATTCAGTATCTATGAATAATTCAGTGTTCCAACACATCCCTGCACCTACTGCCACACTCTTGCATACTAAAAAAGGGGACACAGTAGGACATAGATTACGTCTGAGCCTAAATCCCTGTGAGAAGCGTTCATTGAGAAGGATAGGAAACCTGCAGGATTCTCAAGCTCTCATCTCCTTCCAATAAAACGTGTCATCTTTTCTTACAGGATGCGAGGAGGAGGTAACTGAAGGGCATCATCATGGGGTGAAAAGTTCACTGCACTGTGGAAGGATGGGATTTGAGAGTAAAAAAGATGCTGGTACGTCTTTACCCAAACAGAAAATGACATTTCCTGCTTTGATCAGAGGGAGAAGAGAGGGAGGAAACTGAGGGGGAGCATTATGGATAGAGAGGCAGAAATGGGGAGAGCAGGAGAGAGACAGTATGACACAGACAACAGAGTATGTATGCAAGTGGAAACAAAGCTCGAACAGAGAGGCAGAAGTCAGGGAGATACTGCTATCAGAGCTACAACATGGCAGGATGTGACATGTGGAGAGCAGGAAAGGGAAACTGGACAGATATAGATTGGTTTGGTAACCACTCCTGAAAACACGTCTGTCCCATTATGGGCCTCAGTGGCAGTTAATGTGCTTATCAAAGCGTACACCTTGGGTCTATTCCTAACCTTGCCATGGTGCTGCTGTTGCAGGCAGCCCACACAGCGCAGCGCCACGAACATAACTCCGAGTGAGACTGACCAATGCATCAATGAATTTTCCATTATTTCAAATCACACGTTTTGGTTAGTAGATAAAACATTTTTTTTTCCAGAAATAGGGTCACAGTCTGAGGTCAAATCCTAAATGTCATGGAGTAGGTCATTAATCAGTATAACTTACCAAAGCTCAGCTCATTTAACAAGGTAAGAAGCAATCAAATAAAGAGGCACAATGGGACCCAGTGAATTAACAAAAACCCAAAGAAAGGCTTTTTGTGAAACAAACTACTGTGATATTTACATTGTGCTGAAACTGCATTTATTCATTAAGCCCAATTTTATTTGATCTATTCTGTACTGGAGTATTCCTACAAGTGATCCTCAGTTATCGCAGACATAAATACCTTTTAACACCAACTATGTGTATTTTGGCCTTGTTTTGGGACAGATTGTGCAAATAAGTGTCAGACTACCAAGAGTTCATCTGTTTTATTGCAATACTATTAATGCTTGAAGAGATTTGTCCTTTAGAACAGGCGATGTAATAAATCATATCACTAAAGTAACAGTGATTTATTAATGTACAGGACTTTGTATGAGTACATGGCGGAATTTCTGCTTGAGGGCAGTATGAGAATTGAAAGGATCTTATCATTCATCAGTCTTAAGCACACACAACTGCTTCCAGTTCATTTTAGGATTAAGCTCAATTTGATGTTTTTATGCCAATGAACCATGTGATTCTGGTGCTGACAACAACATATTTGACAAAAAATGTAAATACATATCCCATCTTTAAGATGATTTAACCTCACAAAGGCCCTGTTGTTGAGAAAACAGAATTGACCATGATACAAGATCTCCATTTTTAAAAGCCTCTCTTTGTAACAGACTCATCCCCACAAGAAAAAATGTCATGGATTTTAATTGTTATTGGTTAAGTCATATCTCAGCATGCAAATGCCTTTGTTTCTTCAGATTCAACCTCCTTAATGATTGTTTAGTTTCATGGTTTAACAAGACAGGACAGTAATAGCTTTGAAATCAAAACTAATGTTAGTCATGTTAAAATGAATGGCTTTGCAGAAAAATCCATATCTGTATTATTAATGTACATGTGGAGGAGTAATGCAATGCAAAGCAATGTAATGTAATGTAATGGGAAGAAGTATGGAGGATTAGTTTATTTAAAGTTTTCAACAACTTCCAGGCTTCCATCCAGGGTGTTTGCATGGGTTGTTCCATGTTGGTGGAACAATCTACCAAGCACTATAAGGACAGGAGTGTCCCTGCCTATCTCCAAGAAGCTTTTGAAGACCCACCCACAGAGAGCACCTCCTGTCTGAGCATTTTCAGTTTGTTTTTGATTGTTTTTACTTGGTACTCCTGTCTAACTGTTGTACTTCCACAGCTATTTTCATTATTACTATTGTGGGTTTTTTTAAATCTAATTCTTGTATTTTACTCAGTCACTGTGGTTTGTATTCCTTGCTTTTTAATTGGACAGCAATTTTGTGTTTTTAATATTTTATATTCCTGTAATGTATTCTTCTTCGAGAGCTTGATTGCTGACAGTTTGGAAAATAAGTGTCTGCCAAATGCATAAATAAACTTAAGAAAGGACAAGGGTATTAGACAAATACAGCATGGGTGTGTCAGCTGAAACTCAACACTGTCTGATCAAATATGGCATTTGTGAACTGAGTAATGAAGTGGATCCAAAACTTCTGGACAAAAGAAACAGTCCTTTAAAGACAATACAGCAGTGCCAGCAGTGTATACCAGGCAGTTCCAGTTCAGTTCATTTTGTCCATGTGTTGAAGTAGTTAGCAGTCATGTGAAAGAAAAGAGAAGAAAAACTGGAGCAGAAGTTGAGTTTTGAGGATGAGTCTTGGTAGTGGCAGACAGGCTTGAGTGATGCTGGCGTGTTTTCAAACATGAGCCACAAAGCCAAGATAAAGGGCGGTGGTTCTGGCTACTGTCATATCCATAAACAATGTTTAAAGCCAATATGACACAACACGCTTCGGTCACACGGTGCAGCTATTTATTTGCATGTTTTGTCAACTTACCTTCAGAAAGCTCCAGCTCCAGCTCCGCCAGCTTCTCCCGGACCTCCGCCGGTAGGGTCATAGCGACAGCCGGCGTGGGCTCCAACATCATCGATAGCAAACCGGTGGAGGTTCTCTCTGCCATGGTGGTCCGGTCTGTGGCTCGAATAGGTCCAGTGAGTCGCCGGTGGAGGGGAGGAGAAGACAACGCGACCAGAAACAATAAAACAAGACAAACCCTCCTCACTTGGTTTCAGCCAAGGAGGGTGAATAGGGTGTTGGTGCTTCTCCCGTCTCGCGCACAGATGTTGAGAGAAACGTCTCCAAACGTCATGACACGGCTAGCGGTGAGGCTAAAAGACACACCTGAATGTGTGTTTCCATGTATTGTTGTAGGACGCTGGGCCCTGACGGTTTGTATCCGTGCCTGCTGGGTACACCGCCGCGCTGACGGTGCCCTAACTGTCGGCGGCTGCTTCACTTGAACTGTGGGAAGAACTCATTCAACTCCTCGCTCGCTTCCCACGGCTCAGTCGCCATTGCATCATAGCAACAGCAGCCCTGCCGTGCGCGCTCGCGACGACTGCTGCTGTGTTTGTTTGAGTGCTTGTACGATATGCGCGCCGCCGCGGGCTGATGTTTCACGGAGGTTACGACTTGTCTGCCTCCTAGTGTCAACACTGCTTAGGACAGTACAAAATCATCACATTATCATAAAGAAGAAAAATAATAATAATACAAATATTGTCTGCTTCTTAGTGAAAAACTAGTCAGTACGATGATACAATAGTGAGTACAGCAATACTACTAATATTCATATAAAGATTTGGCATTTTCAATTTTACTGTTTTTGTAGTTTCTGATGTATATAATTGACTGTATTTGTCTGACTACACTAATTTCATCGGCTATATCTATGTAATGATAAAATCTATTCTAAATAATAAGCATTTTTGTTATCATTTGTGTTGCATTTTTGCCTTCTTTACAAAAACAGAAAATGTAAAACAGTATATAAACATATAACATGATAAATAATAATATAAGGAGTATTCAGGAGTTTTTCCATGTTTCTCAAATTTAGATGCTAGCAACAGATCCCTGATCCTATAATAATAACAACAACAACAACAACAACAACAACAACAACAACAACAACAACAATAATAATAATAATATTCATACATAGATAATGCATTATTAGATGTTATATAACCGTTTCTGGCTTTTTTTTTTAAACTTTCTCTTTTATGTAAATACACACTGTATTTGTCTGACAAGCCTAATTTAATTTACTATATATGTGTAATGACATCTATTCAATTTAATAATGGGCATTTTCATCATGATTTGTGTTGCATTTTTGCCTTCATTACAAAACAGAAAATGTAGAAAAGTATATAAACATATAATAACATAATAAATAACCATAACAAATCTTAAATATTCAGGAGTATGTTTACCTATTGTGTGCACGCATTTATTAATTTGTGTGTGCATTTTTTTCTTCACTTATTTCTTTGATTTTTTTGTGAAATTGTTTTACTATACCACTTATTTCCTGATTTTTGTTTATTGTCTAACGTGTCAAACGGTTGTTCTGATCCTAAGCTTTTCATTGCATTGTTGACCTTGTGATGAACCTGCATATGACAAATAAATAAATCTTGAATTTGGATGTCAGCAGAAGATCTTTGAAGTCGTGGAAATAGAGGTAAAATAGGGCTCCATGGATCAGATTTATTTGTCCCCCTTCTGCCGATACTACTCAGCATTATAGTAATTACAGCAAAAATACTAATATTCATACATAGATGTTGCATTTATGCTGTATACACCCATTTATTGCACAATGACTTTTGTACTTTTTATTTTATGTTATTGCAGACTATATTTGACTGACCACCATCATTTATTTGACCATATCTGTGCAATGATAAAATGTATTCTGTTTTAATAATCAGCATTTTCATCATTATTTGTGTTGCATTTTTGCCTTCATTACAAAAACAGAAAATATATAACAGCAAACAAACATATAAAAACATAATAACATATAAGATAAGGAGTATTCCTAAGTTTTTCTATGGTTCTCAAACGTGGATGTCATCAGCAGATCCCTGAACTCCTGGAAGTAGCCAGTTGGGCCTCCATGGATCAGATTTATTTGTCCACCTCTCACACATACTCACCTGGCTTGAGGCTGGAATCTCCTTTTTTAGTCCATTTTTAATCTCTACAAACGACTGCAAACCAGGAACACCCAACAAAACCTGCAGTTGTAAAGACACACTCACCCATTACAATATGGCCCTTGTCAAAGTCACTCATTTCCTTACATTCCTCATTTTTGTATTTTCAACTCATCAGCTTAGAGGGTTAAATGTTCACTTGTATCTAATATACCCAAACCACTGTCTTTGTAATGATATTATCAAAAGTATTACCACTTCACTTTTTAGTGATCAAAAAATTATGGCTGATCACTGGAAGTTATATCCAAAATGTTATTAAAATGACAAAAAAATATGTGGAATATCATGTAAGCCATATGTTTTTAAATTATTCAGTTATTTTCAAAAAGGAAAGTCATAGAGGTTTGGAAATAATTATTTAACCATCTGGGATTTTCTGTAAAAATCCAATGTAACAGCCCCTGAATGCAATATGCTGTTCATAGACTGTTTAATTGCATTTTAATATCAGACAATCCTAATTTACATACTAAATTTTAATTACACACAGGTTATTTCTTTATTATTATATTGGTAAAGCAACCATTTAATATTTCCTTCACATTTCGACTCAGCAAAACCATGATGACTACAATTCACATTTTTAATAAATGCTGACTTGTCACTACTGTACTTACAATCCAATACATATTCCCAGTTGTAAGTAATAGAGTAACAAAGAGTCATGTCAAACTAAAGAAACAAATAGCAAGAAAAGCACATTTAATATTTGTTTATACAAGTAAAATGAAGACAAGACACATTTCTGCAAGTGCTATTAAATTAATGAAGTCAATGATCATCCGTTATATTTTATTACTGATAATAATTTTGTCATTTAATGTTCAGCATTAAAAAGTCATAAAGAAGTTCACAATGTTATATTAATGAGTGCTTAAAAATGTTTTAGAATGACAAGGTACAATAGTGTTTTCATACTTCATCAGTGATTAATATGAATTATGTCAAAGTTAAAAATACATTTCTACTTAAAGGGATATCTTAGCTGCACTAGAATAACAGTAATATTTCATGAACATAAAATAAGTTAACTGCTCTTAGAATAAGCTGCATAGTACTAGTAAAAAAAAACAATATATTCATGCATGTCTGTTATACCTCAATAGGACTTCAAAAAGTGATACAATATACCACTAGATGGCACTCTAAAACAATCTACAGTAAATAAGGTTCTTCTGTGGCAAGGATTATGTTTTGAATGTGTATTTTGAATCATTTATAGTGTAGTACTAATTGTGATAAACAGTCTTAATATAAATACAAATTCTTCCTCAGAGTATGTTTGAGATCGATGTTGTATTTTGTTCTGGAATCACTTGTGTTGTATTTATAGACGGCTGCATTCACGTCAAGATGAACATCAACAAGGTGTGTTTTTCTGTCATAACACAAACAAGAAGCAGGTGTTTGTTTGTTTTTTTTTAAGTTATACACGTGGAAAAACACAGAAAACAACTATATATATGAAATGTACAGATTAAAGGGTTACAAGACAACAGATGAAACACTTCAGTACCTTTTCTGGCCTGTTTGTAAGGCTTTGGTCAGAGACGTCAGGTAGATGGAGTGATGATCCCTTTGCTCCAGCTGGGATTCGTCTGTCCAACAGTGGCTCCAGAAGACGTCTGCATCTGTAGGGATATAATCACGCCTGGACAGTCCATCTGTCTCAAGGTCCTCATCCCGGTGGTACGTCCTGGCATAAGGTTGGAACTCAGGGACACTGTACCTCTGAATGAAGAACATTTTGGGCTTTCCAGCTAGTATGGGACATGCTTCAGCAGTGAAGAGGTGTCTGACGGTGTCGAGACGCAGACCTGCGCTGAATGTGTCTGTGGCTAAGAGGTTATCTGCAGTACCACGGCTGATGATGCAGCACACGAACGCATCGCCTTCTTGGTTCTGTCGATTTCTAAATATCTCTTTCAGAGTTGAAAGGCTGTCATCTACATTCAGCCACTTGTGGAGAAAAACGTTGAAGTGGAGACTCCTAAATGTATGCTCCAACATCTCTGAAAACGGTAGGGGAGCAAGAGGAGACAACATTTTCATTTCAGCCGGATAAGTAAGGATAAATATTATGTTCAAAATAGAGCCACAACGACTTAAAATACACTATATTTGCTCACTCGTATATGAATTCAGCATCCCATTCTTAATCCATAGGTTTTAATATGATGTCAGTTCACCCTTTGCAGCTACAACAGCTCTTCTGGCAAGGTTTTCCACAAGGTTTAGGTGTGTATTTATGGAATTTTTTTGACCATTCCTCCCAGAAGCATTCATTTCTATACGAAACTCTCTTATTCATGCCTGTATGGACCATATTTTGTGTATTGGTGCACAGGAACATGAAGGGGCCATCCCCAAACTATTCCTACAAACTTGGGAGCATGGAAATGTCCCAAGTTCCTTTGTCTAAAATCTCTTGGTGCTGAAGCATGAGATTTTGGACAATGCTGGACAAAGTTTAGCTATGGTGCTGTGCCATGGCTAAAGCCTTGTTGCCACACCATACATTTCATACTAAAAAAACATCATCATCACTGATTAACAATGGGATGCCACCTAAGTATATTTCGAGGCAGGTGAATGAATACTTTTGGTAATATAGTGTAGTTGGGAAATCAAGTAATGTATAATGTCTGTTGAGGGTTCTGAGTTCTGGACACCAGATGTATAATCTTTTTGCTTTGTTCTTAATTTCTTTGTCTACTGTCTTATGTATTTAGTATTTTTTTTTTCATCTGAAAGTGTTGTTTATGTTAATCTGTCGGTCGTTTCCATTTTAACCAAGACTAACTAGAGATAAGAGAGCTTGCATCTTAGTGGGCCAAATACATAAAGTTTAAATAAAACTCAACAAAACAGATTAAATCCATACAATAGAACAGCAGTAACAAATGATAAATAGCTAATATATATATATCTGGTTCTAGCAAATTATCAACTCCATGGAAATAGGACAGGACTGAGCATGAGTTTGGCCAACAGCGTCAAAAATTATTAATGTTCACCACAGAATCTCAAAGCATAACCTCTAGAAATTATGTATTTCCCCCAAAAATGTAAATCAGTATAATAAAACCAGTGTTTAGTGTCAAGTATATCTATTTTTTTTTATCTTACCTCCATCATTACCCACACAGTCTATTATAACACACACTCCTCTGGGATTGGTATTGAATTTATAGCAATCTATTGGAGTCTGTAACACAAAAGGAAAGGTGGATAAATGTAATAAATACTTCCTAAACAAATGAAAAATAACACAGAGCAGTTTTTTACACCAATCTGAAGAAAAAAAAAAACTCACCGGATGGTTCTGTTCGCGGTGTACAGTTGTATAAACAGGGGGTATATTTGTTGCAGCTGAAGATTAAAAAAAGTAATAACATGATTTTTTACCCTTAAAGAACTACGATTACTCTTGTGGAGACTTCCAAATTAATGTTTCCTTTACATTTAACATTTACTGAGGGATTTATCATGATTTATGATAACAGTATAAAACTAGAAAAGCACTCTGAAAGCACAAACCTCCGCCAAGGCAGACTTCCCCACCTCCGAATGAAGAGAGGTCCACCAAGGAGGTTATGTTTTTGTCTGTTTGTTTGTCTGTTAGTTAGCAAGATAACTCCAAAAGTTATGGACGGATCTTGATGAAAATTTCATGATGTGTTGGGGGTGTCACAAGGAACAAATGATTAGATTTTGATGATGATCTGGAAGAGATCCTAGTTTTTGGATCACTTTGAAATTTTACATTGCGGTAAATGGAGAATACATTTCAAAGTGATCCAGAATCCAGGATCTCTTCCAGATCATTTTCACTGAAATTTTCATTAATATCCGCCCATAACTTTTGGAGTTATCTTGCTAAATAACAGACAGACAGACAGCCTTGGCAGAGGTAACTACATTCGTTTTAATGGTAAATCAATATGTCTGTGTTTCCATGTTCACTACAGAGCCTCTGAACTTTCTAATGGATAATATTTGATGACTATGAAAAGCTGAGAAACTCTAAAGTTTGTTGTTATAGATTTAAGGGTTCAAAAGTTATTTCAAATTTTGATCAGTAGATCAGTCTGTTTATGTCATTGTGAGATATGATTAAAAAAAGAAAGTAAAATAAAAAGAGAGAGAGAGAGAGAAAAAAAAGGAGCAGTGAGAGTGCACCAGCTTTCAAACTTCATGCATAAAGTACCCTGTAAAATAATACATTCACTGTGAACACACGGGTCACTGTAAAAACGACTCAACCAGAATTTGCTAATATGTAAAGTAGGCTGCCTTACCAGTACAGAGAGTCTGCACCTCTCTTGCTTGCTGAGGCCAATGGAAAGTTTCTCGAATGGGATTTAGAGACTAAAAAAATAAATAATTACAAATGTTAGTTTTATAAAAGCTGAAATAATACATTTGGATTTTTGTTGAGTGTTTTACCTACAGCAGCTCTGCACGTCTGTTGTGGAGGTGAATGCTGTTCGGATGTTACGACTGTAAAAGCAAATACAAGTAAATGTAAAAAAATAAAAATAAATAGCAGAGCTGTCAAATGATTACAAATTTTAGTCAGATTAATCACAGTATTCCTGCGGATTCATTTTGATCGATTAATTTTGATTCATCACAATTAAATACATTTCATTTTAATTACAAAAAAAATCTAATCTAATTTAATTTAATAACTGAATCCTGCATTTTATTTTTCATGAGCAAACAGATGCAAGAAAGAAGGGAATATATCTGCACTTAACATTTTTGTTACAAACTAGTCAACACATTAGCCAAAGTAATAACAGAATCCCTGGCTAATGTATGATTCATATTAATGGATGGAAATGCTTCACTGAAAAGAAAACCCCATCTTTTAGAGTGTGCAAAACCCTTCGTCAGTTAACTCTTCTCTCAGGGTTTTTAGTACTCATACCTCCCCTCAAAAATAATACACAAACACAAAAAAGGAAAGAAAACATGCTAAAATCCACTAGAATTCCCCTAAAAATAAACTAACAAAAAGCAATGAAAACATATTCAAAAACTCTGCTAAAATACAAGAAAAAAAACAAAAAAAATCTGATAAAATATCCCAAAGTTACAAAAATGTGCAATGAACATGTTTATTCAACACATTTAACCGTTTCAACAAAACAGCTTGAAACAAAACAACTGTAAACAACTGCTTCATTTAAATGCGTTATATTTTTTTTTTATATCAGATTAACCATAATGATAGATTAATCTATGTTAATGCATTCATTTTGACAGCCCTAGTAAATAATAAAGTAGCTTTTAATATACATTTTGAGGTCATTTTTTGTCCAATAACAAATAGATGAATATATAGGTGTTTAAATAGTGCCTTATAATAGTACTACAAGTACTACAAGTAATATTGGACATTACTGCATGCATTCTGTTTCTTAACTCTGCTGTGGAGGTTATGTGTTCATCTCTTATTACACAAAAACCACTGCATAACATTGGGGGTAGTGGGTGGAATTGTGTTTCAGTTTAACACAGCCAAGTCCCAGGTTGACTTCAAATGAAAAGTTGAGTTCACAGAATGTGGTTCAATCAACACAATAAATGATAATGAAAGTAACTAATTACACCAGCTCATGAATTAAGACAAAGATCTTAACAATCATGTGATTGAAGACAGTAATCATCAACGGTGCTCAAAGTGAGTAACATTCTAGAGATACAACTACTTATGTGGACATATACTGATTTACTTAAGTAAAAGTAAAAAAGTACAACTTCTCAATTGTAATAAAGTAAAAAAACTGCATTTTTTTGTTGTTGCTATGGATGAAATAATTCTTATTTAAGCACAAAAAACTAAAAATCTAAAATATCCACAAAAAAAAGGCATTTAAAAGTCAGTTAATGTGTAGATGATGTGTTTTATTGGGTCATGGTGCTCAGTTTAATGGATATAGACAAGACATTTGGGAAAAATTAAAAACTCCTAAATAATTATGGGATTAAAAAAATCTAAATCATGAGATAAAAAGTCAAAATTATGAGGAAAAAACTGTCAAGAAGTCAAAATTATAAGACTAAAATCAAAACGATGAGATAAGAAATGGATCATTTATGAGATAAAAAGTTTTAAAAAAAAGTGTCACATTTGTTTAGTTTGAAAAAGTAATTAGTATATTCTGAGATTGTAAAGAGTATAAAGTATAGATATTTATACAAAAATGTAGGGAGTAAAAGTAAAAAATTGCCAGAAAAATAAATACTGAAGTAAAGTACTACAGATACTGAAAAAAAAATCTACTTAAGTACAGTAATGAAGTACTTTTCATCCACCTCTGATATTCATGTGATTAAATGTTTGGTTTGTCATCTGTTTAAAGACAAATTAATGTGGTATGGAACAGAACAGAACAGAACACACAGTTTAATCACAACTATTTTCATGATGTAATAGTAATTCTAACTAAGGCAATAACTATGCCATTGTGGTATTCATATGTCAGACCACCTTCATGTATCACTTGATTGTCATTCTCGGCCTATGATCTCATTTCTGCCTGTGACTAATTACTGAAATCCCCAAATACAAGTATCTTATTGTAAAAAATACTCTTACTAGTCATCTTGTAGGACTTGACATGTTTGGCAAGGTCAACCCTGCCAATGTTCCTCAAACATTCCTCTACAAGGTCAACATGGTCAGATGAAACTTTGTCCAGTTTCTCAAGCTCAGTCATCAAATCCAGGAAATTCTGTAATAGAAAATGGAACATATTTGTCAGAGTGGAATGAACTCCCCCCCACACACACACATACACCCACACACACACTACGTGATTCAGAAAAGTAAAGCAAAAGTTCATTCCATTCATTCCTTTACCTGAGCCTTGTCTATCTTGTCTTTTGACACCATTTTACTTAATAAGAATTTCATACTGTCCAGGTCTTCACTGGCCATGCCCTCACTTACTTCAGCCATCAGTACTCTACAATAGAAGAACATGATTATTGATTAAAAAAAAACAAAAAAAAACACCATACAAATAAAAAGTCACAACTATGTCAACTAGCAAAACTATGATCTCAGTTTAAAATAAAAAATAACACTTAACTCACCTGAATTTTGGCAAAACTCTTCTGAAGTCATGATTCTTCTCCACCTGATTCCTTGTGTATCCAAATACCTTTCTCAAAATGTCATAACGTCTAAGTTGTAAAAGGATTTCTACTAGAAACAGGTGATCTACCTCATAGTTCCTCACTTCACATTTCAGAGTTTCTCTTACACATGCAATGCTGGTATCTGTATCCAAACTTCCACACAAGTACAGAAGCTTCCTGCGTTCACTTTGGCTCAAAGCCTCAGCTATTCTACTGATGCGCTGTAGTAAATGGTTGTCAGACACAGCCATGGAATTTGATGGGAAAAAAGTGACAGAAATGTGATCACCAACGAGGACCCACAGGAGGAAAAACCTTCAGTTTAGAAAGCCTAAAGACAGGACCACATTCAGACAGTGTGTTAATACTGTGTTCATGTTAAAAATGTAAAAAGAGACAAACAAAAAACATTAGAATTTGCTAATATACTGTAATCAAAAAGGAAAATCAATGACAAATAACACAGATTAGTTAAAAACATACCTATCAACGTCGAAGTCTGAGAACAATGAAAGAGGAATTTACCAAAGAACCAAATGACGTACATTTTCGATTCCACATAAGCAAGTAGGGAAGTACCCCAGTCTGGCTTTCATTTTTTTAATGTCAACTACAAAGACATCTATCTTCCGTTAATTAGCTGACGTCTCTCTTCAAGACGAGGGTACCAAACAGATATTTAGATGAAGCAAAATTTTGGGGAAATCCACCATTTCGCATGAAGAACGAAAGTGAAACGAAAGTGAAACTAATAATGACTGCGATAACAGCAAGAGTTTCGTTAAAGACACACAACCCATACGGAACAAGGTCTGGTTTAAAACATGTTGTATTGGAGTTTTATTGTCATGTTTATGCCTGTTTAAGTTTGGACAAAAAAACAAACAGTTATACTGTAAATACCATCTAATGGACTTATGGAATGGAATGGAATAGAACAGAACAGAACAGAACAGAACAGAACAGAACAGAACAGAATAGAATAGAATAGAATAGAATAGAATAGAATAGAATAGAATAGAATAGAATAGTGCATTAGCGAAACGTTTTTTGTAATTCCAAGTTATATTTAAGGTTAATCACTTATGATTATGGTTACCCTTTTTTTTGATATGGTTGTTATAATATGAAAATGTCTTAAACTCTGGCGTTAATTTATTTTATGTTAATTTCTATGCCATAGTTTGATATTACAGTCACAGCTTTTTTTCTATCCTCGCAGCAGTACAGTTCCATATACTGCATATTTTCTCAATGCATTGCCTCTCTTTTCAGGATTAAGTTTGTTCTTCGTTATGGATTTTTACCACTTCACACGTTGTAAAAATAAATAAATAAATAAATACAACTAGAAAAGCCCTCTGAGAGCTTCAACCTCCGCCAAGGCAGATCTCCCCATTCGAATGAAGAGAGGAGGTTATGTTTTCTTTGGACTTTGTTTTTCTGTCAGCAACATCACTCAAAAAGTTATGGATGGATCTGGATGTGTTGGGAGTGTCACAATGAACTAATTATTAAATATTGGTGGTGATCCAGAAGAGATCCTGGATTATTTATCACTTTGGAATTTTACATTGAGGTAAATGAAGAAGACATTTCAAAGTGATCCAGAATCCAGGATCTCTTCCGGATCGATCGCCACCAAAATGTAATAACTTGTTCCTTGTGACACTTTTAACACATCCATCAATACCTTTTTCAGTAATGTTGCTGATAAACAAACTCCAATGAAAACACAACCACCTTGTGTTCAAACATTAGGGTTAGTGATTAGTTTCAGTGAAGTGCACTCGTGTCATAATAGTGAGATTTCCGACGGTCGTGAAGGTAGCAGAGCTGCTCCCGCTGCAGGTCTCCGGTGCTTTCTGCTTACCAAAGCGCACTGAGTTCCGCTCCGTCTGGCCAATAGTGTCGCTCTTTGCTTCAGCACCATTGCAGTGGAGAGACCATACGGAGGTTGGTGCTCACGGAGAGAGGGATCATTTGGAGGAAAGATACTCGACCTGGGTGACCGCTCCGGGCTAATATCACCCCTACTCTCCCGATACAGTCCCCGGGTGACATTGCCATTGCCAGCTTCAGTCCGGGTGAGCATTTTATTATTTGGTCACTGACAAAACACTCAGGATTTCTTAGGTAGTCGTAGTTATAAGCTGCTGGTGACTTGGACCATCAGCAGCAGTGTCGTGTTGATGTGGATGGATACCAGTGGAGAGGAGGCTGCAACGTTGTGGGCTCGGTAATTAACTAGCTAACACCGTCTCTTACTCCTCCACCTATAACACTTAGTCAGCCTCTGCCTTTTCGGCCTGGTCACGACTGGTGAAAAATGAGAATGAAGACGTCCAACTGCTGCTGACTAGAACAGGCTGTCTTACGCCATTCAAGCCCAGCTAAAGGAGCTAACCGACCGCTTGCTTCTGGCTTTCGTGGCACTGTTTAACAACCGTTAGCTAGCAGTTAACTAACTGACTGGCTAACAGACCTGCGAACAAGCCACACAGGTAACACACGTTTTAGCTAGCGTGTTAAAAGTGACACTGCACCTTGGCTGACATTTAACCTCAGACACTTCATGTTTTCCTCCAAATGATCATATAATCCATATTTTCCTCTGTGGCTATCTACATAACGAGTTCAGAATAGCTTTACTTTGAAAATGAGAGCGGAAGTGTTAACTTTTCACTCGTTCGTAATTGATTAAAACTTAGCATTGGGAGCAAAACTGAAGGAAAACGGTTCAGTGTGATTCTGTAAAGCAGTGTTTTGTCCTGAGTTTGGTTTAGATCAGGGGTGTTATTTGTTTTAACTGGAGGCAACTAACCAGAAGGCAAAGGTAAAAATAAATAAACGACGATTGGATGAAAGTCGTATATAGTGTAACCTTTACCATTCATTTAGGCTACATTTCATTTGCTTTATAGAAGTTCACCTGGTGTTTTATTGCATTATTTCACATCATTTCCAGTTGTCACAAGTCACCGCACACAAGACAGAATTGACTGAAATAATACTAATATATGCATATACACTTAATATTTGGTCTAAACTAGGGGTCACTTTAAGTTCAATATGATGTCAAGAGTCCTGGACCAGTCAATAATAACCTTTAAATTAAATAATTTCAACTCCAGACAGTTTTCTATCTTTTATATTAAATAATTCAAACTGCATTGTGATGAAACATTGAGATGTACAAAGTATCCTTCAAAGTAATGTGAATAAGATGAACAATGTGAAATTTATTCTGAAAAAATAATTGCAATTTTAACATTATGCCTCAGTTTACTTCATACACTTGTGGATTACAACTTGCAGATCTACAAAAGTACAAAACCTTTAGTAACAGGCATAATAGTGTTAGAATTACACTTAATTCTCTTTAAACATTTCATGTCATCTGTATTTGTTCAGGTTATTCCCATTTTTTGTGAGCAGATAGTTTGTAAATTTGTAAACATTTTCAGGTAATTTTACTTTTCTACACCAATAAAAAGCGAAAAATTTGGAGTTGTCATTATTTATTGATTTTAGTAATAGTGTTTTACTAGTCTGACCCATTTGATCATAAATTGATTTGCATATGGTCCCTGAATTCAAGGTTTTTGACACTCTTGACTTGTAATTTATTATTATTATTTTTTTTTTAAGTTTTGCATTTCACAAATTTCTCATAGTGTATCTGGGACATTTGGAAGCTGATTTTGTCTGTCAGTTTATGCCTCAGGTTTAGAGCAAAGTAACTAGTATTACCAATGCTGATATTCAAGATAGCTAAATTGTGATGTTAGTCCATATCATCATGTATGAGACTTCAGAGTAAGAACACATTGGTCTTTTATGAATGGAAAGCTATTAGTCTACTTCTTACTTTCCTCCATGCACAAGTCCACCAGTATGAGCAGGAGACCAGACACTTTCTACTTTGATACTCACAAAGTACTTCTACTTGCACCAGTTGGCATAAGACAAAGGTCTCTCTCTTGTCCCAGTGCTGTTTTATGAACTGTGCCTGAGCAGAACAGTGGCTTACTGTACACAAGTGGTTTAAAGCTGAGAGGCACTGACTTTTACACTCCTTTCAGCTCTGTCACAATTCTCTGCCAAGTTGCTTTCAGGTGTATTTTTTATGTTAACACTGCCATTTTTACCCTAACGGTAGTAAATGCTGTGAAAGCTGCACTAAGACTAATTTTGGTCCCCCTCAAATAATGACGTCATACTCAAAGATGTAGAGCTGGAGATCCAGATAATTCCATGCCATCTGCTGCTCATTCTCAATCATCATCATCCACTCTGCTCCTCCCTTGCTCTGTCTCTGCCACGGTGTGTTTTGGGACCAGGCTATCATTGGAACTGTGGTCTATTTTTGACAGAAATTCCATTTACCCATTTAATATGTGTCACTGTCTTCAGTAGCTGGATTTGTTGTAAAGTGTGTCTGGGCCTGGTTCTTATGTGAGAAACACATGAAATGTAATGGGAACATAATATGTAGTTGGGGAATTCACTGAACACACAGTACACCATCAGGGTCTTGTACTGTGTAGAACTCTTCACTGATATTTGTGGTATCAAAGTAGATGTACCGAGGTCAAGACTTGAGGTCAACACTTCCTCAAGCATGTATCAGAGTGTGAGTTGCCTGATAATTTCACAACAATGTTTTGCGTGTTACCCACCAATGAACTGTTGCTGTAAACTGTATGAGACCCAGAGTGTGTTTCCTCCCTCCCACCTAAGCGATTCATCAGCCTTAGGGATCAAAGCTGTAATTAGCCAACCATGGATTAGCAGGGGTGACTGTTTTCCACTGTGCTTGCCCCCACAGAGCCAGAAGATCACACAGTCCTACCCCCCCGTCATTGTACTTTCTATCATATTTTTGTTGTATTCATCAGGTCACGCAAAAGAGATCCCCCAGATATTTAATGTTTCAACATGATTCCAGCTCGAACAGTTTGGACGTATAGCAATTGTAAATAATTGGATTGTGGCATTTCCTTTTTTTTTTTTTTTTTTTTTTTTTTTTTCATCTATCAATTTCCAAATTAGGTCCTGGTGTACTTAAAGATGTCCAGCGAAGGCATTTTATTTGTGTTGCATACTAAGAGACTAGAGGATCAGCAGGATATGTGGTTGGCATGCAGAGCAAGCAGTGGTGCTGCTGACTCATTGCTCTGCCAGGTATGAGCTCTGGCTGTGTATTGGCTGTCTCTATGATGTACAGTATGTCTCCTCCACCCCACCCCACCCCACCCCACCCCACCCCTCACCCTCATGCAGAGCCATGTCTCTCTGTCAGCCAGACAAGACTCCATACTGTTCCTCTGGGGGTTCCTAAGAGGTGGAGTAGCATAATGTGTGTACGCTCCTGTTTGTAAATAAAATCACTGTTTTCAAAGTAGATTGTTGAAATGGAAATGATGGCTCCTCATTTGGATGATGATATTACCAATACGCTGCAGGATCATGACTACTGTTTCATTGCATCATTATTGTGTTTTATTGTCTATACACAGCCACTTAAAGGAAGTCTCAATCTGGATTTAAATAAGTAAATGGGTAAGATCCTTCCATTGGATAGTTACTGCAGCAATTAATGTTTTACCTACAACAGTTTCTGTAACTTTAACTAATGCAGTGACTACCTTCACACTACTTAGACATCCATCTATTTGTTAAATTGCATAAAGATTTGAAATGTTTCAGTGGAAAAGCATCACATGGTCAGGAGTCCACATTGACCCTCTTCGAGAGTGGCTGTTTCATTAGGGTGAGAAGAGAAAGCGAGATGGATGAAATGATTACCCATCATGCCTAGTGCCTATAGTACAAGCCTGTGGTGGCAGCGTTATGATCTAGGGGTGATTCAATTGGTCAGGTCGAGATTCAATAACTGTGTGTAAGAAACAGTAGAAGTAAATGTTGTGACACTGCATACATTTAGAAAAAAATGCAGCAATGACAAAAGTCAACAACAAAATATGAGTATCGACCAGACTGTGTACAGTATTATGCATATGATGTATTTGAAGGAAATCATACAAACTAACCTCCAAGTTTTTTCACGGGAAAAGATTAAGAGTTTTCTTATGTCAACTTTTAGACAATGATAGAGGGTACAGTTGTGATTAACTTTGTAATTAGAGTACTTAGTTTGTACAACATTGGTGAAAAGTTTAAAAAAAAAGTATGGGGAAAAAAAGTGTTAACTGCATACTGAAATGGGAGAGGATGTTTTTACTTGTATGTGTAAACACTTTTGGATCCATTTTCATAGATATTGTTTCTTAACAGTTTGAGTCCCCACGTCCCTGTATTTATTTAATGTTGTAAAAAAAAAAAATTGAATGTGTACTTTAGTGTTTCCATTGCTTACTGAGCGTTGTATTGATTACATTGGTCAATCTTTTTTTTAATATAAAGTATCTGCTTCAGACATTAAATGTGCCAAATCTTACATACTTTAATAAGATGAATGACACTGCTGGTTAGCTTATGTTTTTAATATACATGATAGTGTGTTATTCCACATCTATGGCGTTTATGTACAGTAATTCAGTGGATTTGTAAATATTCCACTAGAAATAACCTGTAAAGTGAATGGATCATAATGTGCAGACAATGTTTTGAAGTAGATCTGAGACCAATATTCTTTTTGAGTAAAACCTATTCTCTTGTTAATTCTAACAATTTCCCATTTTGACCCAAGACTTATGTTGCCATTTTCTTTATCAGTAACACACGTGGTTAAATTTCATTAGTTTTATTCTGGAAGCATTTTACTTGTAGACCACTGTTATCCATATGTTGTTTCAAAAGTGGCCTAAATTATACTGTCCCCAATATGTTGGTTTATATGATTATATAAATTGTCCCTTTCCAGTAAAGTGGTAAAAGGTTTTGTCATTTTCTAAACTCAGAAAATTTTTGCAGAAATAGATAACCACCGCCGCTGCTGCTTAAAAGATGAGCTCTCATTGGTTGAGGCGGCAGAACATCAGGCGCATTCATGGTCAGATTGTTCCCTGGTTTTCTGCCAGGCTTCTCCCACCTCCAGCCAGCTCTCTATTCTTCTGTTGCCGTACATGACTCAGTCCCTGTTTAAAGTTGAACATTAGCCAAGAGACTTTGAATTATTGCCAGTTATTTATTGTTGTGAAATGATGAAAAAGAAGTGGAGGCTTTTTTTTTCTTCCTGTCATTAGCTGTAGAGGGAAGGACCTGTTCACAAACCTGTTACTTAACATTGACAGTGCGAGACAAGTCGTTAATTCTCAACTAAGCCTGAGTTCTACTGTCTCATGTTATGATTTTCTCCAGGTGTTTGGTTTTTTTTTTTTTTTTGTCTTAAGTATTTTCCATTCGGAGTGCCTCAGGGTTTAATTGAACATTTAAATTCTGGCGAGTGCTCCATGGCTAATGCTTATCAACTTGGCCACAGTTTCTTGAAAGAAATCCATCTTTGTCCAAGTAGTGTAATTTCTTTGTGTCTACTGCAGTGCAATAGCTGGAGCCAAAATACAGCCCACTTAATTGTTTCCACGCTGTTGAAATTTTATTTAATATCTATTTTTGACTCACGAGGCTAGGGGAAAGTTTGAAGAGCAAGCACTTCTGGTGTGATTTTGTTGTTATTCAGCTATTTTTATTATTTATTTTTTCAGGGGTCCCCGCTTCTTAGGTGGTAATGCTGTTATGCGCCTCTTATGTCTCCTATTTTCCCCCTTGTTGATCCTTTGGCCGTGCACACATTGGGGCCAGGCCTGTGGGTTGCACAGCGGTCTCAACATGTCATGAAAGCTCAAGGTTCCCCATTGTTAGAGCACGACTGAGGAGCTTATATGGCAGTGCAGGATTTCTTGCTTTCTCTTGAGTAAAGTTAAATGCTTGGCTGACCTCCCACACACATACATACACACACACATACTTAGCATGTACACATTGTGTATAACAGTGCTAAATACTATGGAATTAGTGGTCATGTGCATGTAGTTTAAACTGCCACTGAGCTTTTAACAGTTAAAGCTTTCATTGAACAAACTCATTGTTTCAGTGTTACATTGAGCCACGAGGTTCCACTGAGCTACCATGTACCTGTCAATACTGTAGCCCTGTGGAATAATCTACTGGTGTTGATCCTTTTTAAAGATGTAGCTATTGTGGTTAAAATGGAGCACTGAAAATGATTTTTTTTTTTGGAAATGAACTATTTCAACCGGTTACTTGTTTGTGTTAAAATATTTATATTGCTCTCCATTTTCACAAATAGTGATGACAGTTTGAGGACAATTACACTAATTTCATGACTGGTGTTACATTGTATTAGATTTTACAGGCACATCCAATACCTAGGTAACAATTTGAATTAAGAATAGCTACTTTTATTTGATTTGTTTATGTACTGTGTCCTCTGAGTTGTCGAGCATGAACATTTTTAAGATAAGCTGAGGATCTCTGCCAAAATTATTAATATTAATGCCACTTTTTGATGATTCAGTGTTCTTTATGCTAAACTGTTTTTGGATTTGTTTTGGATAATGAGACTACAGTGTAGAACATTAAGTGGAATTGTGTTACGATAGTTTACAATGTAGTTCAAGAGAACATTTTAAGATACACTTGGGAAGGGGAGGAATGCCAAGTTTGTTGAAAAATATAGCACAGATGTTGAATTAAAATCATAGTGTGACTGCTTGTCATGTTGTTCTGAAATGGGTTTATAAATGTATTTTTATCAAAATTAAAGTTGAAAAACAATTGTATAGAATAAAAACACACTATGTTTTACAAATGAACTGCGAATTTTAAGAACTTTTTTTTTCAGTTTTAGTTCCACTTACTTTTGAAATAAAACTACAGTAGAATCTTCCTTCTTTCTATCAACCTATAAATATTTATATATCTTTTTGACCATTTCTGCATTTCAGTGTAGGTATTGCCATTGTAGTATGGGGGTCATGTTGTGTGTCTGTCGGGTTTGATTTTATTTGAATGATTGTGTATGTTCACATACTATTTGGATATGATCATGGCAGTATTTTTCAAAAACAAACATGCTTTTGCTTTTCACTTTACACACATAAGTGAAAACACAAACCTACTCAGTGATGAGGTCATTGTGATCCACTGAAGTAAATGTCCATATTTTTGTGTGGTATTAAAAACAATAACATTGTTTGAGCAACAGTGAAGACCATGAACCATGTCTGACTTAAACCATGAATGAAAGACCTTTCATTGTAGTTTTTCCTTTTCCATTTGCTTTAGGTGCAGTGAACAAACACGTAACTACTATGCCCGAGTGTAATAATGGTTAGGAAAACCTTGTTACAAATGCAGCTCTTTAATATGGCATTCACTACGTGGAATTGTCCAGACAAACACAATTCTGAATATGACAATCAAGTGAACTTTTATTGAAATATAAATGTTTGTAATCAGATTAAGTGATCTTTGCTTTTGTATGTGGCTACGGGACACTGTTAAGGCCAAAAGTAGAGTCTCAGAGAGCATGTTCTGTGTGCACACAACATTTGCATTAAAGGCAGTGGCCTTCATCTGTGTGTGGGGCAGAGAGGAACGAGGCAGGAGACTGTTGGCATTCACCTGTGCTTTGTGTTGCTGGCTAACTATCAGATTGGTGGAACCCTGTGTTGATATATGTGTTTGTGTGTGTGTGTGTGTGTGTGTGCTTAGTTGCAATACAGGCCCATCCCAACACGTCTGGCCCTGCAGCTGCAGCAGTGCTAATTTTAGCCCAGGATGTGCGTATGCCTCAGTTCCCCTAGACTGGCCTATAAGGGATGAGGAGAGGATGAGGGAGAGCAAGCAGCCAATTTTTCACTCTTCCCCTTCTCCTTCGTGTGCACCTTCCTCCTCCTCCTCCTTCTCCTCCTCCTCCCTCTTCCTCTGTTGAGCCATCCTTTTCAGCCCCTTCATTTATCGAGAATAGAAACTCGTGTTGTGTATTTTGTGTGCCTGGGAGTATTTAGGTGTGTCCATGTGGCCTCGAGGCAGCACTATTGATTTCCACAAGAACATATTGACTCTGGCCACTGTCGCCTGCCGGTTGATGACCTTTACTCAACAATGTCCTTTCTGTTAGCTCACTTCCTGCTCAGGTGTGTGGTGTGTGTGTGTGTGTGTGTGTCTGCACCTGCACCTGCCTGTTCCATCTTTGGAACTGTACATCGTCATCTTCATTGTGTTAAAAACCAGGCTACAGGGGTATACTTTTCCATCAGTGTATTTGCTATTAATAACCTCAAGCCTATTCTTGTGCAGACATCGTGCTCCAGTGGTGAGTGGCTGGTTCTTGTTACAACTGTGAGAGGTGTGAGGATGGAGATTACAGCTGACTGGTTCACTGTGGTCAGGTATTAGAGTTAATCCCGCTATCAAGGGAAAGTGTCTTGATAATACGTGTGTGTGTAATTGTTACAATCCGCGAAGAGTGCCTGCAAACAAACAAACAAACAAACAGATGAGTAAAAGTCAGATTTAAGTGGATTTTGTCTTTTAAAGGTCTTTTATCTTTACGCTTGTACGGTTGAGTTGCATTTTTATGTGCAGATTAACTGGGTGAAATAGAAGTCACAGCAGTCATGAAGCTTCCCTAGATGCCTGTAAACTTTTATTTGTGAGTTTCTCCAGATTTCTCTGAATCCTGTCATCTAATGTTGCCTCCTGTTGGAGCAGTTTAACAGCCCTAGTTTAGGCGATGTTGAAAAAATGAGTCTTCACTGGCTTCACCTGTCAGCCATTCTCTATGCATCATAAATTATTGCAACGTCGATTTTCTATATCGCAGTGCATTGCTACTTTATCATCAGTTTATACATGCAGCCAGGTAAAGATGAACTACTTTTTTTTATTATTATTATTCAGTATTTGCTTTCAAAAATGAGACCACAGCAGTCTATGACATAAGCGTTTTTGATACCAGTGCCTTGGTCTGCACAATTTAGTAATGCAATGTTGATTGTGTGCAATATTGTTCTGTGGATTTGTGATTTGAGTCTCCTTACTTGGATATCAAGGAACACTGGGAGCTTTCTGGGTACTTTGTAATTTGCTTTTGTTTCCAACCCAGAATTGTTACTTTCTTGCTCAGTGTATTGAATCGACATTATTCCTATGCACACAGACCTTCTGAACTGTAGTCTTTCGTGATTATGTAATAGCACGGGCTGACATTGCACTTGTGAGTTGATTAATTGTTCAGCCCTACCAGTATCTGTGTGACCCACCTTAACAGCAAAACATAAATCTTCCTGTAATGCCTTGCAAGCAAAGGTGGGGATAGTCACCACCCTCACACGTCACAATGCACTTTGGAATCGAGTAATTCTTTTCCCCCCAATTGCATCTAATTTGACTTTTGACGTGTGAAAACATCGTGACATTGTTGTAATGGCAGAACGAAGCGTACATCCTGCTGACGTGTCTTTGAGCCAGACACTGAATCGCTCATTGTCTTTATCTGACGCTGCGATCTGATCCTCCTGTTGAGGATTGTGGAAACGAAAAGAAAGGTTACCAAGAAAGATCAATTGTCTCATTCTTATTGTTGAATCTTCAAGTTTGTTGTGGTTACAGAGGGGAAAAAAAGCAGCATCAGAGAAGTAGTGTGAACAGAACAGGCATGAAGCTTGCTCAGGCTCAATAATTCATGGCTGACTGAGCTAAGCTGACCTTGAAAAATCCCCAGTGTTGGACCGTTGTAACCTGGCACTGCTCATTTAGGTAGCACAGAGTGGAGAAGTTGAGACAGACAAAGACAAACACTCATACAGTACATGTGCATGCTATGGTAAGTTATAGTCAGCTGCCAGCACTGGTGTGTTACTGACAGTGAAGCATTCAGTGGACGATGGTTGCGCTGAACGATGGAACATGTTTTTCTCAGAATTCGCACAGGGCTCCTTGTCTTATTCCACGAGGCATGGATACAAGAAGGCCACACAAACAAACATGGAGGAGAGCAAACACTACACAAAAAGGAGGAATTGTGAGCAGGTCAGACGAGGCAAAAGGAGGTTAAAAGAAGGGAGTGACATACGTTGCCCAAATGTGGTTTGGGTTTGAAGAGTCTTGACACAGGATCAGTAGACCAGACTTTTTTTTTCTGCTGCAGATCTAACAGCACGACCCCTCTTTGAGCAACTGCACACGAATGATGTCAAGAGTTTATAGATGAAAGTTACAAATTTGCAGTTATGTTTTTAAAGCCCTTTTCTCTTGATATAAACCTCCATTGCATTAGAACACAGGCTGTGTGAGAACCTCGGGTGAACTGAACCGGCAACACGTTGCTCATGTGAACTCACACAAGCAACATCCAGCAGTGCAGTGAAGTATCTGTCACGCACAGGTGAGGTCGAGCCTTTTTTTTTTTTTTGGTGTAGGGTTTGCACGTTCTTTGACCTATTTTAAATGACTTATTGGCCACTATATTTGGAAAAATTATATGCAGCTTTTATTTTTTTTTTTTTATTACAGAGTAGAAAATTAACCAAATGAGAATGTATTATATTGATTTTTTTTTAATTATTATTATATATATTTTTTCACCAACAAAATCAATTTGTTGAAAACATGTACATGTTGTAACATCTACTCATCAACAATTGATTCTGATGCCATATTTTAAAACGTAGTATTTACAATTTTTTTGCAGCATTACCTCAATCAGCATTTTACATCATATATATTTATTTATTTATTTTATATATGTAAAGAAAAACTAACAAAACATACTCGTGCAGGGGCAATGACAAATAGTAATATATATATATATATATATATATATATATATATATATATATATATATATATATATATATATATATACACAGTTACATGCCATAGACATAATGGGACAATAATTCCAATCTTTCCTTTCAGAAACAATTTTCACCTGTATAAGATTAGAACTGAACATTTAATGTGTTTATCATAAACCAAGGGGCTGCATGGGCTTATATGCATGTTACTATTATGAAGTAAAGTCAGCTCTTAATAGTGTTACAAAATCAACCCAGTTATTCCAGTAATTGGTAAATTTGTCTGAATTAAGTCTGACTGAAAAAGTCAACTTCTCCATCCTATAGATATCACCCATGACCTCTTTCCAATCAATATTTAGTATTTTGTGCTGGACATCACAAATGGGACAGAACCTATTTAAATGTTCCAGGTGTGTGTTGACTTTCCTGTTTCGGGTGCAGCCTTAGTAAATAGTTTCTCTACATTTTATTGGGCTGAAACATTGTATTCGTTTACACTGGTTTAATGAGTCACCGATACTCTTATGATTCATCTCTGTAATGATTAATTAGTATTGTTCTGTGCTTGAGGTGCTGCCACTCCACACTCATTTGAGGACTCCAGCTCATCCATGCTTAAATTCAAGTACGTTCGCTCAGATTTGGCTTTTCATGGTGCCTTGCAATTAGGTCCATTTAAGCACGTAGTTATATTCGAGTCCAACCCAAACCAACCTCATGAAGTTTGCTTCCCTTCACATTAAGGTTACGGCACAGACAGTTTAGCACTGTGGGAGTAGAATAGAGCTGTCCTGTCTGTCATAGAGCTGGCGTTATTAGAATGTGTGGTGTGTTTGTTTAGGCAGCGGTACAGCACAGCGATCAGCGTTCTGCAGCTGTTGTTAGTCTTGTACGTCCTGGCAGCTGGCAGAGGACAGGTCTGGCTAAAATGGTATCCTCATGGGTGAGAGTAGACGCATGGCTCACACAGCGGGCAGCAGCGGGCATTCTAATCTTTAACTGTTGGATTTGATTTCAGCACTGACTGAAATGAGTGCATGGGAAGAATTTTCATTTACTGGCTTATTCATTCATGAGGCTATCATGGTCCAGGCTCTTTTCTTAAACTAATCCCAGTCTGACTGTGGGATGGTGAGTTCCCCTCCCTCTTAAAACAACATAACACGTTGCACTCAGTATTTGCCTGACTGACCTGCTCAACTGGCCTTTTCTCAGTTATGCATTCGTCTATACCCGTGTAAAAAGTCTCTAATTTAACTCACACACAGGATCACTGGTGCAATGGACATATATATATATATATATATATATATATATATATATATATATATATATATATATATATATATACACATACATGTGTATAGTTAATAACAAAATTCTGAAGTGGGGCAATGTGCAAAATGAGTACTTTTACTCTTAATTCTTTAATTATAGTTTCAAGCTTTTACTGTGTGATCAAAAGAATCACAATGAATGATGCATGTTTTTTTTTCTTTTTATATTGTTTCAACATATTCCTGTAGACCTATCTCACATCTTGAAATTCATGAGAAAACACCCCCAGATCTTCATTATTTTAGTTATGTATCTAGTCAGCTTTACCAGCACAGTGCACAGGTCTCCAGTTAAATTGAAACCTAATATAAGTGGTTCCTAAAGCAACAAATATCCAAATTCCATTCTACCACCAAACCTCCCAATTTTAATCACAGCTAGGGTTGCATGACATTGGAAAAAAATTGACATTGTGATTATTTTTTTTGTTACTCTGCAATATATATCGTTATTTGAAAATAAATACTCAGGAGGGTATAACAGTTGTGTGGTGCTGAACAAATTAGTTGTTTCCCCTTGTTGTGTTGACAGGTACAGTTGAAGGCACTGTCATAGGACACATGTTTCAGCATCATCCTTCTTGTAGCTGACATAATTTCAGATAACGAATGTTGTATTTCTTTTTTGCACCAAGTGTTTGTTGTCATGATTTTCTCTAGTTCGTTGCTCATTTTTCGATGTTGTTACCAACAAGTCGCTATATGGCCGTGGTCTACTTCAGCAAACTGATTAAGAATGATTGTGATTGGTGGTTGGTGAATTGCTGTGCCCAGGTTGAAATAAAAGAGAATTTGTTGAGTTCATTTGCCACCTATGTCACAGGACCAGCGATATGTCGATTGTGATTAGCACGTACCTTGTGATGGCGATGCGCAAATGATGTATTTTGTAGCTCTATTTACAGCTATTGAAAATGCTTCCTGTGGCTGTTCAGGGCATTTGAATCAAGAAAACAATGTTGTATTTACAATATATGTTGTACAGTAAATACTATAATGTTTTTATTCTACTTTTATAATGGTTATGTGTGAAGTTAATCCTGTCAAGTGCAAGTGTTTTGGAGTAAATCCTCTAATGGATCAGTCAATAAAGGCAGAATGTTCAAAATAAATCTTAAAAAAAAAAGCTGCAGAAGAAAACACATTTTCTCCTCTAAGTTGAAATTGAAAGGACTAAATATAAATATGCATAGGTGACCAGACACCACTGAATGCTACTGAAAACACTTAGGATTGGCCAAATTCTCCCAGGAGGGTGGATATTTAATTTCCTGTCCGATAACTTGAATTACATTATGCTGAAAGGTAGTTCAAGAAATTTTGCCCAGTTATGCCAAAAACATATCAAGCAATGTAGATTTAAGCAGGAAAAAAATGCCGTTTTTGGGGCAACGTTAACATTCATCTTGGTTTATTAACCTTTCCTTTATATGCTCTGTGTCAGAATTGAATACACAATTCATTCAGTTGTTGGCTTTGTTATAGTATTTTGCAATGCTTCAGAGTGTTTAGCAATGACATTGTGATTTGGGATTTGAAGTGCAGTAAACAGGATGGGCTGGCACTCTTCTGTTCCCTTGTGAACCCCGCCTCAGGACAATGAGCAGGTCCTGTATAAAGGAAGAGTGGCCCTAGAAGGAAAGGGAGCTTATTGTCATTCGCCAAGGCTCATTAGGTGTATAACATATTTAGTCAGCACTGACGGCTAGCTCAGGAGCCGTGTTTTTACTATATTTGCAAATACATCTTATGAGAGTGGGGGGGGGATTATACTTTAATCCGTAAGTACAGTTTAATTTATTTTATTTTTTTTATAATGAAATGACCTAACCTGGGAGGAAGCCATTTATCATATCTCTTATTCTGGCCATAATAGCTTATTTAACTTATTCCTACTGTACATGTATCATATTTGTCCTATTTTTCCATCATTTTTGTCTTATTATTGAACTGTTGGTTGGTGAAAAAAGCATGTTGTAGACTTCCCTTTGGGCCATAGGCACTATAAGTAGGATTTATTTTATACTCTTTTTTTTTTTTTTTTTTTTTTTTTAAATAAACAAATAATCATTCATGAAAATAACCATTCGGTGTTTGCTGGACTTTTCGACTGGGAAATTGTTCTTATCGGAAACAGAGTGGATCACCTAATATGGAAAATATTTACTGTTTGTGCGTGATGCTGTCTGTGTTGTCTGTGTTCACCCCTGACCACAGCCATTGTTGTGTGGAACTGCTCACAGTCACCATTCCCCTCAGGTTTGATGGGGTCCAGAATGAGGAAGTTTTTCATCCGAAGGAGAATAATCGCCTTCTTTATAGCTTTCAGTAGATAAAGGGGGCGTATACATCATTCTCGACAGATGAGACTCCTGCATGGTAATTTCCTTGACTCTCTGTGATGAATTGCTAATGTAAGGGTCCTTCAGATAAACACAGAGCTGTGTCCAAAATGCTTAATGTCAAACGGAGCTCTTGGTGATGTGGCTCTGTATGCTTCTCAGGGACACACAGTGGTGCAGACCACACTTCCCACTGCATCTTCTTTTGTGTCATTTTGCCAAATACAGCAAATGCAAGGGGTGTGGATCCTAAAGATGCGTTTTTAGCAGACAAGGACAACAAGTTGGCCAGCTGACTGTTGCTACGCAACAATAAGAAACTTGAAAAGTTATTTATTTTTTTTTGTGCCATGCCTGAAAATAGCCTTTAAAATGTGTTAATAGCTCCTCTTTGCAACAAGGATTCATGCAATTGCTGCTCAGTGAGGATTTTCTGCATCATCCCAGTGCTTATTTTAGGTTTTAACTCTGCTCTGCTGTAGTTCCCATCTGTTGGTTTCTAAGTCGTCTTGGTCTCAGCTCTATGTCTCTCTCACTCTTGTCTTGACCAGATGTCACCATATCTCTAGTTGTTGTATCCATCTTTTCAAGTTTAAAAACTCTGCAGAGTTATATAAATGTAACCTTATATATAAAAACAGCTACTGGGTTTTTACATCACCTTCCTGGTTTCTAAAGACGTACAGTATAAGCTTTTAAATCTGTCTTCAATGCTATTTGTTGTCTCTCTCTCTTTTTTTTTTTTTTTTTTTTTTTTTTTTTTTAATATCTGCCATTTTGCTCCGGTCAATAACAAACTGCTTATTTCTCTGTCTTCCAGGTGACCCTCAGTGACTGACAGATGTGTCACACTGTGGAGAACCATTTGCCTCTCCCAGTGGAGATCTGAGTTCTGGGAAACTGAGGTACGTTAATCGTTTATTTGTATTTTATTGTTACTTAAGATCACATTGACTGAATTCCTTTCATTTACTCCAGGACTGAAAAGGTTTCATTTTATCTTGCTGCACATTCATATTTTTTCAAGGACAATCACCTCCAACCATCCTGGTTTCTTTTACCAGGATAGATGTCTTATAAACCACTGTGACTAAACAAAGCAAACACCACATGAGCAAAGCAGGAGGTGCTCTCATTTGAAAGTAAGATGATTCTTCTGTTCTTTCAGTGATGGCGAACACATTTTAATAACCTCTTTTCTCAGTTCTTACGCTTTATTAATAGTGATTCATTGTCCCATCCTATACTGTCCCTGATATAGCACTTTTTTCTGTATATTTGAGAGCTGCAATGTCAAAAATAGTTGGAAAACATTGATATTTCTTATGGGTGAATATTTGCCATTGCCTGAAAGTCACTCGACTACAGTTCCCATGGTAACTGATAAGCCCGCCCTGCCGGTGGAGAATTTTACTTCTGTCTTTGACAGTTTGACAAGCCAGAGGAAATGAATGAGTCAGCCTTTCATGAAGAGCTGAACAAGCGTACTAAATAGAGCCTTTCAATTCACACACTCTGATTTAAGGAGTGCGCGCACACAAAGAGACTTGACTCGTTCAGATCTTCATCTGCTCTGTGCAGTGAAAACGAGCTCTATCTCCCCCAACCTCACAGTAAATTGGATATTTTTCGCCTCTAAGCCTGTTTTGTATCTTAAGACTTTATCTGCACGAGTCAGAGTCTAGCATCGTTTTATGTTGGATTTATATTTAAAGTGTTCCTATATGTCTAAATACTGTTGTACTTCTAAAATGTTGCTGGGTGCTGTAGGTGCATCACATCCACATGTTACATCAAGTGGGTCCTTTGCATTTTTTTTTTTAAATCTCCTTGTGATTTTTAAAGGAAGACCATAAAAATGAATGAAGGCTAATAATCTGCCATTTAAAACTAGGAATAAGGTAACATTTAATAGAATTTTGCATAAAATATAAGTTTAATTAGAAAAAGCGTTTGGCAGTGTGGCCAGGTCTTCTATCATGGGGGTCATGGTGACAGTGCACATCATATGCAGGTCTGGGTCACAAGTGTTTACTGTGTGTTTCATCCCACAAAAGTAAACATTTAACGTTCCAAATGAGAAGATGATTGCTGTTGAATTACTATCATGTATTTGTCACATTCATCACACCTCTTTTATCCACTCTACAGTGGTTTTCCATCAGGTCCCAAATGTATTATTTCTTTTCAAGGCCCTAGTGTTCACTTACTGAGTCAGTCAAAAACTTTTGAACATCGTTTTTAAGTTCCCAGCAGGAAACTTGGGTCCACTGACCAAAGCATGCTACACTAAAACTAAGGTAATCATGCCTTCAAAATCATGGTTCCTTCACTATAAAACATCTTTCCTCTTGATCTATGCTCTACAGGCCCAGTGGTCACCTTTAAAATACTTCTATCTAAGACATACCTTTGATTCCCTTCCTGCGGTGTAGCATTTCTGTATTTGTATCTGTTTATTTCTTAAAATTTCCTAATATATCTTGTGGAATTATTACTGCTCATCCCATGCAAAAAGGTGATTTAACCAAAAGTGATTTCACTCACTCTTGATTCATTATATAGAATAATGTTACCCAACTACATTTAGAAAACTCTTTATTAGAGCTTTCATTAGTCTTACAAAATGACAATATTAAGATGTGGATCTTAAAATAGCTCTAAAGACAAAAAAAGACTGTCACAGTATAACATATATTAACCATTAATCCACTTTTACAATGTCCTGTATTGTAAGGTTAGGTGATAACGTTTCTAATTCTCATCTTGTATTATAAAAACTAAAAAAATAATGATAATAAAAAGGGAACACATTAAAAGAGTGTATATTTCTTGGCCTGTAGTTTCTGGGATTTACCCAGGGTTGCATTGATAGTCACAGTTGACTCTGGGACTTTCAGCATTGCTCACAGCTTTACAGTTTTTTAGACGGACGAAAAAGGGGCAGAACATGATCATTTTATTGGTTTGTTGAAGATTTCTGCATCTTTACCCCCTTTTCTGTTTGGGCTTGTTCAGGTCTATTAACATGTCAGAAAGTTAACCAAGGACACTGACCCAGATACAGCTGCTCTGAGTTTATTTACAACACCCAACTGTCACATGTCCTTCACTCTGGTAGCACACTGTCAAAAGGAACTGACAGGAAACAGAACAAGGTTTGATGTGACCAGATTGTCGCCATGACATGTGCCATTTTTTTTTATTTGATTTTATTTTTTTTCTGCTCATAGTTACAGAGAAAAACCACTGCGTTTAGGTTGAGGACAGTTGAACATCTGTAGTACTAAATCAACAGGAAAAACCCTTGAAAGCTGGTGTTAAAGGGGTCATATTTTACTCAAACCACTTTTATTAGTCTTTGGTCCTTATATTTGTGCATTTCAGGGCTCTAATAGTTCATAAAGTTTGAATTTGAACGGCCCAGGTGCTGCAAAACTATTTTTGTATTAATTTAGGAAAAAATCTAGTTCACTTCTACAACCTGTTTTAATTCCTGTTTAATTTGATACGTCTATAACTAGTTATGTCACAACATTTGCACACATTTCTCAGAGTACGACATAACTGTTTGTCAGTAGCAGCGGTTGTAGTAAAAACTGAAAATATGCACAAACTTTGAGCTGATTACCTAAAAAGTTCAGTTGTTTGAACGGGACAGAGCCGCACTGTCAACAACCTGGAGGGGGTGTGGCCTGAAGTGACTCATTTAAAAGGCCAACTCTGAAACAACATTTCTAGTGTCTCAGAAATTGGGTTGAAGATGGATCTGTGGAGTTTTAACTAAAGAACAATTCAGAACAATTCAGAACAATATATCATTTACAGTTTATGTTCGCTCCACCGCCATCTTTGCCCATAGCCTCGTAACGTCCCATTTAGATTATTGCAATTCACTCCTCTTCGGCCTCCCTCAAAAGTCCCTCCAGAAAATCCAGATGGCTCAGAACTCCGCTGTCCGGATCATCACCAAAACACCCTCTTCACACCACCTCACTCCTATCCTTCAGCAACTCCACTGACTTCCAGTTAATCAATGAATCACTTACAGAATCCTTCTGTACACTTACAAGTCTATCCATAACCTCACCCCTTCCTACCTCTCTGACCTGCAAATTGTCACTCCATCCCGTGCCCTCAGATCTTCATCTTCTCTCCACTTCACAGTTCCCACTGACCGTCTGTGCACTATCGGGAGCAGAACCTTCAGCCGCTCTGCTCTCCAACTATGGAACTCAATGCCACTTGACCTTCGTGACCCTGCCACCCTGTCCAGCTTTAAATCTAAACTCAAAACACGTCTTTTCAGACTTGCATACTGTCTCTAACTGCTTCACATTGCCCCCTCCCTCCTTATTTATTGTGTTATATATTATTTTTATCTTGTTACATTCCTGCACAGTGACCTTGGGTGTCTTGAAAGGCACTTTCAAATAATAATATTATTATTATTATTATGTAGACCACAGTGAAATGTTTTAAAATGCATAAGTCTATTAAAAAAAGCTAAATATCACTCATTTTAAAGTATGTATGTAACATAGTAAAGTTTGTTAGGTCCAAAAGTGTAACTCAGAGGCTACTGTTTAAAATGCTAAGTATGATCTTCCAGCTTTGAGAAGGAAATATATTGAGTTAGTCCTAATCCATAATCCCATCAAGTCAAACCCTTACGAGCAGCGCAGTTTATCTCCAGGCAAAACCCCAGAGCCATCATATGACTGAGGACACTGAAAAATACAAAACTTCTGCTTACTTGACAGAAGTGCAGACTTTTTGGTCTAAGTATTGAGGTTTTGCATTCTTAGTCATTTTCATTGTATTTCCAGAAAGGCCACAGTAAAGGACAGCACCATGACTCACCAAACTCACAGCTCTTCTGAAGTTAGGAAGCGTCCTCACCTCCCCATTTACTCGAAGCGTATGATAGCACATTTTAACCACCACCGTGGGCTGTGTGTGCGCTTTTCTAAATAGTCTAATCAGCGTATATAAGAGTGAAGTATCAAACGGTTCATTTATGGTTAAGAAACAAGCTTCATCTGCCATTACATAAGCATTGTTTATCATTGTTATCTCAGAAACCTGGCACAGCACGAGTTGCAATATCACCTCCGGTCTGTATCCAGATTGTCACTGCAGCTTGTGTCCATTCCACTCCTCACTCAGCTACTCAACAGACTTTTTTTTCTCTCCGTTTTGTGTTTTTGCATTCATCCCCATACAGAAACACATGCCTCGCTCATAGGAGGTAGTGGGAATGTGCTTTTCATGTTTCAAAGTCGAAAGGAGAAACAGTTATTTTGGGCATTTCACTGCAGTTAATTTTAGCTGCTGGGTAAGGAGAACAGGTTCACGGGTAACAGCAGCCTAGCATGTTTAAAGAAACGCTGGACTTTCAGATGTCAGCAGGGACAGATCTGATTTCTATCAGCAGTTGCAACTCTGCACCAAAAATATATTAAGATGTTCTGTAAATTTGGTGGAAAACAGCCTTTTCTTATTGGTGGAATGTATATTTATGTGTTGTATAAGACGTTCCAAACATAGCTCTTGAGGAAAAAAAAATAGACTTCTTGCGGTTAATATTTAAATGGAGAGTCCGTATAAATGCCTGGTGGTTCATGTCATCACTTATCTGTGGTGACAGGTCGGGTCTGCACCATTATGTAACAGTGCAGCCAATAGCATAGCTTTACTGGACCACTGCATTTGCATTTTGCATTTCAGTTTTTTAAGGTTGGTCAACCATGAAATAATCGTTGGTGTCATCTATGTTTTTTTTTTTATGATGATCACTTTTATTTTAGGCTTTCATTTTTTTTCTCATGCTCCGGTTTAACACACATTTTAATGATTGTTGTCTTGGTTATTCCCCAATCATCCATAATATTACGACCAGTGACTGGAAAACTGTTAACAATTTGAGTTATTTCATTACAATGGAACCTTTCACTGCAATGGATATATTCAGCAACAAATGAGGTTGTGTTAAAGGTAGCAGAATGAGCACTGGGTCAGGGCATCTTCACAACTGCAGGTCTTGTTGGGTGTTCATGGTTCACAGATTAAGGAAAGACATCCCGATCTCAGGACATTTGCACATCTGTGGGAGGTGTCGGGTAAATAAATTAAATCCACATAGGCCCCACCTCTTTATTTACAGGACTTTCAGGGATCTGCTGTTAACGTCTTGGTCCAGATAACACAGCACAACGTCAGAGGTCTGGTAGAGTCTCGGCCTCAGATCAGAGCTGGAAAAAGAGGGACCTACACAATATTAGACTGGTGGTGGTGGAAATAATATTCCGGTCCTATAGATGCTCTACTGGTTGCTATATGGCTGCTGTTGTTGTTGTTTAGACCACTTTTTGTAGTTAATGTTATGGCTTTTGGGTGTAGTTCTGCTCATTTATTCTACATTTTAATGTTGGACAAATCATTTTATTCTCTTGAATGAATCAAAGCTTCCATCATATTCTGAACAGAAAAGACATTTGATCTGTTTTTTTGTTTTGTCCCCCCCCCAGGTTCATCAATCTCAGTTTTGGCCTGCTGTTATTGACATACATCTGTAAAAGTATTGTGGAAAAAGTTACAGCAACAAGAAAAAGTTTAAAAGCACAACTTTTCCACCCAGATTAGAGTGATTTTTTTTTTTACAATAATTTTAGTTAGGGGGTGTCCAGAATAGTTTCGGTGAAGTACCTAAAAACATTTTAATGGCATGGAAAACACTGAAGAGACTGTTTGTTAATCAATATCTCCTTTGTTTTGCATCTCTGTGTGTCCACCAGGCAGCCAAGGGGGGGTCTCTGAAGAAGATGCTGGGTTCAGAGCGCGGCGTTGTCGAAGAATGGCTCTCAGAATTCAAGGTAAATCCCGCGCACCCTGCAGTGAACATGACTCATGTCAAGAAAATGAGTTCTGAATCTTTGTGCTGCATTTTAAAGCAAAACCACCAATTGCAATGGAGTGCTTTTCATACAAGTGCGTGCATGTCACCTTCCTGACATTCCAGTCCTTTTGAAAAATGTAATTAAATTTTGTAAATGCAAGTGAATACCTTGGTCAATTCAAGACAGTTTAAGGCTCTGCTTTTCAGAATGAGCTCTTTGTGTCTGATCTAGTTCATTCTGAGACTACAGCTCTATGTGAAGACATGTGAAACCAAAACACATGCAGAAAGAATGTCAGATCAGTAGGAAAAGATAAGGTACTAAGGCAGTCAATTGATTTGGTTTTCCTTTCAAAAAGCATTTAGCTGAAAGTTATTATGCAAATCCCTGTTAAATAAGTGTTTAGCTCCACACAGATGTCAGTTTATTCCAAGTCAAATTTAATAACAATGCTCTACAATGTCTGAATGACACACCTGCTTATTAACCCACACTGTTCTTGCTTATTCAGGTAAACGATTAGAAAGATAAAATTTAGAACATGACAAGTGTAGGTGTATTATTTGTTCCATTATTCTACGGCAGCTCCCATTCACTTTGAATGGACGTTCCCAACCTTCTGCGGGTGGGTGTTTTATCAATAACCGCCCGCTGCGCCATTAAACGCCCGCTGCCAATGGCACCGAGTTTTGTCACTTCAGATTCATGGCACCATATCACTCCGCAGGTAGTTCGGCCACTTTGAAAGTAAATATTCACTACGTTGTTACAGCTATTTTATCCAGTCTGTTAGAGTAGTAGCAGTAATAAGTTGTAATAACCTGTAGAACAAGTGGGATAATGTATTGCCCACGCATTACTATCGAAAAATATTTCCCTTCGGGGTCGGGGTGCTATTCGGCCCCCCCCTGGGAAATATTTTTTGTGATAGTCACGCGTGGGCAATACATTATCCCTTACTTATTTTGTCTTTAAGCACATTAGTTGCTCAAGTAAATTCTGAGCATTCTAAGTTTCACAGATGTGCAATTGACTTCGTTGGTGAACGTGACTTTTTTTTTTTTTGGCTGAAGTGAGTGAGTGTGAGATCTTTCCAAAACAGTCAGGATATAGTTAAAATAAATTACTAATGTAAAGGTGTAGGGATTGTGAAGATGCAATTAGTATGTTGGTGTTTGAAGAAATGGGAGAGGTTAGTACAGAAATGTAAAAAAAAAAAAAAAAAGAGAGATGAATAGTGAGGCAAATATATTGGTATGACTCATGGTGTGAATGGTGCAGCCTGGGCACATCGTGTTCTGTCCTCAAAATGACCACACCGAGGCCGTGCTGTGAGGCTATCTCTGCCTTCTGTCAGCTGCACACGAACAAGCACAGGCTTAACTGTTTAAAGAAATTCACGCCAGGATATTCTGATCCTGCCAGGTATAATCACTCTGTAATATGAAGTGCTTTCAAGGTTGTTGTTTTTTTTTTTATGGGTCTCTATTTGTCAATCTGCTTCTTTTTAAAAAGATTTTTCAGTGAGTGGCTTCCTAAAATTCTCAGTGCCTCCAGCTAAAGAGAAACGAGTTGTAGCGAAGATATGATCATGTTTTTTCCCTCCCGTCGTTGATTAATATTTGTGCGCATCACTGTCTATAGTTTAATGATGCTTCCAGTCTGAAGAGTATTGTGATAATGACTATCAAACTTTATAGTTACATTTATATAATATTAATACAGCGTACTAAGTAGTATTTTCATACAGAGTAATCACAGATGCAATGCAGATGCCAAAAATATTTTCTCTGCATAGTTTTTACGAGCTGTACTTTAGTACCATTTCGTCTGCCACCACCTGTGCATTCTGCAGTTCAAAGTGTTTGGAGATTTCAAAGTTTAGAACGTAAAAATCATCCACATTCTTGAGTTATGGTGTTAAAATGACACAAATGGCAGCTGTTAATCTGTAAATGACAGCAAAACACAGTTGTTTTTCTTTTATTCAGGTTCTTTTTTTTTAACTACTGGACCACATTAATGCAAATCCTCATGCCAAATGGCAGAAAGTCTACCCACATCTATCACAAAGTTATTTCATCTGTGTGATTATGACTTTGTCGTAGTCATTTACGTACATTTTATCATGACCCTAAATTAAATCATTATGTGGTTAAACTTTTACTTACAAGAAAAGTTTGTTTTTCACCAAACATTCACATACTAGTTGGAAAAAGTACAGGTGTTCATAATAAATAAATAAATCAGAACTACATTCCCTATATTAAATTAAAGTCCTTTGTTTATAAAGACTTCTGACATCTGAACATGACAGAGCTATGTTTGATACTATTGGTAACATTTGTCAAATCCAAGTGTTTGCGGACATTTAAATGGTTATGAACTTGGCCAGTCATGATAAAAAAATTGCTCATCTCACTTTCTGAACCCACTTTATCCACACTACGGTCACTGGGAGCCTATCCCAGCTACCACGGGTGAAGGCGGGGTACACTCTGTATGAGTTGCCAGTTCATCTCAGGGCTAAACATATATAGACAAACAATGGGAGAACATGCAAACTCCACTCAGAAAGGTCCCACCAACCAGTGTTGGAATTGGACGCAGGACCTTCTTGCTGTGAGCATGAGTGCTAACCACTGCCAAACATTGCTTATATCACTTAATATTGATGTTTAAGTCAGTTGGCTTGGGATTTGGGATATGAAAGGTTAGATTCCCAGGCTCACAATGTTTTTATTCCAGCTCAAGTGGAACTAAAACTGACAGCGACAAGCAGTGAATCTGCCAACACACAACACTGAATGATCACAGTGCATATTTGGTTTTTATCACCATTTATTTACATAATAAATGTCTAGTTATTTGTTCTGAGATGTTAAACATGGTCTGAATACTCTTCAAAGATATCTAGAAATATATGGAGTTTTGTAATGTAAAATATATCTGAACCCTGAAGAATTGTCTTTTGTGTTTGCCAAGTCTTTTTACATTTTGTGAAGAGATTCTGTGTCATATCTATGTCTTTGTTTGTTTGTTTCTTCATTTGTTTATTTATTTTTTTCTTTCTTTGTTTCTTTCTTTGTTTCTTTTTTCTTTCTCTTTCTTTCTTTCTTTCTTTTTTTTCATAGTCCTTGCCAGAAAATCACATACCCAGCTACGCAGGCAGCCTTCATTTGAAGAAGTCTCTGGTGCCGGCTCTCTACAGAGTCATCCAAGACCCCAACAATGAGGTGATACTCAGAGGGCACACACACACACACACACACAAACTCACACACACAGATACTCCCAAGTACTGCTGTTTTTAGCTCAGGGAAATATGTTGCTTGTGACTCACATGGTGTAGTCTCAGTTGGCAGGAACCAAGAAACTGACAAACAGCTGTGTCTGCAAGGTCCACACACACACACACACACACACACACACACACACACACACACACACATACACACACATACACATAAACGCACTCACGCTTGTACTGATACAACAACACAAACACGCTGAGCTGTGGGACAGTAATGATGGACGGACGAAGTGGCACATTACCTGTGAGACGGCACACAGTGTTCCTACACACACACACACACACACACACACACACACACACGCACAACTCTGATGAAGAGGAACATCTGCTGCCAACACTAAAGAAAAACTACTTTATTATTACACTAGGTATACTGCAAACACAGGCACCTCAGCGTTTGGGTTTTAAAGTCATCTCTTTCCTATACCAACAATGACAAACTTGTATTTTCTCTTAAAAGGACTCACACTTTTTTAAAGAAAAGGCCCAGGGCACTCAATGAGATGGGACTATAATTTCACTCCGATGATACAGTAGTGGATCCAATTTGCTGCCCCCCACCCCTTTTTTTTTTTTTTTTTTAACCACACTCTGTCACGATTGAATTTGGGTGTCAAGCAGCATGGGATCTAGATTCCATTAGTAGTGTCAATCTGGCTGCAGAATCTCATTAATGATTAGAAAAGTGAACCGTGTGTGTGTTTCTGAGAAAGGACTGCAAAAATGTGTTTGACTGATGTACATTTAGGTTTTTTTTTTGTTTTTTTTGCTGATGACACAAAGGAGTAGATGCAGCACCAAGTTCATTAATGAATTGCCGCTTACTTCGAGGCCAGACACCGTACAAATCACACACACATAAAATATTGCTTGGGTATTCACTTCACTGACCTCTGCGTAGTGTAACCACACTGGCTTGGCTGTTTCCCCGGGGACTTTCATTGTAGGGATTTACTGAATCTCAGCAAAACGTCTCCCATGTGTCCCACCGTGTTATGATCTGGGAAACTCTATTGACATGAGAAATGTACCTAATATTTAATGCATTACTAGTGAGCATCCAGAGAGGCCTTTTTCATGTATGCATGTATGTATTTATTTATTACCAAAGTGGTTATTATTTGCTGTACTGGAACAGTTGTATAAAAGCACTAAGCCCCAAAGAGCTATGGTGATTTAGAGCAGCTAATGGGCCTTGTTAGGCAGTCCACTTCATGTCAAGCCTAAAACCCTGAAAGGCATCCAGAAATCACTGAAAACCCTCGGCCTGTGTAGATAAAGGGGCTTCTTGATCTAGCTACGATTTCAGGGAATAAAGATGAGTCAATGTAAATGCGATTATTTATTGATCAGACATAACCATTCATCCTCCAAGCATTGTTGTTCTTTGTCAGTTTTAAGAAGAAACACTGTACTGGTGTATGTTTGTTACTTTTTTTCCCCCATCTCTATGTTATCCATGTCTTCTGAATCTCAGTCCCCATTAAATTAAAATTCACAATAACATGTGATTTCTAAAGTACATTTTAAAGTAGATCCTTTCAAAATGATCTGGGTCTTAAATAAATACAGTAGTAATACAGACTCATTTTTAATTATATAAATTAATTCAAGGTCAGTGCACCTGATTAATACTCAAAGTTTTGACAATTCTTGTACTTGGATTTAATTATAGCCTAATTAGACTGACTCCTCTGCTGTGTTGTCTGTTCTCGTCTCCCTTCCAGCTGCTGGAGCCTGTGTGCCACCAGCTGTTCGAGTTGTACCGAAGCTCTGAAGACCGCCTGCGACGCTTCACCCTCCAGTTCCTGCCCGAGTTGGTGTGGGTATATCTGCGCATCACTGCCAGCAGGGATCGTCAGAGCAATGGCTGCATCGAAGCCCTCCTCCTGGGCATCTATAACCTGGTGGGTGTTCCTCCTCACAGGTGATGTAGCGTGGCAACAAAACATGACCTTTTGGTGAGATGGTACACGTGTACAGTATATGTGAGATATGATTACATTTGTTTTTACAATCAGTAGGGTGGCTATGAATTGCAGTTTGTGGAAAAATTCAATATATCATTATACCATTAGTTGCTTTTTAGATAAAACACAAGTGGAACATTAGTGACACTGTAAGCCTGTTGACATGAAAGACAATCTACAGGGAAATCCTTCGTTAATGGATAGACCGGGATAGATTGCATCATCAGGAAACACCCTTAGGGACATAGGCTAAGAGCTGGTGATGTCAATAGAGAACGCTTTATGTCTGCCAGCAGGGTATAAGGTATGTTCATACATAATTTATTCCTCTATATCTATACCATTCCACACACATCCCCATAAAGCATGTCTCTCATCTTTAGTCATTGACGACTTTGCTCTCAGCAGCCCTATCACATATTCAGAGATATACTGTCAGCCAGTGAAGGGCAGGACATGGACCATCAGCACACTGATGACAGAATGGGAGATAAAAGAGGGATAAAGCCTGTGTGGTGCCACTTTCCAAAACCTGGATTTTGAGGGGTGGATGGATAAAGTGATTCAAGTATATCTAGTTCAAAATGCATCGCGTATCACATGTATTTATCTGCATGTTGTAATCTTACAACACAGTTTGAGAATATACTGTAATGATTCAAGGAGGACTGGCAACCACCATACAAACAAGTCAAACAAAGGTAATTACTCCAAATTCAAAAGTACTTCTGTGCCTTCAGTTTGCTTATAGCTGCACACAGGTGGGTTACAGAGCAGCGGGACAAGGAGAAACACATACCAGATGAAAAACAATCAGATTTACATCTCTGTGAATGTACTAGGTTGTTATTTTGGCTGCAATTGTGTCTGGTAGAGATAATCAGGCATTACTTGTAAAAATGGCATCATTTTCAGGGACACATTAATCTTTGTGTTGTGTATCACACTCTGAAATTGGAATTGAATGGTGGAGGTACTAGCAGTGACATTTAATCTGTCAGAGTCAATAACATGTAGCAGCAGAATGGTCTTACATTAGCTCAACAGTGAGACCGACTTTGGATGGTGCAGCAGTTGTTACCGAGTATAGCACCAAATGTTATCACCCACTCCACGGGGAAAGGACAAACTGGGTTAAGTTTCAAATGTAGAAATGTGAATTCAGTCATTCACTCTCCCCATCTGTCTTCTTCTCTGTCTGTATTTGCAGGAGATTGTGGATAAAGATGGCAACAGCAAGCTCCTCTCCTTCACAATCCCATCCTTGTCCAAACCTTCTATATATCATGAGGTAGGAATAGTTTTTTTTTTATTTTATATACACACATATATATATGTATGGACAATGCCGAGCCAAATGTGTGTTTTATATATTATAAATATATTTTATAATAATATAATATATCTATCTATCTATCTATCTATCTATATATATATATATATATATATATATATATATATATAAAAACACACATTTGACTCTGCATTGTCTCTTGTCTCCATTACTCTGACGTTTACCTCTCTATATTTTGTTGCTACAGTCTTCTCTTTTTTATCTGACTATTTATGATGAAGAGACTTAATGAGCTGACTATTTAGACAATGGAACCCAATTTAATGACCTACCCACTTCTATCTTCAGTGCTAAAACAAGGCATGTTATTGACTTGTGCTGCCCAGGAATTCATTACTGAGGTGTTTAGCATCACAAGCTGACCTCAGTGTTTATTAAGGGCACGGAGTGACGATGTGTGCATCACTCAAAGCAAAGGGTGCACGCTATACTTTCATTCAAACAGTATGACGGTGCTTATGAGGCAATATGTGTTCGCTGAGAAGTGTTGATTAGACGACAGTGTGTGGCGTGTGCTGAGGGCAATTTATCACTGTAATTACAAGCTTGAGAAGCTCCTTCCTCCATGCTGAGAGAATGAAGAAAGCATGAAAGAGGCAAGGCACGCGTGCCCATATGTGTATGCATGTGCGTACAAATGTGTCAGCGTGCATGAATCACAACAAGCTTCCCAGGCTGTACTATGGCTCTGCACATCACATGGTTTTATCCCCAGGCTTGCAGCATTAGCATACACTTGAGTGTCTCATTTTGAATTAATCCTTCTCCCCCTCCTTCTCTTTGAAGCATCCAAGATACAACAGTAAATCAGCTCATTTTAGGAGCGATTCTCACTTTTCACGTCACCAGAGTGAAGCGGCCTTGAGTTGTGACGTACTTGCTTTTTCATTAATATCAGAAAGAATTTTCTCTAATGGTGGCAGGGGGTTTTATTTATCGCTGCTGCAGGATGTACTAGGCCTATATTTAAAGGCCTTTACTTCTCATTTCCTTTATTTAATAGGTAGAAGTGGTCATATTAAGTATTAAAATGTGTTACGAACCACCCCAGTTTGCAATGTTGAATCTACTACACTCCAATTTTCTTTAAATGTAGCACTTTACTATTTTAAAATAAATAGCATTCCAGTGGATACATTGTCCTCATAGCTTAACAGAGCTTTTATTGTGTAAACATTGTCTTCCTGTTGTACTTCTAAGTTGCTACATATATGGCAGATGTTTTTTCCTGCACACTGTCACCTCAGTTTTGCTCCTGGAGGATTTGTTGGATTTCTAGTCTGTGGTATACAGTCAAGAAGAAGATAAGATATGAATATACTGTAATGTCATCCACAGAAACACACATGGTTAAGTCACTAAGAATAAGGAATCTTGTGTATGTAGGCATGAGCTGAATAATGATTGGTCTGTGGGTTTCCTCCAGGTAAATGCAGGTGTTTGAAGGCACTGATACATCTTACCTGATTATCAAGTCAGTAGATGATGCCTTAAATATGGTAATTGCATTATTTAATGTTAAAAATTAGTTTAATGAAATGTTGTGAGAAAGAAATTCCAAATGATAATGATCCATCACATAGATTACAGAGAGCGGTGACTTTTCAAACTTAGGAAATGGCCCACTTGAGCCAACAGAAATGAATAATTTTCTACTAATAAGAGTAATGCAGTTCAAAGGGAGTGTTTGGCAGAGCACCGTCACTATCATTGGTTTATGTGAACAGTAATAATGGCTGAACAGTAAAGCTACACTTGGGGCCACTCAGCCATTTGAAGGACATGTCAGGTTTTATAACAGATTGTGTTTACTCTTTTGTGTCTGCAGCCTTCAAGCCTGGGGTCCATGGCACTGACGGAGGGGGCGCTCTGTCAGCACGACCTGATCAGAGTGGTGTATAGTGGCCTCCACCCTCAGAGAGAGACCTTCACTGCACAGAACAGGTACCATTTGGATTCAACCAGCCGTAAACCAAGCAAGGATAATGTCAGATGCAGTGCAAACTTTACAAACGAGATTAAATTGCTGCAGTTTAGACACATTGTGCCCTGTCTAGTCTGGTGCATAGAATGATGAGCCGCAGGGTAAAAGCTTTGTTACTTTTGGAATGGTGAGAGATGGCAGTACTGTGGGGAGTTCTGCTTCAGTAAACACATGTTGCATCAGTGGCTAAGTCCAAGTTGTGCCCCGTGGATGTCATCATACTCTCCCTTATTTATTTTTTTATTTTTTTATGAGGCAATAGTTCATTATGCCTTCCCTCTTTTTGTTCCCTGTAAGAAGAAAGGGGCCTTTTAAGATGATCAGACTATATCCCTAAACTCTCATTCAGTCTCCTCTGCCCAGAACACAGCAGGCCTGAAAGCTTTTTTGGCACTCGCATTTTCTCTGCCGCTGTGGATGGATGATAATCTTAGCATAGTAATGAAGCATGCTGGAATCCTGCCAGAAAATGGTTTTCCAACACACAGATGATCAGTTGCCCTTTGTACATGTTTGTTTGCAGAGACACATAAGCAAAGGCATCAGAGTTCATAATATGAGGGCAGCACTCCGCTCTCTAGTCATCCTTTGTGTTTAAGAAAGTATTGTAGCCTTTGGTTATGACGAACACGAGGTGTCATAATTACGCTCGGTAGGTTTCAGCAGAGCCAGGCCTCACTGCTTATCGGGAAATCCATTTGTGTGGCCGCAGTTGAGATAGTGTTGATGAGGAGAAAGCCCCAAGCACCTGAAAGCAGCCTCCCCAGTTCTGCCGATGATATACTGCCAGGCTGTTCACTTCCACGTATTCACTGCCTGTTAGACCCTTGCACTCCCAAGCAGTTTGTCATTACCACATATGCAGTACCACACTCATACCCAAACACAGACATAACAAACAGCATTCCACAAAATTAAGGTTGAATGAGCTGTCTAAAAACCGATTGCCAAAAGTGTTGTTTTTTTCCATTTTTACTACAAAAGTGTTTACCTGTAATATTGAAACTGTAGGTCTTCGAGCAGATGCCCTGATTTATTTATAACGTATTTTATAAGTATCTGAAAAGTGTCACAAATCACCTCAGTCTAAATGAAATATTTATTTCTGCCTTACGGTTTTACAAAACATTTCTTCTTCTTTCAGTTTTTCTCCAATGCTTCATGTAAGCTGCTGACTGCTACAATACTGTCAAAATCTGAATGACAAGTCGGCAATAAATGTTTTATTAATAAAGTGCCTTTATGACAAAACAATTGCACATGTAAAGAACTAATATTCAAGTACAGCTTATGTCAAAAACAGTGTAAAAATCACAGTTTTCATTATACCTGCTATATATTGCACCAATAATAAGAAAATATATGTTCTTTCAGGTTTCAGACACTTCACACACTGAATATTAGGCAGTATATTAACATACCATAACTCACAATGGCTTAGTTTGTGTGGCAGAATGTTTTTCATTAAGTTCATCCACTGATTGAATATTTCTGTGAAACTGTGTTATGTAAAACCTACTGGTTCGATTATTCACAGTGAAGGACAAGTGTTTCTGTAGTGCTTGAATATGTTTACAAACTGAATGACATGGAGGCTGTTTCGAGCATGTTTTACTGACCTTTTTATTCTGATTGAGCTGTCATTGTGCTTGCAGGTTTGAAGTGCTGTGCTTCCTCATGCTCTGCTACAACTCCTCCGTGGTCTACATGCCCCTTTCTTCCTACCAGTCAGTGTGTAGAATGAGCTCACGGTAAGGAGAGCATTGGTGAAGCATGACACTATTTTAATGTACTTTTTTTTTCATCCAGTGTCCCTTGTGAACCTAGTTCGTGTCCACCCTCTCCGAGCCTGAGTCTAAAATAAATCACCTTTTCTGCCCTGCAGCCATGCAGTGACCTTCATATACTAACTGTCCCAGTAGGAGCAGGATTTGATAAACACTGTTTCCTTTGAGGTTTTTGTCTGTAATTGGCCAAATGAACCTATCTTTGTAGATGACTCTGTAGATGTCTGACAAAATTGAGACCACATGAAGGTAGAATAAAGGATCGATGTGAAATTCACAATATGAGGCTCAAGGATGGAAGCAGTCCCTGGTGAATGTTCAACACAAGCATATGGAAGATTCAGGATATGAAGACTTCCCTACTGTGAGCAACCAGACAGACAACCCCTGAAGCGAGCACAGTCTAGACAGACGGCAAACTGTGACTGTGAGGATCACACAGAGGGAGAATGCCTGCTCTTTGAGCTGAGGCTCACAGGATAGACCTTCACCACCCCAGTGGTTAACCTTTGCCTAACCTTCACAAGTGTACACCACTTAAATGTTTTTACTCCCTTTTTTCCATCAAACTTCATCTAATCTCAGCTGTTCCCTGCTGCTGCAAGTAAAACAATCTACAGACTCAGTCCCCAACCCCCCCCGAACCGCCACCCTTTGTCGCCGTCTGGTTCAGTGTGACTAAACCGAACTTGCACATGTGACTCGTGTGTTTCCTCTTCAGGCTGTGCGTATGTGGCTTCCCCCGGCAGCAGCAGAAGCTTTGGAGAGAACCATGCAACCGTGTGCTGCTGGATCCTGAGTTCATGGTGCAGATGTTAACTGCAGTTTATCACGCCATGTATGTATTTCACATATTTTTTAAGAGACTTTCATTTGTGCATCTCATCCATGTTATTAGCTACTCAGGACTATAAAGGAAGTTATTGAACCATTAATTCAGACCTAATATGACCTTCAAACACATTCAGGTACAAGACTCTGTAGTCTATTCTGTGGATATTTAAATTACACTCATTTGACCTGTTTACACTAACATGCATATTTTTCTAAACAGATATTTTCAGTCTTAGGCACATTTCGCAAAATATCCCTATCCTCTAGGGATGGAAAAATTATCCGATATGTATATACGCTGACATGGCCGTGCACAATCCAAGTGTACCGATAGAGAAGCTGCAAGTGAATTAAAAGTTTGGAATGATATTGCAATGTTTTTAGCATTAAAACTAGGTCTGTTCAATAGAATATGTTTTAGTTGCATTTAAAAGTGTTTCTTTTCTTTAGTGTGAACCAGGGTTTAATCTCCAGTAATGCATTGCATTCTACATCATCATATCTTTGTGGCATTTGTCCTGTAAGAACCACATACCTCCACTTTTCATGAACTGATTTGTGGAAATCCATCTAATCCAAGGTGGGTTTTATTGACTATATTTATCTTAGGTAGGAGGAACATTTAATCCTGGAGTTTATCCCAGATGCACAAAACTAACACATTTGGTCATAACAAGGGGATTGAACAATGTAATGAGTAAAATAACTGCGACTTCCGGGAAATCGTAGTAGAGTAGAAATACAAATATTCATATTAATGCAAACACAAATTAGTCAGGACAATGGTGTTTTCTGATAGATAGAACATATGTGGCAGGAATAGAAATCACATATTTGTTCCCCACCTGCGCACATATTATTATGGACAAAGATCCTTTAGATGTTGCAATGTTTTCCCTTCTTTTTTTGTCGTTTTGCCTCTGCAGGACATCACTAATGAGGCCAGTCTATGTTCTAATGCCCTGTGATCTACTGCTGAAAATCTCCTAACAGCATATGTTAGCACTCTACCAAGGACAGAAACTCCTCACTGTACAGGCTGATTAGATCGGCAGTGCATTGTGGGAGCAGGTGATTTCATCCGCCTGTAAGGACAGTCATTGCAAAGCTGATTACGACTCTGCGATGATAGCTCCTCCTCAGTCATGAATCCCATGATACGGCAGCGACTGGATTTACTACTGTCGGGGATTTTAAACCAAGGGGGGGGGGGCTTCAGCTTGGAGAGAATGAGTATATTCTACTGTATTGCCCCCAAGAGGGTACACAACAAAAATCAGTAGATTGGAGCAGTTGGGACCCTTGGAAAAGAAAACGTAGACTCTACATTCATGTGTGTGTGTGTGTGTGAGAGAGATGAAGAGAGAGTGAGGTAAAATAATAGCCTTTTTAGTAATCGCCACCACAGGTCACATCAGTGGTAGCACTACCTCACAATCTTACACTAGCTGCTGGCTGGAAAAGCAACACGTGAATGGCACCATGAATCCACAGCTCCTCACATGCAGAGGGACCTTGGCAATCACAGAGGACACTGGGATTTGGGTTAATATGTCTCCTAATGCTACAGTGCAGTAATACCACATGACATGGAGAGGGAGGGAGAGACATGTGGACCAGAGAGGCGATACATCCACTCATCCAGTTCCAGCATTTTAATATATTTATTTATTCTGATGTGGTTTAAAATGCATTGTTCCTCAGTTTTTCATCCTTCATAACATCAGTCCCTTTTTTTTTTTTTTTTTTTAACTTGCCAGTTCAACTAGTCGTTTCATCACCAGTCTAAAGGGAACCCCACTCATTCGCTCCTGTTTGGGTGATTGTTATTATGTGCCCCTCCAGATCAAAGACCATTGAAAGTGCTGTACTTTTATTGGACTATATATATACTTTGTTCACAGTATTTATTGTGGCTCTTCCTTTTATCCATTTTTACTGAGTGAATGCGATTCTGTTGTATTTGTTTCTTATTAATGGGGCTCCAAGTAGTATTGATTTTTCCGAAATATCTACAGCAGGAGGAAGTCATAGATTGATTAACATTTGGAGTGAAAGACGTGACAAATGTAGTGTAGATTTTCTTGTGATCAGACAAGTAGGTTTGAAGCAACTTTTTTTTTCCCCCGTTTTTTTTTTTTTTTTTTTTTTTTAACCTGCTGATGATTTCGGCCGTGGTTAAAAACAGCTGCTCGGGTCAGGAAACTTTTCAAGGTTAAATTTCCCTGACACGACCGTATGTGTTGTGTGCTCCGCCACCACCAGTGAAAAACGGTGTCCCAGGTATGTTTGAGAGTCCCCCCTCGTCCCTGTTTTTAGTGCTGTTCCCAGGTTTTCTTAGATGGATCAAGGAGGCCATCAAAATCATCTTTCGTCAATTCTACTTTTCTGATCACAAGAACATCTCTAACAGAGAGAAGTCATGAACAAGAACATCCTTAGCACATCAATATTACACATCCACAGACTGCATCACTCACTGAACAAAGTATAAAAGTCACCATTTGCGTTTATATCTGTATTATGCTATCAAGTCTTCTACTCAAAACACAAATACTGTTTCATAATCTTCACATACTGCATTAGCCAAGATTTTATACATTATATTATCTCTTTAGACTCAACAGCCACAGTAATACCACATATCACCTCTGTTTTTTTGTACTGATTGTGTCATCAGTAGCTGCACTGAAATCATCCAAACAAGGTCAGAACTGTCGCAGTTTAGTCTGAACTGTGGATCAACAAAAGTCCAACTTGGTAAAAGATAACATCACATGATAACTGTATCCCTTCATAAGCCTCACAATCTGTTTCATCCAAGGAGAAGTCCTCTATTGTGAGGATCAAACTATTCTTTTCATTTACAGCTGTGCCCTGTGATGAAAACAACAGCAGTGCTTCAGCTTTTATCATTTTGTCACTGTCTTTGACTCTAAAAGCTATTCCTTAGAAGTTTCCATTCTCTCTGATCACTCCTTGATGCTTTGGTCAAAGGCCAGTGGTGTTAGATTTCCTCACCATAGGAGACCAACAGAGTGACTCACTACTCTCCCTAGTGGACACATACATCTCCTGGTTCAGTGGGAATACATTCAATGCACATTTCTATAATCTAATACGGTGGCATCTTTAACATCATTTCAAATTTCTTTATTTTTAGTACCTTAATGATCTTGTCAAGTTATGTTTTTATTTTAGCATGTCAGAGTAGTAATTTTATATATAGCCTCTTAAAAAGCCCCATCAGTATTTAAATAATATTATCCCTCATCTGTCCTGTGGTGAATTTATCTCCATGAGGTGCTTTTGAGAGCTGAAAACACCAGGTGGTTGTGTAGTCTGCCCTTTTGTCTTGCCTCACTGAATTAAAACAGAATGGTGCGTATGACAGATAATGCTAATGCTTTAATTTAAAACATGAGACTAGATCTTGTGATGCAGGCTTTATTGACAAATGTTTCCTTTGAAATCGTTTCTTTTTCAGGTTTGACAAGTAATAATGTGACAAAAGTTAAGGGTGCTCTGACTTGGATATGTCCCCAAGATGTCCTTCCCTCTATGTTGCCACAGACATTACTAAATAACTAATACAAGGGATATGATTCAGACTTCAAAGCATCTTGTCAGACAGTCATTTTTACTCAAATAAGCTCACAACATGACAATGTTAAACTCTGATGTCTGTGTTTTTGTTTGTTTTAGATATAATGGGGAGTGGGAGATGGGGCGGGAAGCTTTGGAGGACATTCTGTACAGAGCCCAGCTGGAACTTTACTCCCAACCTCTACTGGTAAGAGAATCAGCAAAGTGTGTACGGTGTCAAACAGAGAAACAAAACTTGATCTTGAGCCACAGCAGTGTCCAAAATTATCATATAACTTCCTGGCTTTCAGGTTCATGTTTCTTTATTCGTAACTGTTGCTAGTGTTTTTTGCAGCACAGAACAGCGTCCACTCATACACAACAAACCCCTAAATACAATACATTAAAAGAAATCATGATGCAGCACTTGGTTAGATTTTGTCTTACATGTATTTTTTTATGTACATTTTATTAAATCAGTTTAGTATGTTCACAATTCCTTCCTCTTCCTATTCAACAGATTTTGTTTGTTTGCTGTATATATTGTACACATGACATTTTATCTAGGTATTAAATTAACAATTACTTAACTTAGATAGTGCAAAACATATAACATAGTGTCCAAAACCTAAGACAGATTCATATTTTGTATGTCTCCACATTGTGTAAAACAAAATTACACAAAGTACAGAACAAAATAATATTTTAGAAAAGACATTTACAACACTTAAACGTTCCAAGATAAATTGCTAAATAGAACACTTTTACCAGTGTGATAGAATGTCACCGGAAATGGAATTGACCAATTAGACACGCATACATATTTCACCCAACATTTCACAGTCAGCGAAAATGTAAAAAATGAAATAAATTCTGACCCATATTCTATGAAGATCCAGCTACTATAGCTCAGATTGGGTTATATTTAGATGGTCAGTGTTAGAGCAAAAAATATCAGAGTAGGGTTGAGTCTTGAGTGCTGAATGCAGAAAACAGAAATGATGCTGCTGTAAATAACACCAGAATACAGCAGAGACTTTCCACATAGTTTATTATGTTTGCCTGCCAGGGTGACAAACCAGGTGCTTCCAAGATTTACCCCCCAAATGGAAAACCTATCTACATTTGGCACTCAGTAGCAGGGCGCAAAGGCCCAGTCAAATAAAACCACTAAGAACACACAACAAATAATTTTTTGCGGTTGTTGTTTTTATAGTTTGTCAGCACAGGCTACAACAGGCCTGATCAACTGGTTGCAGTTTCTCATTATACTCCAATATTTGAAAGCAAAAAAAAGAGAAAAGCGTATTCCTAATTCTATTCTATTCATAAGATGAATGTAACCTCTACACTTGGCTGTGCCTTAAACAAAATAACCACATAATACATGGGTTAAACAGGTGTTATTTACAATGTGACTATAAATGACAGAAAATATAATGGAGAACTCACATGATTGTCACCCTCTTGTGTCTGTTTTAGTTTCTAGTAGTGGGGAAACCCTGCTAGTCATCAGTAAACTCACAATCAGGCTCATGATGTAGTAACATCCCCATATGTGTCAACCTCAGTTGGGGAATGCAATGAAGAACTCCCTGCCAGACAGCGCCCCCGATGAACCACGTGGTCGTAAGGTGCTCCAGGTGGAGGTGACACCCACCATCAGCCGCATTTCCATCTCAGCTATCACCACCGCCTCCATACGGCGCCACCGCTGGAAGAGAGAGGGTAAGACCGCAGCAGAAAACACACCTGCTGTCACAATTTGAGCACTTCAGCAGGGTAGGAGAGACGTAACAGAACAGTAGATTCATTAGTACACACTTTTGTCATGCTTGTTATTAACTTAGTACCTGAGGGTAGTTTGGTTAAGACAGTGATGTGAGGAATGGGAGCAGTCGTGGTTCCAGCTGTAAACTCATGAGCTTCTACTGTTTTTTCAACCTGCGAAAGCCCACAAGAGGGGACTTCTTGGTGAGAGAACCATTTTTCTGATGTCTGTTCTAAACGGTGAAAAAGAGGAAACGAGCTACACCATTAGCACTGTCCAAATGGTGTTTTTTTTTTTTTTCTGTCGGTGACTGTATGTTACGTGGTCACGTATTCTCTGTGTTGTAGTTCTTGTGTCACTCACTGCTTCTCTTTGCTTGTCCTGTCATGAAATGTTTGTTGTGATTTCGATCACTAGAGAAAGTTGTGCAGTGAAAGGTTATGGTTTCCAAAGTTCAGAGAAACTCATGACAAAATGGTGCATTTCGTTTTATTTATTTATTTACTTATTTTAATGGAGCAGTTCATAAAAAAAGATATATATATATTATCACGTCCTTTTTGTGCTCTTTTTTTTTTTTTTTTTTTTTTTTTTTTTAAATCTACAAGTCGAGGCCTGCTCTGGCCCATGATGATGCCCCACTCAATTGAGGCTCGCTGGCACTAAAGAAACACGTTTTCCCCGTCTTGTGTTGTTGACTCCCAGATTGTTTTGACTACTCAAGCGATGCAGAGTTGAGGCTCACCGTCAATCCTTCTAGCCTCGCCCAGCGTCACCACAATCCCTGGGAGCCTGCAGCCAAAGAGGAGCGAGGAGGGCGGGCTCACAGCCAGCACAGCAGCAGCAGCAGCATCATTCCCCCCATCACACTTGAGGGTAGGGGACAGGGGTGGACACTCAGAGCAGAGAGGGTCTCAGGAGGAGGTTGCTCTTCGACCTGTATCCTCCCAACCCTCCTCCTCTTTCTCCCCCTCCTCAACTTGAGCTGGTTAACTCTGCCGTTTTTCCATTTTGGCTGCCTCTTCACTTCCCCAGAGTATACTAACTCATCCAGTCTATCAGACTCCCCTCCCCCAGCTGCCAACCCCTCTACTTCCACAATACTGATACTTTTCACCACACAAATGGAAGAGTCGCTTATTCTGGGTTTGAAGGAAGTGTGGCTATTGCAGCCATTTTGCATGGGCTTGTCATCATGCCATATCCTTTTTTTTTTCCCCCTTCCCCCTCATCAAGCCTTTGTCCGGTATTCTTGTAACTTCTGCCCTTGTCACTCACTGAGCATGTTTAGCAACCAGCCTGCAGCTTGACCTTTACTCTGGCATTTCCTGGGGTATCTTTCTCAATTCTTCATGTCTAAGAATTGCTTTTTTTCTGCTGCTTTAACAGGAAAAAATACATCTGTTTTTTTTTTGTTTTGTTTTGTTTTTGGTTTCTTTTAATCTGGCACAAATATTCTTTTTTGTACCACCTCTCACTTTGTAATTTTTGGGACACTCAGACCAGCAGCTCCATCTGCTGCTGCCATTCTGCAGAGAGGTGCTTTACTTTTTATTTTGCAGTCCAGGAGCTTCATTGTATTCTAATTTATTTCCCCTTTTTTTTTTTTGCACCCACAGCTCAGTGAGTGGGAACGAACCCTTCATCATGCATGCGCACGCTATGGCAAGCTTGGAAGTTTTTTTTGCAGAAACATTCAATCCTGAACACTAACATATCCCAATGACAAAAGCTTAAATGTTAACGTATCCGTATAGTAAAGGCTGCTCCACTGCCAAAGACTTAAGCGTACAGCCCATTTTGTCCTTGTCATGTGTGTCTATTTCTGTTTGTGTAACGTCAGTCAGATCTCTTGACTTAACCGAAGATCAGTTCCTCCCCCTAGTTCATGGTCAGTGTTTGTCTGACTCCCACCGTGTCCTCTTACCATGCACGTTTACTGATCTCAGTTCATTTGTTGTAAAGCAATCCTCAAAGCTGATGCAGCTGGCAGAAGTATGAAAGAAAGGCTAGTGATTATTTTAGAGAAGATTGATCACTTTATTTTTTTCTGTAGGCTTTTCTGAAGCATGTTAGTGGTAGACTGACAACCCGCCTCATATGTATGCCAACATCATGTATAGAACTAATTTTCTTCAACTTCGTCTTTCTCGAAAGACATTTATTTTCATTAATTTCACTTTAGTAAGAAAATTAAGTTGTGTTCATTCAAAACTGTCTTGAGGCTGCTAATTTATAATGGTTAACATTTGGTCAATCTACATATATTCAGTTGTAAAGTTTAGTTATTGTGACATCTGTACATTTTCCAAGATGGTAGAAACTCAACAGTAGTGAGAGACAGCACTTAGAAAATTATTCTTGATGTTAACCACTGCTGTAATCACAGGCTGTTGTGTTGATCTTAGCATATTGTCACTGGTCCTGAGTTCATATATTTGTAATTAGGATATGGTTTTAGTAATGTTGCCGTAGTAGATTGTTCTGCAATGTGTAATGGAAGAGGGAAAGATGGGGGCACTTACTTGAAATAGGCCAATTTTTAATGCATACTCAAAAGTCCAGTGGAAGGATAAGAGAAGTGCAAATCACTGAAAACCACAGCACAGTCCTTTAATTTATCAGTCTGTTTGTAAAGCCTGGACTTTTCAGACTTGAAAAGGATTGGGTCTGCTTTTGATGGCCTGCATCATGAGCTGGCAGCTCTTTAACCCGGGGTGCTATTGATCTGACGAGGTGTGTGGACTCGCCTCAGTGCTCTCCACAGATTGGCGGCTCGTCTCTGCCGGCCAAGTACGTGATCGCTGGGACAGAGCTGCAGGAGAAACAGAACGGGGCAGGAGAGCATGTGTCTTCTCCTCGTGTTATGTGCATGTCAGTCCAGACCTTTTCTTCTAAGTTTCTCCATTATTTTCTGGTGCTGCCTGTGGTTCCTTATCCTCCAGTTTTGCTTGTCCCTACGATGCATGACGGAGACAGACGGCTGGCCCTCTGTCTCTTCTTTTAACAGACTTTTCCTTGCAATAACATCATTTTTTTCTAATTCAATTTATCATCTCTTTCTCTTTCAGCTTCCAGTGAGATTATGAATGGATTATAAAATATAATATGCCTATGTTGTGCCAAAATATCATTTGATATATATATGTTAACTGTGACATTTGTGCTACTCGCTGACAAGGCATGTTATTGAACTCGCACACAACACCAACAGACAGACAAAGTGTTAGTCAATCGGAATTACATCACGTTTTGTAGCTCAAGGTCGTTGTGTACCTTATTGAATTGTGCTCCTGTTTGGTGCATAATAAGTGAGCTAATGAATTAGCATGCTCTGTGGAGCTCATACTAAATAGGAGCCAACTAATTTACTCATCTAACTTTATTCTGTATTAGTTATAATCTCCCAGCAGTTTGTTTGTTGCTGGCAGGTGGCATCAATGACTACATTTACACACACAAAATACACTTTTTCTATCTTTATTCTGTACAAGGCAGTGCGTCTACTATCTTTAACCAATGAAAATTAATAATCCACTAATATTCCTATTTGCAATGCATTGTATATAATTAATTTAATGCAAAATAATTTCCCACATGCAAACACAGCCAACAAATAGGTGGTAGGACACTTGTACCGTGTCCAAAACCATTTTAATTTCTCATAATCCCTTAAAGTAGGTGTACTTGTTCTAACCAGAAATGGGGGCTTTTCCTTTAAGTTTGCATCTCTACCTTAGGCTCTTTGGTTGGTGACTGTAACTGGGAAGATGCAATGTGTCACAAAGTGGAGTAAAAGCCCCAAATGAGATGCATTTCTTGAATGTGCTGTGTACTCCTAAAACCAGACAAATTTCTGAATGCCATCCCATGTCTTGAGAAAGAGCTCCAACCAGAGTAAAACCCTTTTAGTAATTTTCATACTTAATATGCCCATTTGCATGATCCATATTTAGAATATGGTGTTATTCACAATAATACTAGAATATTAGTGTGTTTTTCGGTGTGTAAATGTAGTCACTTTTTTCTAAACTCGGCAGGATTTCTCCAGATTATTGTGAAATCTCTAAATTTGGTTCCTTTTTTATCAATATGTTTCTCTTTTAATAAAAATAGGAAAGTAGAATTAAAATGATATGACACTACACAGTAAAGCTTATGTAGTTATATTTGTCAATATTGTCTCAGTCATTACCTTTCATGTCTGTTTTACTCACTTTTCTGTTTTTCTATCACACTTTCTCTTTTTCTGGACATTCATACCTGTCCATGTCCAGATGCTGATGGCATGAGTGGTGGAGAGGATTCCTTCAACGTGAATGACCCAGATGAGGGCTTCTCCTCCGGGGCGTCAAACAGCAGCCAGCCCAGCGGCACCAAGGCAGGCAGCGTGGGGCCAAGGGGCGGTAGCCTGAACAGCAGCAGTAGCAGTATCAAGAAGGCCATCACCGCCCGGCTGTCCAGGGAGAAGGACAGGGAGAGGGAGCGAGAGAGGGAGGCAGGGAAACAGGCGGAATTGGCTGCAGAACACCAGGCAGCAGTGAGGAGGCACCACCAGAGACGTCAGTCGCCCCCAGCCAGCATCGACCTGGATGCCATCCAGCTGAGCCCCATAAAGAAACACCTGAGCTTCCCTGCGGGGCCCACGCTGGTGCGGACTGGCAGCACCTCTTCTAGCAAGTCTTTTGACTGCATGAATTTCAAGCTAAATGGAGGCGGCGATGTGGAGCGGGATGAGGCAGCAGGGGGTTCTGACAAGGAGGGGGTGCTTCCAATGGGCGGGTCCCACCGCCACTCCACCATCAGTTTGCAGGAGGAGCACCTCATCAGGCCGGAGGAGGCTCAGGACCTCCTGTCGCCTGGAGCTCCTCTCACTAAGCAGTCCCGCTCCCCCAGTTTCAACATGCAGATCATATCACAGGTCTAACATGTAATGCAGGGCATTGTAGACACACACTCACACACACACACACACACACACTCACGCACACGCACACGAACACGAACATACCTACTCGTAACATCCTTGTCCAGTTTTACTCTGCGACTCTTTACAACCCTTCTGTAACAACTTTTGTCTACCTATCTGTGTTGTTGTGTGTGAGTGTGAGTGTAGAGGACTTTGTCACCATCCTCAGATATCTGTGGTTGCGTCTCCAACCTTTTTACATCCATCAACATCACTATCCTGACCTGCAGTAGTTGCTGGTGGATAGTGTTGCTGAAAACGCAACAGGTGAAAAAAACAAAAAAACAAAAACAAAAGACAACTAAAGTGCGACTGCCCACTGCTGTAACTACAGTTATGTGTAAGAGTCCAGCATGTCACTGCATCCTCCCTCCTGACCAAGCTGAGCATTCCACACACACACCCTCCTCTAGAAGGAGAAGACAAAGAGAGGTAAAGCCTAAGTAAGGATGCCACGCTAGCTGTAGGGGATAAATGACATTTCAGAGTTTTTTGAGTTTTCTGACTGAATCAGTCAAAATGAATCAGCAATAACACTTACCGTCACTCATGCAGAGAAGAGTGAGGATTATTGCTCTTTCTCTCATTCCTTCCCTTTCATTCCCGGGCTCACGTGCAATCGTTCTTGCTGATCATCTTCCTTTTTTATTAATAAATTAGGCATAAATCATTTTATGACAAAATTCTTTCAATGTGTGGTTTTTTTTTTTTACAATCCAAAGAAAGTAGCACTTTTTTTGTTGTTCTTCTCGTGATTTTTAGTGATCTTTGCAGGAAAATACAAAGGATTTCGCTACTTTACAGCCCAAGATCTTTATTTTATTCTATTATCTTGTTCAAGCTTTTAAGATTGTTGTAAAACCAAACTGGAATGTGGTCAGGGTTTGTCTTTAGCTCTGCCCCAAGCTTTTAACTGGACAAATCTGGGGGAGAAAAAGAAATTACTACTGTGCAGCTACAAGTGGAATGAGATTTAACTTGTGACTTGATTTAAAATCCGAAGCTGAATTTTTTTGGGGACCTGCGTTCATATATTGTAGACGGTGCAGGTTTTTGTCTGAAGGCAATGACTGTATTTTGTATCTGATTGTTCTGACGGTTCAAACCATTTAATGGGTCCTTCCATCTTAAAGCACTTGTTGGTGGGTCAGTCTGTGTTGAGGCTGTGGCTTGCGTGCGGTTTTCTTTCCTGAGATGATGAATTTGCGGCCTCGGAGGCCACACCCGTGATTTCATCTCATGTTCTGTGCTGTGATTGGACTCTCATGAAACCTTATGTTCTACCTCATTGTATGTTCACCTGCCACTCAGACAACTTTCTCCCAAAAGCAAATGTGGGGATTGAAAGAAAAAAAAAAATCAAACCACCATTATTAAAGATTTTGGGGGATGATAGTGGGGATAAAAATGGTTTCACATTGCAACTCTAAAGACACTGTAAAAAAAAAAAAAATCTGTGTGTTAATGAAATGAGGAATTATGACTGAATATCTAGGCCTTGAATTTGAGTTCAACCCCGCCGTGCACAAAATGAAGCTGCAAAACATTACTGTGTTTGTCTTCAGGTAGTTCTTTTACTTTGTATATCAAACAACACGATTGGAATTGATCAGATTACTTAATTCCCTTGAATGTCCTGCTTGTTTCTACGTTGATTTTTTTTAAAAGTGCAATTTACTTTCTCTCTTCATGTGCATGGATCTCTTCTGCTGTTAAATGCCTGCATCTGTGCACAGTGCTGTAGCTAGCCTTCTATAGCGTGCTCCCCCCGCCCAGGCTGAGTGAAGTGAACATGGCGTGCTCGTCTGCATGTTTAGTGCCCTGCAAAGCACTGCTGTTTCCGATGAAACAGCCAGCAAGCCAAACCCAAGTTTCATCCTTGTCTTTTGCCAGATGTGCCAATACACATCCTCTCCTTAAGGAAATTACTTTCTGCTGTAGGTGTCTTAAGAATTTAAGAAAATTGCCTTTTTTTGTTTTGTTTGTTTACTGGTCTTACTTTTAAAAAAAGATGAGGGATAAAAGGGATGTTTAGACATGTGGTTCAAAGGGGAGGCTGAGTCACGCCCTTCTACTTCCGGTCCATGGGCGCTTAGCTCGCCAAAAAATTTAACGGGAGTGACTGAAGCGAGTCAAGCTACATTCTGATTCCGTTTGACAAGTGCTCTGAAATTCACATATAATAGTTAATAACAAATATTTGATGCGACATAGGCAGACCACCTGTTTTTGATGGGAAGCAAACGTGACGTTAGGTTTTATGTGGGCTTAGTAAGAGGCTACAATGCGTCGCATATATGACGTCACACTCCGCTCAGCTGTGGTGTGGAGTCTGGTGACGTCACAAGCGCGCCAGGCGTAGTCCAAATTATTAAAGGGTTTTCCTTCCAAACGAGTCAGCCGTTGGTTAACAGAAGCAGTTGAAACACACATCAATAATTACCATTTATTATGAGGCACAACATCTGCGTGATTCAGGGCACATGACAAACCAGATATGATTTTAGAATTTTCTCTCCCATTGAATACCATTCGTTAATTTTACGAAATAAGACCCCACGAGCCTCCCGGAAGGGGCGGAGACTTAAGCTCCCCATATGCCGTTCGATACAGCTTCATTTTTTGGGGAGGGGGTCTTCATTTATCAACGCTGTGTACAGCACTACTCGCACAGTCACTTCTAAGCTTCACTGTCCCCCCACCCTACCCCCACCCAACGTTATATTACGCGTATGTGTAGTAGATGTCAGCCGTCGTATTGCATTTCCGCGTCACGTGCTTCTTCAAAACGAGTATGAATGATTAATGTATATAGAAGTCAGTTCAAGTCTGCAGTGAAAAATCCCACACACACACTCACGCTCCCACTGTGCTGGAAAACCTTCACAGCTGCTGCTCCTGATCCAGAGTGAGTCCTGTGTGCGCTTTAGCCTTAAAACATTTCGGGTCGAAACATTTTAAGAAGAAAAAAAAAAGCAAAAACAAAATTATGCTCATACGCTCTTCCTCCTCCTCTGCTGAACTGATTATAAAGTGAGGAGTGCAGCTATAGTTCACTCTCACCTGGTCTGTCTCTGTCATCCCTGTGCTGTGTGGATCACCGTGAGACGTGTTAACTTAAAACCCATTTTTGCTGTATTTTGCTGTGAGTTGAGTGGCACCTTTTTGCTGTATAAAACTGGTGACGTGTTTATGTCATTAATGAGTGCCCCTGACCAAGTATACCAGCACATATGTTGGTACTCTGTTGATTTTTTTGTTGTTTTTTTTTCTTTTCTTTTTGAACAGATAAAACAAATATCATTCAGTGTCTGGTGTTATTTGCATGTGAACAGGGTTGGAAATGAACGCACCAGTCAAATGTCAATAAAGCATCCTCAGATGTCTTTGAATATGTCCAAACTAAACTGATATCTGGTCGAATATTGGAAGGAATAGTCATAACTGGTGGTTCATTCCCTGCCCTGCATGTAATAATAACTGTTGGCTTTGTTTTCATACAGTATAATGCACTTTAATCCATCCACCTCTCTCCTCAAGATAGATATCAAAATGATATATATAGATGTGCAAATGTGTATTCACTGCAGGGTTTTAGTCTCTTTAAAGTAGTACTTCTATGTGATGTCACACAAACACAATGCTATTTTTTTTAAGTCTAAGGGTACAGCTATTTTTTTTCTTCTTTTTCTTTTTCCAAACCAAAAACAAACGGGGTCTGGAAGGTCTCAGGAGTTAAATGTTTATTGAAAAACAAAAAGCCACATTTGTAAGCGGCTGCACCAGAATTTTCTGTTTTTTTTGTTAGGTCGGGATTGATTCTATGCAACATTTCTTCCCCCTTTATTGTCTTTTTCTTTATTAATATTATTATTATTTGTAGGGGTGGGATCAGGCAGATGTGCTTAGGTCGGGTTTTTTTGTGTAAGGTGCAAGTCCTCAACAGTGTCCCCATTCAGTGATTCTGTTTAAACACCCTGTTGTGGTGCTACAGAGCGAAGGACCTCTCATGTGGGTGAATATAAGAGGACTGTCCTTGTTGTGTATTCGCCATCTGACTGCCCTCAGTGAGAGAAAAGTCACACCTGGACATTCGGTGCATGTCGAGCCCTTCTGTCGGTTTGCTGCTCTGTGGCTCAAAGACGTCGGTGTGTGAAATCTAAAACAGATTAATCTAATCTTAAGCTTCAGGAGAAGCCGCTGGAGATGTGATAACACTGTACTATTGATGTTGTATAAATAGAGAGAAAGACTTATTTTAAATCCTGTAAATAATATGTACAAAGGTGAAAGCAAGATAAATATAAAAAACCAATGATCAGTCTGAGATGTAGAGAGAAATTAATCTGTATATTGTTGAATAAATATTGTGCCGTAAGGGAATCAAGTTGTTTTTCTTGTATTTTTTTAATACACTGACCCTACTCATATAGTCGGTCACCATCACAGAGCTTAATTATAGGAAACATGGATCATCATAGGTGTGAGAATAATTACATTAGATTCAACTTTAGTGTCATTGATCATGTACCAAATGCAGTTAGTATCCAACCAGAAGTATATAGCAGTATATGAATGCATTATACACGCACACACACACACACATATACATATATACATACATGTTCATACGTATACAACAGTGCAAAAAAAAGTGCAGTATAGTTAAACTATTGCCGGCACCATCTGCATAAAATATAGATTAAAATATAATAAAATGAAAACTATACAGACACTGTGAGATTAAATGTAGCCAAAGTTTTTAATTCAAGTTCATCAGATGTTACAATATCCTCCTGAAACCCAGCAATGCATTTTTATCTGTAGTGGTCAAGAGTTTCACACCTTTTATTTAAAAATGAAAAATATTCACTGAAAAGTACATTATATAAAAAAAATATAAAAATGTATCTGGAAAACCCAATCGCATCATGCTGTTTCCAATTAAGGTCATTATAATTATTATTAGGTTAAACAGTGGCTGGGGGGGGGGGGGGGGGGGGTACAGACAACTTTAGGTAGGTAGGTAGGTAGATACTTTATTAATCCCCGAGGGGAAATTCAAAGTTTAAAATGGTACACAATCTCAAATATTATTGTGAAATGTTTGCACAAAAATCTTTGTTACAAACAAAATAACACTGTTTATTCCACCTTTTAGCAGCAGCAATGTACAACAAGCAAGTGTAGGGAAAGAAAACAAAAAAACAAATGTTAGAAATATGACATTTAGTATAAAGAATTAAAATTTAATATTGATATTATTATGGCTGCACAGCTTTGTCAACCAATGCAGATTATTACAGCCGTGGAAAAAAATATTAGACCATCAAAAGTCATCACAAGCAATAGTTATGTAATCACTACAGCTTGTGTGTATCGTGTGACTAAAATGGACAGAAAAGAAAAGATGGAATGGTTAAAAGCACAGTTTTTGTCAATACAATAACTGCACTAAAATCATCCCTTCATCACATGAACTGGATATGATGATGAAACCACTGGTGTTCCTTTTGTTTTACTTTTCAAATCATTTAACCAATGATCATAACTCAGCTCAGACATTCAGTAGGGCACATTTTAGCCATTTTTTTCCTATCTTCATGGAAACTGTGCTGAACTTTGTCTGGCCTGTAGACTGTATATAATTAGAATTGAGCCAGACTGAACTGTGTCTATTCATAGTCTTCTCTCCAAGACTGGAGGGCAAAAGAAAAAAAAAACATCTAGAATGAGGTGAACACAGGACACGGAGCACAACCCTGTCAATTTTATATATGTTTCAAGCCATGAACACTCACATAATCTTTCAACGGAACAGAAAACTGAAAGATGGAATGTGATTCAAACATGTGATGCAGACCCAGAGGTTTTTAATCCTTTAGTGATTACCCTTAGGCCATCTACATTTATTTATGTTGTTTGTGCCATAACAGTATCAAAACATGCCTTCTTTGCCAATTCTTTTGATAGTTTTTAAGGAAGAATCTAACTTTTAATATATGCAAATTAATTACAATTATATAATAATAATAATAATAATAATAATAATAATAATAATAATAATAATAATAATAATAATAATAAAAAGACACTGTGTTATAATAAACAGACTGGATTTTTAAAAAATAACTGTAAATGTTCATATTGAAATTCTAAGGATTATCCAAATAGACTTTCAAACATGTAAAAAAGCATAATTATGAGATAAAAATAAATCTAAATTGTGAGATAAAAAGTCAAAGTTACTGTAATAGGAAAAAAATCTGAATTATGAGATAAAAACTCCAAATTGAGATTAAAAAAACAAAATTATGAAATATGAAATGAATAATTATGAGGTAAAAAGTCAAAATGATGAGTAAGTCACAAATTGTGATTTACGACTTATTTTTCATACAGTCACTTTTGTCTAGTTTGAAAAACTAATGAGTCTATTCTGAACATCCAAATGGGTCACATCTGATGACTATGAAAAGATGATAAATGACATTTCTCAATATTTACATTCATGTAAAATACGTAAACTAATTTCTTTCTTTCTTTCTGTCTTTCTTTGTGCAGTATTTATTTATTTAGACACGCATTAAAGCATTTTTATTTTTTATTTATGTATTAAGGCATTTTAAAAAATTATTTAAAGCAGGGGTGTCAAACATGTGGCCAGGGGGCCAAATCTGGCCCACCAAAGGGTCTAGTCCGGCCTTTTGATGATTTAGTGAAATGTAAAAATGACACTAATATATAAATAATTCTAGTTGAGGTTCCACGTCCAGACCAATTCACTCTCATAAAATAACCTAGAAATACTCACAAGTCACACTTTGTCTCTTTGTAAATGTTTTCATTTAATTACATGAAAACAAAGTATAATTTCACAAAAAAAAAACTGTATAACTGTATAACTGGAAACAATATGAACAACTTGAAATGTCTTAAGAAAATGAAATGAAATTTTAATAATATTCCACCTATTACTAAATGTTTTGTGTATGTATAAGCTATAACATACACATGTAAATGACAAAATAAAGCCTAATAAGTTTTCAATTATACATTTATTTCAGTTTGTTCATATTATTCACACTGTTTGAAAGGATAGTTTGTAGATGTACATATTTTCATGATGTAAATTGACTTGACTTTTTGCTCCTAAAAATGGACAACAGTTTGATTATTATTTATATATTTTTATGTTTTTATTTCACTGGTGCGGCCCACTTCTCATCAAATTTATCTGAATGTGGTCCCTGAACTAAAATGAGTAATTATTCCTGTGTGTATGTATTTATTTAAGTATGTATTTCTAAATAAATGCTTAAATAAACAGTACAGTTGATATCTTACAATAACAAACACAGTCTGTTATAACTAATATCACATAAATCATTCTGTCATTAAATGATAGGAACAGTACAGCAGAAAAAAGGAATGAAAAAGATCTCAGAAGATTTATGATCAACTGTTGCTAATTTGCATAAAACAGGAAAGAGTTGGGAGAATTTAGATGTTATTTCATCCACTGTTACTGTATGACACACCTACTGGAGCTCAAAAAGCATAAAAAAGATTTTCTGGTCTGATTTTCTGGACACTGGGATTGGATTGTTTGAAAGGGGTTCATCATATTTTAAAAGTGGAAAAGCTCTGTGGTGTTATTTGAGCCTACTGCAGACTGAGCAGAATGATGATGTGCTGCCATCCAGTGGTACAGTCTGATATAGTTAACACTAGAGAGAAAGTGCTGCTATTACTAAACACTATTTTAATTACATTTTTCATTATTTTAGTTCACTGACTTGTGTCAATTAGGTTTTTATTATCTATTTATTTTACACACGACAATGTATATGTCACATGACCCACAAGTGTCACATGACCCGTAGGTGTCACATGACCTGGAACTTAAAAAATAAATAAATAAATAAAAAATAATTAAAAAAAAATAAATAAATAATAATAATAATAATAATAATAATAATTCTAATAATTATTAATACAATACATAAAAATATTTTTAAAAAATAACAATAAAAAAATAGAATAAATACATAAAAAGCCCCCCCCCCCCCCCGTGTACTATTGATGCCTGTGTAGAAATTTTTTCAAAGTTCCACTGGACTAGCCCCCACCCCCCCCACCCACAAACACAAACATGCGGTGCGAGATAGGAGAGTGTCGGCCATTATCAGGTTCTCCTCACCGGTTCAGTGGGTTACCCACGGCTCTCGGCGAAGGGTAGACACACGCTGATCCACGGACATCACAGAACAACTCAGAACAGCCGTGCACCACCTACAGAATCGAAAAAGAGCTAATCTGTCAATCCTTTCCGTGTCCAGGTGAGGTTTCCCGCCTTGAGTCAATTTAAACCGCTGGCTCCACTCCTGGTGGTTCCCTTCCGTCAGTTCCTTTAAGTTTCAGCTTAACAACCATACTTCCCCCGGAACCCAAAGACTGTGGTTTCCCGGACGCTGGCCGGCGGGTCATGGGAATAAAGGCATGTTATCATTTATGGTTGGAACTACGGACGCACCACGTTCAAACCCGGACCTCCCTGCGTGTCTGGCTTGTTGTGCTGCCGCCGGGCACAGAGTGGACCAGGAGGGGTCAGTGGAAGGTGGCTGCGAGCTGCTCAGACTTAAGTGCACGTGAGGTTCCTCTTTCAGGCAAAAATAACTGACAGAACAACTTACATTATTTTACATTAACCATTAATGGTGAAAACTGGCTCTGTTTGTTTGTTAATCAAGTCTTTGCTTGTGCAACAGTGGCTCTCGGCAGCTTGTGATGAAGCAGCCGGAGGAGAGCAGCTAACTCTGGGTTGTCAGGGCGGAGGGTCCGTGGTGGACTTTGAGTAGAGGATGGAGGTGGACGCTCCAGGTCTGTTGGGACCAGTGCCACAAAAGCTGTAGTTATTTGAAAAATAAACTACAGCTTCTAAGGTAAGGTAAGGTACTATATTTGTCATTATACACTGCACAATGAAATGTGTCCTCTGTATTTAACCCATCCTTGCTGCCATTGGGGCACCTGTAAGGAGCAGTGGGCAGCCATCTCCAGCTGCAGAACCAGGCTAATGGTCAGAATCACCTGACTGGAAGATTTGACCCTAACATTCATGTTTTTAGGTTTGGGTAGGGTTGGATTCTCTGTGTATTTGGGGAAAAAAAGTCAGCTATGGATTGTTGTCTCTTCATTTCTGTAGAAGCAGCAGGTGTTGAAAGCCTTAGCTGAGGACACTCATTGATGATCTAATGATAAACAATTAATTTAATAGGTTCACAAATTCAAATCAAAATGCAGCGTCTCTGTGACAGTTTTTTAATCTGCAGCAGTGAAGGTGTGTGTTAACTTTGCTCTTAAAAACACCGATACAACTTGTTTTTATTACAGCTTTTAATCAAGTCAGAGCACAAAACTTATCCGGACCATGGCCCCCGCAGTTCTGCAGTGTATGGGCCAGAGTACTCTGGTGTCTACCTAGCAAGCGAAGTCATTTCAAACATATGCGAGAGGATTTTTCTGGAACATCTGACACAAACCAAGTTCTGCAAGCCGCTGGTCTACTCCTTCTCCATAGGGAAGTTCAAGGAATATTTGCTGGCTGTTGCCGATGTTGCCTTTTGTCCCCAGATTTTCCCTGCACATACAACAATAGTCATTTACAGACAACACAGCGGTCCATTTAAGACACACTGTACCTTTAAAGTTTGTCTGCAAAGAAAATTACGAGTGTCAGTGTCATGGCTACATTCCTTACAATGGACCAGACAATAGGAACTAGCTAATCACTGGCTGAATAATCACACAGTAACTATAATGCGTGACTGCATCACTTCCTGAAAAGCCTCATTAAGTAACAAGATCCCAGGTTGAATACTCTGGAGGTGTCACCAGGCAACTAGTGTTCAGCATAAAACAAAGTGCAGCCACACACCAGCGTTGATCAAGGTACATATTACGTATAACTTCATGTTGCTGCTGACGTTAATTCAAGTGAAAAGAGGATTAAAAGGCAGCAGGAAACAGAAAGGTAAAGTGTATAGGATTTTAACACTGATTTTATTCTTTCACTGTGTATTTTCACATATGCAGTTCGACTAATCTGTGTATTCTACTGTTGGAGGAAGTACTGAGATCTGCTATTTACTGAAATAAAAAGAAAGTTGTCATGTACAAGTAAAAGTTCTTCATTCAAAAGCTAACTTGAATAAAATATTGTCAGAGAAATATATGTAAAGTGCAGTCAACTGGTCCCTGTGAGGGGTTTTGGAGTCACATTAAGCCTTTGTTGGTCACGCTACAAAAATCACAATAAAAAATATAATTTTTTTGCTTTTTCCACCTCACAGGGACTATTATAACATAAAACACACACACACACACACACACACGTATGTGTATATATATATATATATATATATATATATATATATATATATATATATATATATATATATATATATATATATATATATATATATATATATATATAATTTTTTATTTATTCATTTTTTTTTACTGACCCTAAATTTAACTAAAGTATTAAAACTCAAACATTACTCCCTCACCAATCTTACCAACATAATTTGTGACTTGGTTCAAATTAGATGTATTTACTCTTTGTGTTTGTATCATTAGCGATTAGCATTAGCATTTCATGACCCTTTACTATCATCTCTACCGTTTGGTTCAGCATGTTTTCACAAAATTACTACATGAATACCAAAGTATTTCTGAAACATGATGAGGATTATTTATGTAAAATAGAGTCAATAAAACAAAAAAAATGAACTTGCCTGGAATTTTGTGACCAAAAGAAAGCAGAGGTGTTGTCACGTCTATGATCTTCTTCCTTGGTGGTATATTAGCATGACCTGAATGTATCACTGACAGTGCCACTCAGTGGTGTTTTTGTGCATTACATACCTCTTACAAAAGGGGGAGACTGTCCTAGAAGTTTGGTGTCAAAGGACTTAAATTTAGATTAGATATCAGGGTTCAAAGTTACCTCTTCTAAACGGTTGAGCTGAAAGACAAGGCGGTGTTTTGCAGTGTGTGTTTTTCTGTGGAAAATAAATTTGGCACACCCACTATTTGCTGGTACGCATCCAATGTTATTTTTATGGCTACGCTAGTGGTCCAAGGCATTTTGAAATATATTTGCTTTAAACGTGTCTAGACACTATTTAACCACAGTATTGTTTAAGTTTACTTGGTAAGCTTCAAGAGAACCAATACGTCACAAATCCAGTTTGTCAGAGGCTCCTGCTGTGTTGAAAATTCCGCTCTGAACTGGTTTGGTTTATTTGGTTTGGGAAAATTGTCACGCTCATTCCCAGAGCTCCAGACTGGATAAGTTTTGACTCTGATAACCAACTGTGACATGCGTCATGGTCCGATGGCGGTCCTTATCTGATACAGGTGCGACTGCAACGTGGATCTGCCGGTGTACCAAGGGCGAAATAATAATGTTGACATTGGTTCAGACATCATTTGATTTCAGAATGTCTTCATTTATATCAAAAGGGTATTCTGCTTAGCTGTTTTAGGCCGGCCTTGGAATTGTCTGCAGTGGACCTCCACCGATCTTTAACCCGGATTGAGCCAAAGAGTCGCTCTCCATAAACCTTCTACCCACGCATGAGAGTGGGTCAAACCAAGACGGAAACACCATCTGTTAGAAAATTCGGTCATTTTGAGAGCCCCCAGCGTGGGTCCTGCTTCAGGGATAAATTGAAGCGAGCCAGTGAGGAAGTCTAGATTATGAAATTGTTAGATTCTTGCAGTTTATTGACATCACATGTATAATACACAATTGATCAGCACTGATCACCAACCCAAAGGTTCCACTCCATTCAGTAATATCTCGTCCCAGTGTCCATTTCTTCACCCACAGGTGGAGCTCGAGCTACTCCAGTTCGTGCGCCCTGGTTTGTGTCAGCCCTTTATTTCTGCTGTTTACACATTTTAACCCAAACAATCATGGTCTATCATGGTGTGGCTCCTGGACTGCATCCTTGTTTCATGGCTTAAGATTAGTGTGTTCGCAAACAATTGTGTTTTCTGGTAATAGTTTCTGTCCCTATTATCCCTGGCTCTTGACTCAGGTGGGGTGACCAGTTGAAATATCTTACAACTATAGCAATAGCTTCCCTCACGTGTCCTCTTTCATTTGTATCAATCATCCTAAAATGACGCAGGTTTGGAGTAAGGAAAGTTGCTACAGTAAATCAATTGCTTGTTGTTATTAAACTGTAATTAACAGTGATTCAATAAAAAACACATTAAAATGCTAATATTGGATTTTAAACAAACGTTTCTTTGGTTCAAAGCTTAAACACATCATGTCTAGCTGAGTGGACTTTTTTTTTTTAACTCTGTGAAAAATAGATTCATTAAAATGGTTTCAATGACATTGCATTTTTCATGCCTAATGAGGAATTGAAACACGTAGGAGAAATTTTTCGACTAAGGTTCTCATAATTCTTGCATCAAAGGATTAAGGAAACCTACTTGGTCAATAAATGTAATATGAGAAAATACCAAATTTTTACTGAAGAAACGCAAAACATAGAAGATAATGTTATAAATTACAATAAATCACTCAGGAAAGGTTAAATAGAGGGAAAAACCTATTTGGGAATTGCCACAAAATTGGTTAATGAGAAAGCATTTGGTTTTATTCTTTTTTTTCTTTTTAAATCTACCCTCGGTTTGATGATTCACTGTGTTGTGGTCGTCACTGAGTGGACAGAATGCTAAGGAGTGGTGAGAGTGGGTTCATCTCACTCAGGCAGGGTGGAGCCACTTAACTCTGCTCTACAATAAGGAAATTGGTTTGTGTCCAGCAGAGATCATGAGCGATATGTTGCCTCTGCACGATCTGATGGCAGATTCACTGGGTTTGTGTGGATTTATGTTTTTAGTCTGTTATCTGGAGGAAGTAGAGATAATAGAGTAAACTGTACATAGGTCATATGTCTTTAAGATAAAAGGTTTATGTCAGAATACAAAAGTCACAGGCATTTTTTTTTTAGAGCACTGGAACTAAACAACTGACGAGTTGCACAGCCTTCTGCAGATGTTGTACTGACAGATAACGGAACATGTTCTGTTCTTACTCCCTTAGAAATGCTGTCGAAATCTGAGAATACGATTTACCCTCAGACAATAGAGCAGGTGCAGCAGCAAAAACTGGGAGCAAATCGAATTCATCAGAGGAAGGTGAGTGTTTTTAACGTGTTTGATTCAGCTGTAATATGTGCATAATATTCAACAGCATGAAGGAGTCAGTCATCCGATTTATTGATGAGTGCATGGGAATTTATTAGTGTGATGCTGTTTTGTGCACGTATCAAAAAAAGGAATATTTTAATCTGGCATTTAAATGTAAAAAAACAAAACAAAAAACTAAACACTTGGCACCATCTTAATTCAAAATTATGCCTAATATGATGTTTCTTTCACTAATTTCAATCCTTAATTAAGTTATTAAACCTCGTGATTTTATTAAATTCAATGAATGAAGCTAGAATTAAAAGAATTGCAAAGGTGTTTGGCTTGTTTAAGTGATAGTGAAAAGTGCAAGAGTGGTTTATTGGACAGTGGATAAGTGACTTGAAATAATAAAAAGATATTAATGAGATGGGAAGCATAAGGTTCCTGGGAGTTCAGTACTTAAAGACATGCAAAATGGATGATGTTTGTATGTACCTACCATTTGCTTTCCTTTCCCTGTAATTTAATTGAATTTAATTTAAAGTCTTAAAGGCTTTTTCCTGGATTTGCTTAAATACATAAAATAATAAAATGTAAGTTTGATGGCTGTTGTTAAATGTAACTGTTACTTTTGTAGTTCTTATATTAAGAAACAGAGCATGAACAACATTAAAACAGCATAATTATTAATTGTGTGTCACATAAGCAAAATTAGAATAAGAACTAAAATAGTGGTCAAGGTGTTGTGGATGTTTTGAATCGCAACAAGAAGAGAAAAAATGTTCAAATCAGAAACAATCATTTATTGATCAGATGAACAAATTAATTTGGAACCTGCATGCAAGTGAGAACACGAACAGAACGAGGTGTTGTCAGTTGTTCTGTCGTATAGTATAAACACCCAGATGCTTTATAGTGTAATGTAATAACACATTATAAAGTTAATATTTATGGTTCAACCAATGACATTTAATGACCCAGTCAAGGTAAAATTTCCATCACAAAGGCTTCACTATCATTTGTTACACATGATGTCACAGTTATCATGAATTCCTTCAGAGAAAATATAGTTTAACTAACATACTTTATTAGTTTACCGCATGTATTTCCCATTACATTGAAAAAATATTTGCTGATTTTTTTTCTGTCTGCAATAGTTCAAAGCACACAAGTTCTTTTAGGCTGAATAATTAAATTTCTTTTAACCCATAAAGACCTAGTGGTACTTTTGTGGCAGTTCACAAAGTAATTTTTCCTCTATAATTAACCTATCTTTACTGATTTATTATAATTTATTGTAATATTATCCTCTTTAGTTTGAGGTTTTTTTTCTGTGTAAATCAGATATTTTCCTGTATTTAATTCACCGATGATGCAGTCGTTCATTAAAACTCAGAGTAAATTCAAAAGTTATTCTATCAAAAGGAGTCAAAACTGAAGAAAAGGTGACTCTTTCAGTAAAATCTATCATTTATTGAACATAAATCCAGTGTGTTCATCCACTGTTATTGATCGAACACCATGGATTTTACTGATGAACCAATATTGTAGATGATGATGGTGTTTCCACGGTAACTACACAGCCTCTGTCCAAATGAGTCATGTCTGATGTCAATGAAAATGTGACAAACTGTTTTTTAGACCACTTATTTACATGTATTAATTATCACGGATCAACAGTTATTAAACATTTAATACCAGTAGTTAGGTTTGGTGTGGCTGTTTAGGTCTTTATGGGTTAATAAAAGAAACCTTGGCAAATGAAATGTTCCTGTTCATCTGTTCTGGCAGATCATTTTGGTGTTTTTATGACATATTTCCCCTATTTTATTCCTTTCTAGAGCTGAGTTTTTGAATATATGTATCATTTCAATAAGGAACTATGAACATTTTCTTACATGAAGTAAATACAGTCTTTCTGATTTTACTTCACTGTTAAATAATTAATCCATCATGTCATGAAGTGACTTCTAGCGAATCAGCTTATTTATTGATTCAGAAAAGGCGCCGGGCTGCTTCCTCAGCCAGTAAATGTAGAGTTTGGTCAGGTTTCAGGCTGAGGCTCAGCTCTGACGTCACCGTTGCAGTGCTCAGAGCGAGTTGAGCAGCTACTGCCGCAGCTCGCCTGTCCTGTGATGCTGTCACAGACCAGCCTCCTGTGACTGATCCTTCCCTGACCATGGGGGAAGCTGACGTGGTTCAAACTCTGGCTTTCAGCACATCCAGAACCTCTAAACACCTGACTCTGTCCCCTTCTTTCCAGCGGTACAGCTTTGCCTCCTGGATCAGGGAGAACATTTACAAGAGGGAGTGTTGCTTCTATGAGAAAGGTGCCAGGTAGGATGAGCTGAGCCGCTTGTTTCAGACCGTGTTTGACGATAAAAAAGTGTCCCGTATGATCTTGTAGTTGCTGATGCTGCACAGTGGTCCAGAAAACAAGCCTGTCTTCTTCTATGGTGACAGCAGAGGAGGCATCGCCCTCAAGTCGTATGAGGACAAATGCATAATAACTGAAATGCTGACCCTCTCCTATAGCAGAGTTATATATTATCATTATTTGTATTAACATTATTTGCATTACCTCAAATCTGTGTGTTTTGGTGATGGAGGAAGTACTCTGTAACATAAAATACTTAGACCACATGAATAGAAGATAAAGTTCTGCATTCAAAAGCTCACTAAAGTCCTGTATTATCAGAAAAAATGTATGTAGAGTGTATCCATGATGCCACAAACTGGTACAAATGAGTGTTTCTCTACTACATGTGATGTTCTAGACTTATATTAATGCTGCATCGTTGTATATATTACATTTTACTGGTGCTTTGTATTCTGTATTTGGCAGTTTAATCGACAATATTATTACATCACAGTGGAAAAAATGCCCCCTTAAAAATAAGTTTTAGAAAAATTATAATACAGGATATTTTTACCTGAATTAGGCAAAAAAAAATCTGCCATTGTCTTGGTTAGATTTCTTGTAATATGATTTTCAAGATCTATTGTCTAAAAATCAGCTATTATATTTCACCGAAAACTTACTTTTTAAATGATTATGTTCTAAGGGTGATGATATACTTTTTACTAGAAATGAGAAAACATTTTTTTTCCCCCCAGTCCATAGAAACAAAAAAGTTTTCATGAAGTTAAAAAATCTATTTTTATAGGCCTGTTTTTTTTGCTTTATGACAATGGCAATCTTTTTAAGCATTTATTTTTGGCAAGGAGGAGAATTTTGTTAAGTCTTAACAGAATGACCTTAATATCATGAAGACAAACTGAATATACATGAAAACTAATAATAAACTAATCTGAAAAGTCACTAAAGCTGTCACACAATGTAGTGGATTAAAAACTGCACTACACAATCTACCTCTAAGATGTAATAGAAGTAAAACATAGCATAAAACACAAGTACGTCAGTGGGAGTATTGTTATATTTAACCATTTTTATATGTTTTTATCATATGTTATCATTACTTTACCTTTACTAGCAACGATAGGTGTAAGTGTGGCTACTTAAAGAAGAGTCATGTGGACGAAGCCATCAAACCTGAGGACTTCACAGGCGAGGCGTGGGACAGACACAGACACATCCGTGAAGTTCCCACTGACGCCTTTGGAGAAATCAATTTCAGCAGTTTGGGACAGAAGACTGCGAAGGTAAAGGACTTCTATGTAGTACTGACAGTTGATCCACAAAGGATATCAGGGTTTCTCCAGGTCATTAAAAAGTATTACAAGTCATTAAATAGATTTTGCGGAAAATTAAGGTTTTAAATACCATTAAAAATTAATGAAATTCAATGGCCAGGGCATTAAAAAATTAAATACACTTGATGGGGAAAAAAAAAATTATTATTCACTATTTCTTTTCATTGTGTAACATTTAATCATTTTGAAGTATAGTGTGACGATGCAAAGGCCCTTTAATTATATTCTTTATAGTTGATACACAAAGTCAGAACACCAGATGCTTGGGATACAATGTGCTGTGAGTGTGCTTATGCGGTGGTAAAAGATGATATGGAATACTAGCCAATGTCAGAAAAATGTGTCAGCAGAAGTGCCTGTGAGAGGAAATATTCGGTACCTGTTAAAGCCCAGTAACAGTACGTCACCATACAACTATATATAAAATTGTAACTGGAGTTGGACATGGGCATGACATTTGTTTAAAGAAGCAAATTTATATATTAAAAAACTTTGAATTTGTATATTGACATTTTTGGTTTAATAAATACTGTGCTGAGGAAGAAAATAGTTTAGCATTTTATTTCCGTACTCTCGCGAAAATTAACCAAACCGTGACTTCAAAGCCAAAGTACGTACCGAACCGTGATTTTTGTGTACCGTTTCACCCCTAATATTTATATTATTATTATTTATATTGTGGGAATGTGTCCCTGCATCTCTTTACACTTCACTTTTTTGTGTTTGCATGTATGCAATATAAATAAATATGTATACATACAGTATGTCTACTATATGTTTGCAGTATGTGCGGGTGTCCACAGACACCAGCCCTGAAACTCTCTACCAGTTACTGACTGAGCAGTGGAAGCTTTCACCTCCAAACCTGCTGATCTCAGTGACCGGAGGAGCCAAGAACTTCTATCTGAAGTCTGGGCTCAAGAATATGTTTCACCGAGGTCTGATCAAAGTGGCCGAGACGACAGGTCAGAGCTACAGAGATACTGAACATGTGTGGCGTGTCATGTTGAATGAATGATTAACCTGAGAACATGTTGAACATAAGAACATATGAGGACGTTATTATGAGGTGGTTCTGAATGTGGGCATGTGTCCTTCACTTCCTCCTCTGGATTTATTCCCTTCCATCCACATGTTATTAAATACTGTTTATACTGGACACAGAATTACTGTAACTCATCCCATGACTTCTGTTTTAAACAATGTATTAATGTTGTTTAATTGTAATTTCATTTTCTAACAGACTATTTCTGGTTCTAGATCAGATGTTAAGTCTGCTAAGTTATAAACTGAAGTGATTTTGGTCATAATTAAAGCTATTACAATATGTTACATAAAGAAAGTTTTTACTAACAGACAAATCAAATAGGATTTACAAAACCAATACTTGAATATTATAGATTTACAATAATACAATGTATATTAACTACAGCAGAAACCAAGAATTACATTTTTAGTTTCTAGTTATTTTTTTTATTCTCATCTTTTTGGGAACTTAGTTTATCTTTTTTTCCACTAATGGATATATTCTTGGTTTTCCTTTTTTCACTCATCTCATGAGGGTTATTTTCTCAGACTATAGAAAACTTCTTGTTGAGCCACTGATGATGCAGGATTAAATAATATTAACTTTTTCTCAGACTGAGTGGTTTGTGATACATGAAAACTATGTGTATTCATGTGTAAAATCAGTGGAATGCCCCTTTAATCAGGTGTATTTTTCTAAATAGTTTGATTGACATCTATCTACATATATATGTATGTATATATACAGTATATATATATATATATATATATATATATATATATATATATATATATATATATATATATATATATATATATATATTTTTTTTTTTTTTTTTTTTTAATCATCTCCTGCAGTAACAGCTTTACATTACAAACTGAAAAGCCCAATTTGCATGTACCGGTATGTAAAAACAGTGCACTATTAATATTTGCATGTACTGCAGTACATATTGTAAAATAACTAGTTTGTGTACTTTTTTTTTTTTATCTGGGATTGTGTTGCATAGTTCAGACTTGAAGCCTGTCAAATGTTTGTAGAAATATAAAAGCTACAATATGCAAACATACAGTGTTGGACAGACACAGAAGGACATGGCCTCATTCTACAGCATGTTCCAGTGTTCATTTTCTTGTAAAATAACTTGAATGGAGTGAAGTCATTGACCTTGGCATCATGAAATACCTTCAGAAGCACTATAAACTTTATCACCCAACATCACAGAACTTGTGGCTAAATGGGAGCAAATGTCTGCATTCAGGTGACAGTGCAATGAGAAGATGAATGTGGTTAAAGCAGAACTTTGTACTTGTTCACGTATGTTGTTGTATGTAGGTGCATGGATCATCACGGGTGGTACCAACACGGGTGTGATGAAGCATGTGGGGCAGGCTGTGAGGGACAGCAGCTCCATTCAAGAACAGATTGTGGCTATTGGCATTGCAACGTGGGGAATAATCCACAACAGAGAACAGTTGGTGAATTCAGAGGTACAGTAGAAGTATTTGTGGAAATACAGTAGTGGAAAAAGTTTTTGGACAGCTGATGTATTCTTATTATAAAAGCCCAGTCGCCTCTGTGTGCATGTGAGTGTGTCTCAGGAATCACATAAAATGTGGAAAACGCTGAGGGCTGCAATTTGGCATATTGAGGTGGTTTTGGTCAAGGAAGACGGTAACGAAAATGACAAGTTGATATGACCAATATTTGAGGAGATATTAGTAATTTTGTGATAAAATAGCCTTCAATCACATTGCTATGCCCATAATGCTTTGGTGGTGCATAATGCATAAAACAGCATACAAACGACCACACCTCAAACCCATAGATCAATGCACTAGTTTATGTTTTGTTGTATTAGGAAACACTCTGAAGTACCTTAGTCAAATGTTTTGTGATCATTTTTCAGATTGTGTATAATGATAAAGGTGTCCAAAAGTGTATTTCGTCTACTGTATTTGAATGAGAACTGTAAAATGATCTTCCTTCCTTTGACTATTTCTCTTTCTTCCACTTGCTTCAGGGTTGTTTCCCAGTTCATTATGTGACAGACATCGAGGGTCAGGATGGACTGTCCTGTCTCGACAACAACCACACCCACTTCCTCCTGGTGGATGATGGGACACATGGACACTACGGCGCAGAGATTCAACTACGTAGCTGTCTTGAGAAATGCATTTCAGAGAAGAGACTTGGAAACAACGGTAAAAATAGCTCATGCATCATCATCAGCATCATCTACAATGGCAGTATCCTGTTGCGGATAACATCTCATCTAATCCTTTTTATCTGTTGGTTTTGGTATATTGATCTTTTCTGTCCATCAGAGAGAGGTGTGACCATCCCCGTGGTCTGTGTGGTTCTGGATGGAGGACCAGGCACGCTCAATGTGAGTCATCAGTTTTCTGTCTCCCATCATGTTTTTTCACCTCTGACTGTTTTCTGTGTCTAATCTCAGACCATCTACAATGCCATGCTCAATGGGACACCATGTGTGATTCTGGAAGGTTCTGGGAGGATAGCTGATGTGATCGCACAGGTAGCAGGAATACCAGTGACCCGGGTCACTATTTCTGTCATTCATCAGCTGATGAAGAAGTTCTTCGGTCCAGAGTATGAAAGTTTCTCTGACCTGAAAATCATTGAGTGGACCAAGAAGGTAAAGTTTTTAAGAATTTATAAGAATTTTAAAATTCTTATAAAGCAAGCACATACATGTTAAGTACAATATTTTTCATACATTTTAAGACAACTGGGATCCTATAGTTTAAAAAAATCTATGCGATAGAGGAAAAACTGAGATTACTTTTTGAGTGTGCACCCAAAAATGAGTTAAAACAGCTGTCAGACCTGTTCCCCAGTGTAATTAATCACTATGCCATTGTCATGGAATTATACTGTGTATTATATAAACTGAAAAACATCTCACAGATTGTCAAATACTTGCATAAATCTTTATTTTTGTTGGCCGGCTGATGACAAAGCTGAGATTATTTTGTTGTTAAGTGCACAATACATAGTTATCCAGTTAAATGGTTATTACTTATACTCTGGCAGATGGAAAAAGCATGTGCTCTTTCATATAGTTTTGGTAGTGACGTGACATGTGCAAAAGATGTTGATACAGTCAAACCTTATGTTTTCTGGGAAGCGATGCTAATCAGTGGAGGTAACATTCGTATCACATAATTTGAATTCGTACAAACAAATTACGATAGCAACGTGTATCTGCCATTCATATGCAAATCACCCTTGGTCTGAATGTTATTCATTAATCAACTGTATTTATTTCACTTTTGCTGTTGCTCTTTCATTGATGTTCTGCAGGGCTCAGCATTAGGCCCATTTTTTTAAATGTTTCTAGCTGTTGATTGTAACATAAAAAACAATTAATATTAATTCGTATGTGTGTGTTTATATCCAGCTCCATTCCTCAGCCTGTCAACAAATACTCAACTAGTATTTTGTCATATGTGATTCATAGTTTATCAAAAATATTCTGTAAGTTTACAATTAAAAAATTAAAAAAATAGTGTACTTGTATACACATTTTTAGTTTGTTAATTGATTATTTATTCGTTTGTTTATTTAATCTTAATTGCTGCTAACCATAACCTGAACAGCCGGTTTTCTCTTTGCTCCAGATTCAGGACATGATCAGGATGTCCCATTTACTGACAGTATTCAGAGTGAAGCAGGAAAGTCATGGAGGTGTGGACGTGGCTATTCTTCAAGCATTACTTAAAGGTTGGGATATGGTTTTCACACACAATCTTGCTACACAGTATCTTACACAGTAAATGTGCACAATTACCACACCATTAAACAGTCAAATGGAAAGGCTCGATGTCAAGAAAGCTCTCATGACTAATGTCTCCTAGAAAAGACGAGACGAAAGGACTAATGAACTGAGCTGAGATTGAAATCTTAAACTGATATCCTTCCAGATATTTTTCTTTCCAAGGAGGCAAAGATATCCCTCTTTAATCCATTATTTAAATAGAAAGATAAAAAGCTCTTGCCATTTGTTTGACAAAGATTTATTCGAACCATGTATATCAAGTGGTATGCTGTTTGTTTTAAATTGGATTTTTTTTGTCATTGTTAGAGAGGAATCTGTGTAACTGTAAATAAGAAATAAATAATTTAAGATTAGAAAAAAATGGTGCGACCTCATAACTTTATACTTTTTCAGAGTCCCTTTCATATATGGTTCATCTCACCTATACACTGAAAAAACATGAAAAATTGATCAGCCTGTTTAATGGCACAACATTTGTCAGCATGTTCCATTTCACTGAAATATAGAAAAGTCAAGTATGGAAATGAATCTCTTAGCTTCAAGGACCAATGAGTTGGTGAACGAGGGCTGGGAAAGGCAGCTGGAGCTCGCCATTGCCTGGAACCGAGTGGACATAGCAGAGACGGAGATCTTCACTGAGGAAAGTCAGTGGAAGGTGAGTCATTCTGTAGCTGCGACATCTGTTGAAAACCTAACGATACCTGTACTGCTCTGCAAAGCAAAAAGGCAGTAACTGCATTTTTTCATCTCAAATGTCTGTTGTTTTGGAGAAAATTGGTGAGTGTTTGTACAGTAACTGCAAAAAGTACTAGTAAAGCAAAACGAAAAGGCAGTAAAGACCATTTATGTGTTCTTACCAATGTCCATTTAGGACCCTGCACCAATAGTTTAGTCAATCACTGGATTAGATTGAAACAGATTATAGAATCACTGTATTTTCTGCACTATAAGGTGCACTAGACTATAAGGTGCACTGTCAATGAATGGTTTTTATGAAGGTTTTTCATATATAAGGTGCATTAAGTGAAGTCAAAATTATGAGATAAAAACTCAAAATTCCCAGTCACTACGACCAGAATTAATCCATATATAAGACGCACTGTGGTTTTTGCAGACGTAGGTAATATGCAGTAACAATACTGCCTCATGTCGAATAATCTACGTACAACAAGAGAACTTTAAGGTAATTTTTCTTAGTTTGGTGTCTGAGCAGTTACTGCCTTTTTACTTTGTAGGAAAGAATAGTGATACTGATAACTTGTTTTCATTACTGGTTTGTGATCAGTACTTCTTTCAACAATACCAATGTTATAAGAGAAAGTGTATGTATTGTACAATATGATAAAAAAAAAAATTTTAGCACGTAGTGCATAGTTAACATTATATACAGGAGTGTGTGTGTGTGTGTGTGTGTGTGTGTGTTTTATTTTCTACATTTAATGAAATTTCAGTTGCGAATTACTTACAGAATAGCTTTGGCCTAGACCTTTATAATCAATATTGTCCTCTTTTTTTCTTGTAATTTAGTGTGTTGTTGTGGATTACTATATCTATCTGTCTCTGGAAAAATATTAATATAAAATAAACTGACCTGATGCTGATGAGATTTTCTCTGTTAATATTTAATTTGCTACCAAATTGAGACTATATGTTCTTTGTCAGTCAAATCATGTACATTTTACCACATACTAAAATTTTAGGTTTTACAATTTGTACAATATATACATAATTATTTATCTTGCAGCTCACAAGAGTAGTTACCTGTACCCAAAAGTATATAATAGTATAGTAATAATAATAGAATATCAACAGTGTATAAGCTATTCATTCAGCCATCAAAGTACACTGTACATTTTGCAGTGTTAATTTGGAGACAATGGGACCAAATACACTCTAGAAGAAGTTAAATAAACTCTCTAAGTGTTGATTTAACACTGCAAAATTTACTGTGTATCATAGTTCAGGGCCAAACCTATATAATATTTATGTGTTTGCTATAAGGCTATAATGTGTGATTAGCCTGTTATTTCTAACCCTTATTCCCATTCTTTAGTCTAGTGACCTCCACAAAGCCATGTTGTCAGCTCTGGTTGGCAACAAGCCTGAGTTTGTGAGTCTACTTCTGGAGAACGGTGTGTGTCTGAATGACTTTCTGAACGAGGCTACACTGTGTAAACTCTACAAACAGTTGCCCAGCTGCTTCTTTCTCCGCAAACTGGCCAAACGGGTTCACAACTCCCCCCGCAGTAGGAGGCAACTGTTCGTCATCAGGTCTCGGGCTTATGTAGAGCAGGGTGAGAGCATCTCAATGGCTCATGTGTCTGAAGAAGTGCGCCACCTCCTGGGCAGCTTCACCCAGCCTATCTACCCTTCCTACTCCATGGCCTACGGCTCACATGTGTCTATAGAAGAGACATCAGAGTCAGTAAGTCTGTATCATCTTATCTATCCTGCACACACCTAACACAATTCACTCCAATAAAGTTAAGTTAATGAATGACTTGGATGATAGAGCTTTGCTACTAATTTGTCTTTTAGCTGTCAAAAAGTAATCTGGAGTCTCAAGCTTCACTCAGGGAAGATAATCCTAACGAACTCAGGAATCCAGGTGGAGACCTTTTCCTTTGGGCTATTGTCCAGAACAACAAAGAGCTGGCTGAAATTGCCTGGGAGCAGGTGAGCAAAACATACAGAGCTTGAACATTGTGTGCTGCAAATTACAGAGAATAATATTATAATACATGGTAATAAATGCTTTAACCCTTAACTAAGACCCAGTGCTACTTTTACAGTATGTCCGTTCCCAAATTAAATTCTATTTAATTTCTATCCTCTATAGTTTGTGTTTTATTAGTATAATTTATGTACAGTGGTACCTCGACTTAAGTAAGACCCAGCTAAGGAAAAATCCAAGTTATGAAAAATCTTTACCTTAATTTTTCGTCTCTGAATACGAAAGAAAATTCTTTTTACAAAAGGAAACTGAAACCTCAGAGACATAAATACCGTACATTACTATGCGTTACTAGCATCCCATTGGCTATGAGGGAGCTAACCATGATGCTTCTTGTTACCCTTTGCAAGAAGACTATATGACTGGCAAATTATCATCAGTTTAACAAAAATTGTTAAAAATTCTGCACGCCCAGAGACGCAGACTGCTGCGCCGGCCAGATACCCCCCCCCCCCCACACACACACACAGAGGACGCCTCCAGAGACATTGGAAGCAGTGCGTGAGGAAGCAGAAGCGCCTGTCGCAGTGGAGCTAATCCATTCTGACCGGCGCTTCCATCAGTCCGATTCACCAACGTGGACCTGGATTTAAACACCAAACATGATCCACCAGACTGCTGCATCCTCGTTCTCACCGAGACGTGGCTCAACTCTTCTGTCCCGGACACCGCCATTAGCCTGGACGGGCTAAAATCTGAATCTAAATTTTTTTTCCACACAGATTTCATACAAAATCTGTAGATTTGTATAATTTTAAAGGGTTTGAGGGGAAGTGCTGGGGGGCCTTGGAGCAAATTAGGCCTTTTACATGTAAAATGTGACTCTATTTACGATAAAATTAATGGTACGAAAACACTTCTGGAATTAATTTCGTAAGTAGAGGTACCACTGTAGTTTCCTATATTTAATTTACTGACCATGTAGATCTTCATAAACTTCAAAGTCGAGGGTTATTGTATCAGAAACAGAGAAATCAGCTGGGAAAAAAATACTTTTACCAGTAAAATATATAATTAATGAACAAAAACAACCATCTCCATCCACTGTTATTGATCCAACTCCATTGGTTTTAAGATGATGGTGTTTCCACTGTAACTGCAAAAGCTCTTAATGTCCATATAAGTAATATCTGATGACGATGAAAAGACGACAAACTGTACTTTATGCCAATTATTTACATGTGCTGATAGAAATGGATTAACATGTATTAAATATTCTAGATCAGTTGATGGTTTTCATAGTGATTAAATGGACAGAAAAAATTATTTTGAAAGTTGCCATTAAAGGTTCTTTAGGGGTTCAAGTAAGATGAGTGAAAGTATACAGGGAAAGTACACCTTTACAAAAATACTAAAGAGCACATGTATATCAGTAGATATTGTGCTGTGTATGTGGTGTTAGCTCTTTCTCTATCTCTACCTGGTCGTTTTACAGTGTGGAGACTGCATGTCTGCTGCTCTGGCCGCAAGTAAGATCTTGAGAAAAATGGCTGAAGAAGGAAAAGATGCAGATGAAGGAGAACGAATGCAAGAACTCGCCAATCACTATGAGAAACATGCCATGGGTAAAACACTAGTGACTTAAAAAAAACAAACTAATGTAGTTAGTTAATTTTTTTTTCTTTCCAGTTACCAAATTACAGCACCATAATTTCATTCTGTGCAATCACTTAACACAGTGTTTCCCAACCTTTTTGAGCCACGGCATATAATTTATATTAGAAACATTACACACTACCAAAGAAAAATCTCACAAAAATTATTTATTGAGGGCGGCACGGTGGTGCAGTGGTTAGCACTCGTGCCTCACAGCAAGAAGGACCCTTGTTCGAATTCCACACCAGACCTTTCTGTGTGGAGTTTGCATGTCCTCCCCGTGTCCGCGTGGGTTTTCGCCAGGCACTCCGGTTTCCTCCCACCATCCAAAGACATGCACTGATAGGTTAATTGGTTAATCTAAACTTGGCCATAGGTGTGAATGTGAGAGTGATTGTTTGTCTATATATGTTCAGCCCTGCGATGAACTGGCGTCTCATACAGGGTGTACCCCGCCTTCACCAATTGTAGCTGGATTAGGCCCCCAGTGACCCCCGCGACCCTAGTGAGGATAATGCGGGTTCAGATAATGAATGAATCAAATTATTTATTGAAATATATTGATTTACTTATTCTGTGGTGTGTACTGTTGTATGTACGTAACTACAATCACTCACTCACTTACAGCACCAATCGGGTGAAATTATGTCATTTTTCACAGCACACTTGATGATTTCTAATGGCACACTGGTTTGGAAACACTGAGTTAACACACACACACACACATACACACACACACACATATATATTATACATTCTTACAGGAACCAGGAAACAAAGAATATCTGTCATACACACACATACATACATACATATTTTTTTATGAGTTCTGTAACTGAAAAAAGGAATAGGCAGAAGTCTAGGCTTATTTTCCCTATCCTATATAATCCATAGAATCACCAGCATATCAGTAAATACAAAAAATAGAACACAAGAAGTGAGAAAAAAACCAAAACAAGATTTTACTCTAAATTATTCATCTTAATATTGCCAAATATCAATCATTTTACATTGTAATCCTTAATTAACTTGCCTTTTTAATGTTTTTTTTTTTTTTTTTTTTTACCTAACAGAGATCTACAGTTTCAACTCATCACTCAGTCCATTCCATGATACAAAACACATGTGTATTTAATATTAGTTCTCATAATGACTCTTTGAAAGACACCCAGCCCTCTTAAGTTATATATGTTTTCCCTTAGTTTAAAAACCTCTTGAATACAGTGTATAAGATGATTTGCATGTGTAGTATTTATGAACTGTTTATGTGTGTATGTGTCTTAGGTGTGTTTATGGAGTGTTACAGCTGTAATGAGGAGCGCGCTCAGAAGCTGCTGGTTCGTGCATCACCCTTTTGGGGCAAAACCACGTGTCTAAGGCTGGCACTGGAGGCTGATGATAAAAACTTTGTGGCTCAGTCAGGTGTTCAGGTACAAAAACTTTCCCTTTAGTCAGGTTTTTGAAATATTTCATGGTAAAATAAAAAAAAAAAGATCTGCTTCAGAGATTAAATATGCTAAATATTATGTATTTTAATGAGATTAATGGGAAAACAAATGACAAAATTGCTGGGTTACTGGTATTTGCAGTGTTATTACACATACACTGTTATACTGGTTTATATACAGATACATATATATATATATATATATATATATATATATATATATATATATATATATATATATTTTTTTTTTTTTTTTTTTTTTTTTTATTGTATTCTTATAGACCAGAGTGAACTGAATTAACATAAATATGCAGTTCACTGGGATACTTTAGCTTCATAAATAAAACTCAATACAAAGTCAGGTTGATATCTTCATTTAGTTTTAATCTCATTGGTATGAATTGTTGCAGATATGTCTGGGTCTAATCATGTGTCTCCTTTAAGGCTCTTCTGACTCAGATCTGGTGTGGTGAGCTTGCAGTAGACAACCCTGTGTGGAGAGTTCTGGTCTGCATGCTCTTCTTTCCCCTCATTTACACTGGTTTTCTGGTCTTTAGGTACGTCATACAAGGCCAGTTCCTCTCTGAGGGTTAAGACTCTTACATCTATTTTTGATCATATCCATCCTTGTATGTCCACTACACTCTTACAATCATCTAACCAGCCACCAGCAACCAAAAATATGTACTGATCTGAAATGTTTAGAACTTCTGAACCACTAACCCTATCCATTCAAGTGATAGGATTAGGCTTATAAGTATTTTAGAGGAGGAGTTACTCTTTTGCTGGTGGCTGTTTTGGTCTTGAGGGTTAAACAACCGTGTCAGCCTGAAAGTCCTTCACAGATGAATTCTCTAGGAATGCTTTTCTTTCATGTCCCAGAACCCAACTATGTTTTTTTTTTTGTCCAACTCTTTTGTCAAACATTTCACAGCTATATTTAAAAAAAAAAAAATAAAAGAATTAAGTAAAATAAAAATGCATTTGAAAAAAAATATTGCATCATTGTGAACACAGGACATTTTTTTCATGCAGAAATTAGAGATTTGTACAGTTGTGTGTCTCAGAAGATCAAAACACACCTTGTTGAACTGCATTTTGTAATAAACATCCAAAATGTAATAAAAATTTTTATTTCATTTTGTAATAAATTCTGCCGCATTATGTCACAATCATACATTTTTAGAAGATTATTACAAAATCCACATGCAACTTTTTTATTCTCTAAAAAATGTATTAATGTGGTGCATTACGTAATAACAATTCTAAAGCATAGTTTATTTGTTTGTTAATTGTATTTTACTTTAATTTGGGCATGTATTTTAGGCAGAATTTTCCAGAAAACCCCCTTGGGGCTTAAGTATCTTCTGTTTGTTTACAGAGCTGCTGTGACCAGATCATTTATCCATTAAGATTAATTTTAAACTAATATAAAATTGCCTCAAAAGGCTAAACAAACAACATTTCTATTTCCAAAATATATCTGTAATTTCAAATTGTCCATGTGTAATATGTCTAATTACCAGCCAAGACACAAACCATTTGGAATGTTTCCCAAACAACTCCTTGAGTTTTAATGTCACACCCACAAAGCGCCCTGCTGCTGCAAAAGGGAATAAATTATTACATAATGCGGCAAAATTTATGACAAAATGCGGCAATTTATTACAAAATGAAATGAAAAAATTATTTTCTTTTGGGGCGTTACTTATTAACACCACTTGGTGGCAGCAAAACCTTTTTTTCTATTTTCTTTAAAAATACATTAATTATTTATGAAGCTGTTTTAATAAGTACCTTTCGAGGCTTTAATAGGTTTATGGATTTTATCATTTTACTGCTGGCAGTCAGTGCTTTTGCTTTTTCTAATGAAGTTGAATTTATTTTCCTCAGACGTGACGGACAGATCCAGAGAGAAGCAGAGAAGAAGGAGGAGATAAAGACAATGGAGTCAGTCACAGGAAGTGTAATTCACACAAAATCACTCAGACTGTGAGTAACATACAATCTAATTTAGTCAATGACCCTCCTTTCAGTTTTCTTCACAGTTTTGTTTTTCAATATCTGCACTGCAATTCACAACTCTAGTTTTGATTTATTCATTTTAATTATGTTTTTAGCTTTTGTTTTAACTGTGTTCTTGTTGTAATTTCTTTTTCTTTCTTTTTTTTTATCTTTTCTGCACTTTCTTTCTTTTAAATGCTTTATTCTGCTATTGTCTATGATATTAGTGTAATTTTCTGTGCTTCTATGGCTTTATGAAGCTCTTTGAATTGCCTTGTGTATGATTGAACAATTATACATATGATTTTTAATGGATGAATGAACTTTAAGTCTTTAGTTTGTATGGAACATTTAATATTTATTTCAGCATTCATATTGTCATCATTGATGTGTGAAAATGTGCTGTAACAAAATAAACAAAAAGCTTCAGTCTGCTCCTTTTCAGTCTGACTGTACAAATCAGTTAATTAATTAGTAAAGTTTGTGTTATAAATGTGGTTTGTTAGATCTATGGACTGGATGGATCCATGGGTTGTGTTTGTTCATCAGACTGAAATAAAAAAGCTGAAAATAATGGTGCTAAATAAATGTGTCTTGCCTTGCCTGACTGATAGCTCTCTGATTGTTAAGTTATTTCCAGTGATTGTTTTCTTAGATGCAGTTTCCTTTGTGTCCTCAGTGACTCGTCCACTCTGGACCAGCTGAAGCCTCTGGGCGTCTGGACCAGACTGGTGAGTCTGTACAGCTCTCCTCAGGTCAAGTTTTACTGGAATATCGTTTCCTACTTTGCATTCCTGGCTCTGTTTGCCGTGGTGTTGATGATCGACTTCCAGACCAATCCTTCTGCTGCTGAGATTCTACTCTACATCTGGTTGTTTACTCTGGTGTGTGAGGAGGTCAGACAGGTGAGAGGAGCTGAGGTTACATTCACACTGCCCAAATGTCTTTTATGTCCCTTTTTAATTTTTTTTTTTTTTTTACCAATTTCTTGAATATAAAAATGGAAAGTTTTTTTCTATATGGATTCACACCACTTTTATTTGTGGTCCTGAATGACAAACAGACCTGATGTTTTTCAGTCAAATAAGAATTCATGCAACTTTAAATAGAAATTTGCCACAAGTTTACACCACAAGAATCACTCAAATGTAGCATGTACATACATCCAAGACTTCATACATGTCACAGGAAATTTCCCTGAGGAGAATTTACCATTGGTCCCTCTCTAGAAAAAATTTAAAATAAGTAAAGTTACTCCTTGGGTAGAGCTCTTCAAACTCAATATGCAGCCAGATTTACTTCTTTTTTGGAAAATACTTTTTGACTGCAAAAAATGGTCAGGAATTATAAGTTTTTAAATTATTTATATATATATATAACAAGTGGTCCCTGGCACCCTGGCACAACAACCCCCCCCCGGACACATTTTACCAGATTTGCCCTAGCTCTTATCATTGCAAAAACAATGGTGGCTGTGACTGTAACCTTTGACCTGTATTGACCAAAATGTAATGGGATCTATTCTGGACTACCTTGTTCCTGTAGTTTTTTGCGTAAACACACGAACAGGCAGACCAAAAAACGAACCAACTCAAACACAATACCCCCCCTCACCTTCAGGGGGCAGGGTAAAAATATACTTTGGAACTGCCACAAAAGTAGTACTGGGACTTTATGCATTAGGAAGAGTAACCTTTTTGCCTTTTTCTGTCTTCACTGCCAACATTTCTTACTTGTACTTGTTACTCTCTTCATCATTTACACGAGCCTTTTGGTTTTTTTATCCTCTGAGGCCAAGCAGCCCTGAGTCATGTTATTTAATATCAGCATGTGATAGCCCAGGGTTAAGGCTAACAGGAAATAATAGTGGAAAAAGGTTTCAGAAGATACCCCAAGGGCTGGCTCCTGGTAAATATAACTCTGATAGAAGAGGTCTTATATTTCTACACAAAACCTCCAGTCTGACAGTATTTATGTGTGTCTTCTACTGCAGCTATTTCACGATCGGGATGGCTTCGGGTTCCATAAGAAAGCCACAATGTACATCAATGACCTGTGGAATATTTTAGATGTTTTGTCCATTATCCTCTTCATTATTGGTCTTATTTTTAGGTAATTTAACTTCTCTCCAAGACTCATAATTGATATACTAAGGACATACTACCTTCAGTGATTCACCATTCTTTTCTATTTTAGGCTGACCACTGAGCTGTTCTATGCTGGTAAAGTCCTCCTCTGCATCGACTTTGTGGTTTTCTGCCTCCGTCTCATGGCCATTTTCACTATCAGCAGAACCCTGGGACCCAAGATCATTATAGTGAAGAGAATGGTGAGAGCATACATAAGGGTTATGTACCGTACAGACATAACAAATGCTGACCTGATGTAATGTGGGAGCAACTGCAGAGCACATAACGTTACGCTCCACAACACCTTTTATCTAATAGAAAAAAAAGAGGCTTCTGCTTCACTGGGTCTCCATCTGGTTTCTGTAGATGAGATGTGGTCTTTGTACTTAATAAAATGTGCTGCTGCTGCTGGTCTTAAGTCAATTCAGCCTTTTAAGTGATCAGTTACTTCAGTGATCATGAAGACTTTTTAGCTTCATCTACATTCATCTGTTTCAAAATATTGACTCATGTATTTCCTGTTCTCCAGATGATGGACATGTTCTTCTTCATGTTCCTGCTGAGTATCTGGGTGGTGGCCTACGGTGTGGCCAAACAAGGCATCCTCATCCACAATGACAATCGGTTGGACTGGATCATCCGTGGGGCAGTTTATGAGCCATACCTCACCATTTTTGGGAATTTTCCAGAAAATATTGATAGTGAGTAGATCTGCCACTAGTATTTAATTTAATTTAATTTAATAGTCCAGTGTGTAAGAGTTAGTGGGAATACAGTCCATTAACTGTCATTAGTATCATCAATATCATATCATTAGTGTATAATCAAATGAGTTATCTGTATAGGAGGTTGTGTTTCATGCATTTGCTAAGTTGCACTGACATTTGAGCCACAGAATTGATAAAATTGTCAATCAACCAAACTTTATTTATATAGCACTTTTCATACAAAGTGCTTTACATCAGACCCCCCCCCCCCCCCCCCCATTATCCCGCAATTGTAGGACCACTTAAAAGATTTACAGAGTTAAAAAGAATAGAATAAGTAAACAAATAATCATAATGAAATAAAAGTAAATACATAAAACAGCAGAATGGAATAATGTTAAGAGTAAAAATGAACAAAAAGCTAAGTTGAAAAGGTAGGTTTTCAGTTTACCCTTAAAAATATAAAAATATGAACACTCGCAACGGACCTCAGCCCCTCAGGTCGACCTATTCCATAGTTTGGGGCCATAGAAACTTGATGAGGCTTCACCATGTGTTTTAGTGTGAACTCTAGGGACAATCTAAAGCTTACTACCCGAGGACCTGAGGGTCCGAGAGGGCTCGTATGTTAAAAGCAGATCCCATAAGTAAACAGGGCCACAACCATTAAGACTCTTAAAAACCAATTTTAAAAAAAATAATGGATGAAGCAAGAATAATGTCATACATTTGACATTTGAAGTCAGTAGTTTGTAATTTGGTCATCACCATGTTGGCTTTTTTTAAACCAAAATTGACTATATTTGGACAAAAAGGGCATAGCTGTGACATGAGTTTAAGTTAAAAGCTAATTTACATATGGGCCAGATTGTGTATTACAGGTTCGAATCAAATCAGAATGTGCCCTGAAAAATATGGCAGTATTTTTTTTTTTTTTCGAGAGAGAAATTCAGTGTAAGTCTATGGGAGCCACCACGCTGTGAACCCCAGTGGTATTACAACTTCATGATACTGATAAGTGGAGTAGGAGATGTTTTCCTGATGCATTTTTTACTATATTGTTTAATATCCTCTGTGGAATGGGGGTGTTGGAGGAGACTTAAAGAGCTATGCATAGATCTGCAAACCAGGACCAAAGGAATTGATGCGTTGCTCATCTAGGTCCTCCAGAGGCATTGCTTTAAGAAGATGTCTGAAGAAAGGGATTTGGATTTTTGAATTGTGTATTTTCAAAATGTAGGTTATTTGAACAATTTTTCCAAGATGTCCTACCCTAGTTTTAGACGCTGCACTGATTTCAGTTTGGCGCTGAGCTTCTTGAACAGATTTCCTCTTCCTCTCCTAGTATCTTTGAATGTGGGTCAGAGTTATAATCGTCCTGAAAAGACAAGATAAACCCTGAGTCTGATGAATGTCAGTCACTTTTGTAAAGTTAGTTGCAGTTTAAAACTTCATCTCTAGATGCACCTTTAAAGTCACTCTAAGAAACATGTTCCTTCCCCATAGTGTCAATGTGCAAAATAATATTTGAGTTTGACAATATTCACAATTTATCATGGTCAGTTAGGTTTAGATTGACTCATAATCTGTAGTATCAAAATATTTTACTTCCAAGCAGGATTGGAAAAATCTGATGCAGATCATTGCATATGAACCTAAAATGGACTTTTAAGACAATCTATATGGACGTTTAAGACAATATACAGTATATGTTGAACTTTCTCATGAAAACACCCAGCAATTCCCAGCAGCATAATCAGTGTAATATCAGTCATCTTTTACAATTTTATTAAGCATTTTGGTTGAAAACACCATCAGACCTATATTTAGATTATAGTACTTAGTAAGTTTGTCTTGTAACTTGACTGGACTCCATCTTCCCTCCCTCTGCAGATGCTGCTTTTGACATCGACTCCTGTAGCATGAATGGAACTGATCCTTTGAAGCCCAAGTGTCCTGTCTTGAATGAAAACCAAACACCTGCCTTTCCAGAGTGGCTCACTATCATCATGCTTTGTGTGTACTTGCTCTTTGCCAACATACTGCTGCTCAACCTGCTCATAGCCATATTCAAGTGAGTCCTTGTCAGCTCTAATGCTACCATGTTTTCTCTGCTGGTTTCAGGAAGCCGTGTCAAACTCATACAACCTTCTATGTTTTTCGGTTTTAGTTTTACCTTCCAGGAAGTCCAGGATAACACGGACAAAATATGGAAGTTCCAAAGATATGAGCTCATTAAGGAGTATCACAGCCGGCCTGCTGCTCCTCCACCTTTCATCATCTTCAGCCATCTTTACCTCTTCATTAGGAACATCGTGCTACGAAAGCCTGCAGAGCGAAGCAACGAGTTCAGTAAGCATTGCTTATTTAGTTCTGCTGGTGCCAAATATTGATGCTTTTTTAAACTATGCAGGCTCTTTAAATGGATTTGTCTGCCATTTTGACTCATCACAATCACTACCTCTTGAACTGGTGGAGCAGTTTTTATACAGTTTTATCTCAGTTCTCATATTATGTGAAAGTGGCTCCATAGTGTAGAGAATAAATACATATTTAGTTCTACAATGTTTTTTATGTCTAGTTACATTGCTTTTCTGTTTAGTTTAACAGCTGCTGTATCGACTCAGTGTAAGCCTCATGTTTAAACACAGCCTGTATTTTACTGTCATTTACTTCTTTATTTTCTTTTTTTAGAAAATGAGCTCCCTCAGATGGAGGAGGAGGAGCTGTTGTCTTGGGAGGCCTTAATGAAGGACAGATATCTGCAAACGGCGAAGCAAGAGCACATGCAGAGCATGGAGCGTCGCATCCTGGACACGGCCCAAAAGTAAAATCACAGGAAGTTAACCCAGCAAGACCACTGCACATAAAAGGGCAGTGGTCCTGATGTGTGACCCCTATTTGAGCTCAGAATGAGTCATCAGCAGCTCAGACGTAGATGGTGATTAGAAACCTAAAGAGCACCATTTGTCCCGTTAAAATCTAACACATCATTGAACTATTTTAAGTTTTGGCAGTGACATGTATTTATCCCGCTCCAAGGGGAGGCAAGACGTAGTGTTTTTGGTTCTTTTTTTGTTTTGTGACTTTTGTCAGCAACTTTACACAAAAACTACATGACCAATTTCCATGAAAATTTCAGGAAATGTTTGAAGTTGTCCAGAATAGATCTTATTAAATTTGGGTGAATGTAGGTCAAAGGTCAAGGTGAATGTCACCAAAAATGATAAGAGATTAGGTATATCAGGAATTTCCTTTTCATTCCTTTATACCTCATTTGCATATAGCTTCTTTTTGCTTTCGCTGTTTATGTACATTGACATCAGAACCATCAGAACCCATTTTAAGACTCTAGGTCAAAGGTCACAATAAAGGTCAACATTAAATTTGGGATATAACTCTTGAACTATTCATCGTAGAGACTTTCAATTAGCATGCTGGTTTTTTAATTCTACATCTTGTGTGTATAGATTTTGACTTGCTGTCAACTGAAAAGGTCAGTGCCACTTGATTAATAAGAAAAAAACTAAAATGGACTATAAATAAACTATTACATAAATGTAATCAACACCAGTCTTTGAAGCTAAAAAAAAAAGCTTGCAATTATTCCTCAGTGTGTCATATGGAAAAGAATCTATAAAACCTTTCATAACATTTATTCTTAACTGTATTTAATTGACTGGACAAACAGATGTCACACTTTATGTTCTAGGGTCACAACCATTGATGAACGCCTGGAGAGGGAAGAGGAGTCGGATTCGGCTACTTTGGTGAAAAGACTTGCACGACTTGAGGAGCAGGTTGTGACCTTATTTATGCACCTGTGTTTGTTACGTCTCATCTTATCCTGTGGTAGAAAAGAAATGACACACTTAGCCTACTGAAGCAGCCTAGTGAAATTTTGCTCCAGATGTCGCCTAAAAAAAAAGACTCATCTTCCACATTTTATAAGCGGTGATTTCAAGTATTTGACCCAGTTTTGTTTTGTCTCGTCAGGTCGTCCACTCAGCCGAAGCCCTGCAGTGGATTATGGACGCACTGAAATCACAGGGTCTTGGAGCAAAAGAAACACCACTGAGTCAGCAACTAAATCCTTTTATTATTATTTTTTTTTTATTGTTTTTTATTAACAGATAATTTCTGTTCATATTCTTGCAAACATTGGTTGTTCAATACTTTTCTCTCACACTTTGTTTTCTCTCTTCTGCTGTAGTGATGATAACCGATGAATCGCCTGACATTTTAACAAGTGCATCAGAGAGAGATGATGGTTTCCACGTGAACGCCCGACAGTTCTACTACCCAGAGAGCAAACTCACACGCTTCCCGGTGCCTGAGGAGAAGGTGCCATGGGAGGTATTTACACTTAAACATCCCCTCTGATAACTGCTGGATAAAAACACCAGTTCGGATTCCTTACACCTCTTTGTTTCTTCATAGGTCGGGTTCAGCTCATATATGCCGCCTTATTACGCCTCTGAAGATGATGGGGAACAAGTGGATGGGTACCTTTCAATCACAAGACTCCTTTTTTTTCATTCTGTTATATTTGCCCTGCCCCCTGAAGGGGAGGCGAGGGGTATAGTTTTGGGTTCACTTTGTCTGTTTAATTGTTGGCACTCTACTGAATTCATACCAGAGTTCTCTTATTGATTGACAGTGATTCAGAATAGATCTCATTACATTTTGTGAAAATGTGTCTTTCGGGGGGGGTCTGTCTTGGCGGAGTCTGTGCTCTAACTGCTTTTCTAGTTGACATTGCAATTGACAATCATAATGTAACTATCATTATCCTAACTTTTTTTTATATTATTCATTTAGCTCTGGCATCTTTTACAGTATAAACTAGAAAAGCACTCTGAGAGCATAGACTTCTGCCAAAGCTAGACCCCCCCCCCCAACACACACACACACACACACCATCACTACCAAAATCTAATCTACCCATTACCACCATATCCTGAAAATTTCATCATATGAAATCTGCAATCTTGTCAAATCACGAATACATCATGATCACGCATTACCATGTTAAATCACCAATACATGTTGAAAATGCCAAATCTCTGCTGTGACAATGCGAAAATTCAATATGGCGTCAGACTGAAAGTAGTGAGTCGATTCGGCTGAAACTTGGTCTTTTTCATCCTTATCTGTGTCTCCTTCTACATGCCAAATTTCAGAACGATCCGTTAAGAATTGGCAACGCTAGAGTAAGAAAAATAAACGTGCACACACAGTCAAACAAACAGACAAACCATTAAAGCGACATCACTTCACAAATCTCTGATTGGCAAAGTTAATAAATGCTGGCAAAAACAGAACCTCCATGGAGGAGGTAATTAAAAGTTGTCATCATGATAATATTTGTTGACTTGTACTTCTCCCTTTGCTTCTTCTTTCTCCATTACAGATTGGAATCTAAATCTTTAGATAATTACAGGTATGGTACTAAATAACATATCCAAGGCATCAAGTAGCACTTATAGTAACCTTACAAGTGTGTTCTGATTATTATGGATCTGATTTCATGTCATCAGAAACCCAGCAGGCAGGACGGGCATCAGGGGACGAGGCGCTCTCAGCCGCCTGGGTCCCAATCTGAATGTAGACCTCGTACTCACACGGTGCGTCGTCTCTTGACAACACAAACCAAAGTCAAAGAATTCAATGTCATGACGTACGTTTGGGTGGATTTGTTTGCTTTCTGTTTCAGCTGGCAAGACAGTCAGCGATCTGTCTTGGAGTTTCTGGCTTTAAAGGATGAAAGCCTAAAAATGTTGGCCTTACCTGGGGTGAGGACAGCAGACTGGGTTACCCATTTGAGCTGTTTGTCAAAAGGGAATTTATCATCACTCTGGGGTGGAAACATATGTCCAAAATGTTGGGGTTTTTTTTCTTCATAAAACTGGAAAAACAATAAATGGTCATAGAAAAATTATTAGACCTTGTTTTCTTCAGTTTCTTTATTTTAGAACAAAATTCTTTTGGACTTGTATAATATTAGCAACAAATATAGGTCATAGTAGTTTAATTTCGGAGCTCATATCTAGCCAGTTTCTGTGGTTTTCTTGAGAAAACCAAAATCACTTCAGTTTTTACATCAATATTTATGGCATTGTACTGACTTTTTAGCATTACATATTTTCTTTTCTGTTTAAACCACATTAAACACAGAAGTTAGTACATGCATTTGTAACCATTGTTTTTATGTATTTTTGATGGTCTAATCATTTTCTTCCATGACTGTATATTCTAAATACTTGAATGTAGTCACAAGCTGTTTCCAACACTTTTAATTGGTTAAATATTTCCAAAACCATCAGATCACCATGAAGATTGACCAATACATTTGTTTTCTGACAAAAAAAGACCAAAAATAGACTCAATAGGTTTCTGATCAACAGCAACAATATGTGCTATTAATACAAAAACAACAAGACAACTGAAGCAATGCATCATGGAATTGGCTCATTCTTTTTGAATAACCCTGTATTCAGGTCATATTTCTACATTTAGTCCTATTATTTCTACATTTAGACTAATGGTACTTTTAGGTTATTTTACAATATTTAACACAAATATTGCTCACTATGGAGAAAATGGCTGGACTACAAAAAAAAGCAGAATTACTACTGTCACTGAAATAATATAAATAATTTTTGGGTTTTTGCCAACAGACAATATAACACAAAAACTAAGGGGTCACTGGTTGAACACAAAATATTTCAGTGACAATAGTAATTATGCTTTTTTTTTTAACCCTTTAAACTTCCACCCGATTTCGCCTAAATTTCTTAATAAAGTAAATTGAATGCTGTTCTTGAACTATTTTAATAACATGCAATTGGTGTTTGATGAAATTCTAAATTAAAATATTAAGATGAAAACTGGGATATTGGAGGGGGGTCCTGTTAAATGATGCAATAGATAAAACATTTGTTAATATTTATTGATATTTTCATGTGTTTTGGACTATATTTGGGCATTTTTTTGTTAGTTTTTGTTGAACTACGACTGCGTTTGTTGGAATATGGTTCCTCTGTGGATAATTATGAGACATAAAAGTTCAGATCTGCTGTTTATCATTTGTATTTTGAACAAATTAGTGATTGTACCTGCTGTGGATATTTGATCTGAAAGTGGTTTATATCTTATGATCAAACTCCATTAGGTCATGTGACATTTGGGGGAAGGTTTGGGTGGTTTAACATTTTTGAGCGACTACTTCCAGCCTATATGTGGACCTTTTGGAGGTTTAAAGGGTTAATAGTCCAGCCATTTTCTCCAGTGCTTTATGAAAATATGATCCTTGAGCAGCAGTTTTACAGCCTTTACACAAACAAGCTGATCTGTATGTTGCGATTCTGAACCCTTCAGGGAGCGCTGGACTCGACTGATCATCTACCTCCGACTCTTCAGAGAATCATGGGAAAGACACTGTATGAAAAACTACACACAAAATTAACAGAAGGAACAAAGGTATATTGTGTAATTCTTGAATTAAAGATGCTGATGTTTGTTCAAATCCATGTTTTTCTTCACTGATGCTGATGAACTCCTTGTTAACTACTCTTCAATTGGTGTATTTTAGGTATTTGAGGGTTATGTAGATGATTGTAGGAACACCGATAACGCCTGGGTGGAAACCACTGTCCTGAACATTCACCTGGACAGAGCGAGTCAGATTATGGCAGACATCAACCACACGGTGAGAACATCACTCTCAGCATCCCATATAAGAAACAGTCACACAGATGATTAAGCAACTGGCAGTTTCTTTCATTTTATTGGTGTTTTGTTTTTTTTTTTCTTGGTTTTAGGTGGTAAGCGGCCAAGGGGCACTTCAGTCTCTTGACTGGCGTGAGGTCAGCGGTAAAATAAGACTGAACTCGAACCATAGAGACTCTTTACGGCGGGTGGCTGAGCTGCACAACAGGAAGTTCTGATCTTTACGCCACCGTAGCTGTGAAACGTGCCTCTCCTTCTGCAGGTTTTGTGGCCTCATTTTGAGGCTCATGTAAATGTATTTGTGTTGCACTAAAAGCACTTGAGCAGAAAAAAGACTGAAAAGAAGATGCTAAATAATAGGCGTACGCTGCTGCAAATGATGCTTAAGCACTTTTCAGAAACATCTGAGGTATAAGTGACATTTATCCGTGACACTGTGATGTGTAACTAACACTTACACTTTGCACTTAAAATTTTGTGTACATGACAACATAGCAGCTTAACATATTGATAATAACTGCACTTATCATTATCTAGCAACGTGTCTGCATTCATAAAAACACCCAAAACATAACAAAGTTGTTAATAGGGTCATGTTTAGCTAAACCCACTTTTATTAGTCTTCGGTTAATTTATTTGTGTATGTGGACCCTAATAGTTCATAAAGTTGGAACTTGAATGCTCAAGGTGCTGCAAAGCTATATTTATATTAATTCCAGCGACACCTGTTTTAATTCCTCCTTAATGTTTTATGTTTCCTAACTAGTTACATCATGACATTTGCACATAAAGATCAAGACTTCCAATGAACATTTCTCCAAGTATGACATAATTGCAGCAACAGCAGTTGTAGTAAAAACTGAAAATACGTCCAAACTTTGAGCCGATTACCTTTAATGGTCAGTTATTGGTTGTGATAACGAACAGGACAGAAAGCAGGGTCAGCAACTTTGTGGAGTGGCTCATTTGGATTTAAAGGGCCAGCGCTCAAAATGACCTTTCTGGTGTCATTAGTCTGAAATAAGGTTGACAACGTTGACCTCTGCAGTTGAATTAAAGAAGAATTCAAACCCAAACATAGCATTTACAGTTTTATGTAGACCGCAAACAATGATTTGCACACACACACACATATATATATATATATATATATATATATATATATATATATATATATATATATATATATATATATATATGCCTTACAATAATTAAAATAAAATGTATTATCATTACCTCACAATACATATAATGAGCAGTTTTAGTTTTGATAAGTAGCTCTATAGTCTTCCTATGTTATATAACTTTTGAATGCAGAGTATTTTTTGATTCATTCTTAATATTTTTACTTTTGTAAATCTGTGCCTGTGTAATATATTGTTTGTTGCGGTTCCCTGTATTTTCAAAACGTACATAAAGAATGTGCCAGTTTTTTTTCCCCTATGTGGCCAAGAAATCATAATGTATTAGCTGCTTTATATGTGTAAGTGATCTATTTTATGAAGCAAAGGGAGAATAAAATAAAGTCTTGCATTAATGCCCCAGCTATGAAGCTATGCATTCATTTGTTACAGTTCTCCACCTGTCGAGGGTGCAGCAGCCTTGTGTTAGTTTCGGAGCAGCCTCAGAGAACAGCTCATTGGTCGATTCAGAAGAAGCCAGACTGTGCAGTATCGGTTTCACACCCTGTTCATTCCCCTGCTGTTTCTTTCCTTTTAAGAGAAGTCAATAACCCATCTGCCATAAATAACACCATAAAAACACAAGTTCAGATCTACAGTTTTTCTCATAGTTGATTTACTATGTGCCCCCACAGAGCTACTCGTGACTCAGAGTTTAAAAGGCAAACCTGAATGAGCACATTTTCATAATACATATTAACACCTCAGTATTTTTGTTCCCCACAGAGCAGCTCCATTGAGGAGATCCACACACTCTATTTATAGCCTCCACTCAAAGAGGTGGAAAAGTGTGATGCACCACTCCGTCTGTGGTTAGTGACACTAAAAAAATGACCAGAAAAAGCAACTCTGCTCTGAATAAATCATGCATTCTGCCTCTGAGGACCAACTTCATGCTATAAAGAGATCTAGAGCAGCCGAAGTGAATATTTATGTCATGCTCAAAAGATTATTTAAATGTTGGCTCTGCAATGACAGTTTCCACAAAAACACATTTGAACACCCAGCTATTGCTTTTAAATACATGAGAATATAGGATGTATGAAAAGGTATTCCCTATTATGGATTAAAGTCAAGTTAGTTTAACCCTTTAAAACCTAGAACTGTTCTTGTGCTGACTTAGAAATGGATATTCATCCATGTGTAATCTTTCCTAAGAGGTTTAGCACCTTTTATGATATTATCCTCAGTATTTTACATTTTGTATTTTCAGTGAAATTAAAAAAGTGGCATAGTCAAGGGGTTTTGTCACAGGGTTAAACAAGTAATTTCCTCTGCTGTAGTAAAATGTACTGACTGATTTATGCCATCTGTTTATGTCCAGGCAAGGCAGGTTTATTTGTAAAACTCATTTTCATACACATTCACTGAGCATTACATACATTAAAAGAACATCCGGAGGGAAATAAAAACAAGGGCTTAGGCAATATGACGTGGAAATATATGGTGAGAAGGGTCCTTAAAATCATGGTTGAAGAAAATATTGATATTAAAATGAAAAAAAAAAGGAAAATCCAGCTAGCATGTCCATGTGGGCCCCAGAAGGGTCACATTTGGGCTCCATATAAGGGTCCCATGTGGATTTGTCCACAGTTTCCATAGTGACCTCACATGTGTTTGCCCATATGAGAATCAGAGTTGTGAGTATCTCATTTATTTTTCACACTATTTATCAAAAAATATTTATCTTTTATGTAATTTGCACTACTTCTCATGTTATTTGCATAACGTTATCTCTGTTTTACAAATATCTTAGTTTTTATTTCTTTATGTACTGTAGATAACTGTGCCTTTTTACTGATATTTGCTGTCTGTTATTATTGCACTGAGCCTTGGAACTCTACCTCAATTTTGTTGTGTTTGGTACAATGACAATTAAAAAGATTCTGATATGGCCAAACACATGTGGAGTCCCCATTGACTATCATTATATATATTTAAAAATGTCTCTATGTGTGTGCTACATGTACACATGGCTGAAATCCTGTCTAATCTAATATACTTGTAATCTGTTTGCATAAATTATGGTGCCTCTTATGTCCAAATGAGACGAAAAGCAAAAAAAGAAGAAGCAAAAGGCAAAAGCAAAACTCCACACTGGTTTAGCGACCAGAAAACAGAGCTCGTGTGTCACGTTTTTTTTTTGCTTTCCGAAAAAGTCAATAGACGATCTTCGGCTCCAGTTACAGGTAAACGCATCAGGGTGAACGGGCCAGATTGTGTCCGGAAGTGACGTCAGACGCACGCAGCCTGAACCAACAGACGCAGGGTAAATAGATGGACCGAGGGCGAGACAGAGAGCGGTCGGACATCTCAGAGGAATTCAACATCCGTACACGGTAATAGTCCACAATTTTAATGATATTTGTCTAAAAAGCGGCATTCACGGACAGTGGGAAAGCGTGTACGTTTGTGCGGTTTATGACACTTCGCTCGGTTTGAGGTGAAATGTGCTGACCGAGGCAGCTGTCATCGGACCGGGCATTAATACACGACTGGCGGAACTGTTCACACTCACATTTAATACATTTTACATGGCAAAAATACAACTAACTCAAGTCAAAAATAACCTTTTAATGATATAAAGCTTCATTTACAACCAGTTGGTTCTGTAAGTTTTATATGAAAGCATTTCCCCCTGTAAATTATTATGTAACGCAGATTGTTAAATAGCTTTCACTGTGTTTATGTGCCTAAACAGACGCTTTACTTGCTAGTTTTAACAAATAGAAAAAGGAAATTATAGGCTGCTGTGTGTGCTGTTACAGGAGATGAGGCTAAATTATTGGGTGGTAAAGAATGGTTTGTTTTTTAGTTGGATGTGACTAGGACTGTACCTTAATTTAGTTTTAGTATTTTTGTCTCCATGGCTGAAATAGAGTAAAACACTGATTATATGGATAAGGTGTGCACTGATGTGATATTCTGTGGTTTGCTGTGAATTTCATGGTGTGTGATTCGTCAGTAGACTCTCCTACATAGATAAGTGGTGAATGTAGTTGTTATCAAGTAGTTTAAAGTCATGCAGTAACAAATGTTACAAATAAAGTTTTCTTGCATAATATTGGAGTCAGAAAATAATATACAAATGCATTAATATGGGGGAAAGTATCAGTACATGTTGATTTTAGGTGTTGGAATGCAAAATCATAATGTTATAATTTTGTTCAGCAGTGCTTTTATGAAACTGGTCCTAATAACAGGACATGGAACTAAAATTTGTATTTATTATTTGAATTGTTGCACCTTTATAAAGGAAAAATTCATAATAAAAATTAAAGTGTAAATGAAAATCAAACCACTAATAAACTAATGTTATGAAGCAAGTTTGGAAGCATTTTGGTTCTATTTTAAAAATAGATGTTCACTGAGATGAAAGACAAATAATCAGTTAAAATACATTTCAGTATTTTAGTAACACAGTAAAAAGGACCTGAAAAATTACAAGCTATACTATTTTTGTGAATATTTTTGGAATTGAACAAATTATGCAAGGCATAGTTTCACAAAATGTCTTCCGCTGCAAAATCACTCACAATTTATTTTGTTTAAATGGACAGGTTCCACATGAGTTTCATGAAAAACTCTCATGTTTGGATTAGAAAAATCACTGGGATTGATAAATTTAACACAGTGCCTTTATCTATATTTACCAGGACTCCCTGGAAGAATAGACACTTAGTCTCAATGGGACAATCCTGGCTAAATAAAATCTGTAGCGGTGTTTTCAGATCAAATGCACTGACACCTAGGTAGCTTTTCAGGTCCCAATTTTAGTCCTGTTTTTGGCCCCAATATTATATTAAAAATGCATTAATTTTGGGATGCTCAGAGTACAGAAGCACTTAAATGTGATTGCAATAAATGCTTTTTTATTTAATCTGTAGGGTTTGTACTGTCAGAATACTTTATTAAGTAAACTTCACTGTACTTGATTGTACAAAATGCAGATTTTTTTTTTTAAATCAACATAATTGACAATGTACTACCACTAGATCTGTTAAATATGTGTCATGTTCTAACCATAATCTCAACTAACCATCTCATTTATTTTACTCAAAAAGAACAATCAACCCTGAAGAAAATATTGATTTGATTTATGGTGTTAATTATTCACAATTCAGACGATACATTTGAAATCCTACAAGCTGTGATGTGTCCCAGTATTTTGTCCATAAAACTTCTAAGGAGTGTCAATTCATCTGTTAGATGTGATGTTGATGCATTGATTATTTCTATAGTTTATAAGATGTTACAAAATTATGAATCATGTTTCCCAAAGCCCAGTGTGGCATCCCTAAATGTCATGCATTATCTACAACCCAAATAAAATATACTTATTTCTGAAGAGGAGCAAAAATGAGAGGATGTTCTAATGTAAGAAGCAAGAAACAGACCTTTTTTTCTTTTTTTTTTCAAACTACTCTATAAGTGATGAATTATTATCAAAATATTCGGATTAATGCGAGACTTGAGCACTAATCACTTAGACAATTATTCAGATGTGAAGAGTGAAGGTGTGATTTGCCTTTCATATGACAAGAACCACTTAATTTGGTTTTCATAAAGACTCAAGGTTTTATAACATTTTAATCGTTTGCCTCTTTCATTTTCATCCTACGATTTGACATTCAGTCTTTGGTGGACGCTGTGTTCTGTCATGGCAGTAACATTATATTCCACACCCTCTTATTGTGCTGAGTGGGACATTACCAGTAAGTGACCATGTGTGCTGCTAATGGCTTTGGTTCTCTTGTAACTGCTGTTTTTCTCTTGGTGCATTTACAGGTTACACACTTCACACCAATCAGCCAAATGTAGGCCCCCACAAACCAACTTGTTGAAGGCTGAACCTCTCAGGTGTTCTTTGTGATCTTAACTATGGCACAAAGACACCGAACACCACATCACAACAAACGTGATCGGCTTCACACATGGGGTTAGTTTGAGATTTGTTAGCGGTTTTTTTTTTTACTGCTGCAGGAGCAAAAAATAAGGGGGGTTTGAAATGTCAAAATGTGTACCAAGGTCTTGCTTATCTGTCTATCATATGAATTAATATAAATGTATAAATTGAACCACACAGCTACAGTTTTGTGTAAGACTAGATCAGCAGAGTCATGTCTGGCTTATTTTAATTAGTGACCGGTAACTAAACCTATCACTTACATATTTAACTGTCCTACTTATCTGAAAACAACTGTAATTCACCAGGATTCTTGGTTCTTTGCAGTGTTGAATTACAATCTACTGAAAGGTAATTATGGAGTTTCTTGTCAGTATAATCAGAAAACTATTGAGAACTGCAGCTTTTATTTTGTTAAACCTACAAATATCATTTTAGTGTATTTTTTTTTACATAGAGGATGCAAAAGTATGTCAATTTTTTCAAGTAGAAGATGAAAGAATGGTAAAAAAAAAAATAGGACTGATTGAAGTTTTTACCTAAATACAGAAAAATCCACCTTCAAGAACATTTCTACTTGTTACTGTTTCTATGCTAAGCTAATGGAATCTTATGTCATATCACTATAGTTTTAAATCTACATTAAAGACTAACTTACTTACACTATAGCTCGTGTTTTACGGATTTTATGTAAAATTGGTGACAAAAGGCATATGTTGCTTTAAGTGCTGTAAAAGATAGTATCTATACTTAGAGATTATTACCTCCACCAAGGAGGTTATGTTTTTGCCAGAGTCTGTCTGTTTGTCTGTCTGTGTTAGTTAGCAAGATAACTCAAAAAGTTATGGATGCAATTCGATGAAATTTACAGGGTAGGTTGGTAATGGGGAGATCTGGAAATGATAACATTTTGGTGGTGATACGGGACGGGGGGTCAAGTAACTCAAAAACCTATGGACAGGTTTTGATTACATTTTCAGGATGTGTTGGGAGTGTCACAAGGAACAAATGATTACATTGTGGTCGTGATCCGGGGGGGTTGGGGTTTGGGGGTGGGTGGGGGGGATTGGGGGTGGATGGATTTTAATTAAATATTCAGGGTAGGTTGTTAATGGGGAGATCGAGAAATGATTAGATTTTGGTGGTGATCTGAGGGGGGGCTACATTGGATAATCATCTAAACCTAAGCACCTCTACTAACACTGTATCAGCAGCTTTGTTTTTATTCACTCTAAGTCATGTTACATTAGTGAAGATATGACTATTCACTGGAGCAGAAAATGCAGCAGCCTTTGTTTTTTTTTGTTTTTTTTTATTACTTCCTGTGACTTGACAAAGAGTGAAGCCTTGCAACTTGCATGTCAGTTTAAGTCCGAGGCTGGAGTTAATTTATGCTTTTCTTATTGTCAGTAGCTCAACTGAAAACACCAGAGCAAACAATGAATGGATTCCACAAACTAGAAAAAAGCCTGAAATAAGTTATTCATGTGTGCTGTAGAAAACTATTAAACTGGGTGATGTGTTCTTTCATCCACTCAGTCAGTTCCTCCTACACTGCAGCACGAATACAGTTTAGAACAGTTCAAACAGGCCAATACAGTTACACTGTTTATTTATTTTAGGCGTAATATAAGGTTATAGAGTGAAAAGTTAAATAGTGTTTGTTTAAACTTTCCTTATGGTGTCATGTTGGTTTAAATTATTAATATATTCATTTGTGTTTTAACAAAGCAAACGGAAGTGAAACTGAGGATAGACTGAATGTCTTATTTGTGTAGTATTTTCCCTGCAGCTATTGACAATAACAAAATGCCACAGTTCTTTTTTTAACATCCATACCCCCTCATTAAAGGAGCTTCTGGGTGGTGTTGCGTCTCCACATGTGTTTGTCCAGGTTTCCATAGTACCACACATTTGACCCGGTGAGTCTGGAGGCAGATCGAGCATCAGCACAGGCAGAGGAAGGAGGCGGTCCTGATGCTGGCATAAAGACAGGAAGCTGTATTTATGTAATTGACATGTGTAGCAACAGCAGCAGAACAGCCTTGCAGCTGGTCGGATCTCTTTGATCCCAGCCCTGGTGACTGGACTGTTTGTTTTAGGCAACATTTATATAGAGTTGAGTCGAGTTTTGCAGCCGATCTGGCTGGTTTAAATGTTATTTTATGAGGTGAGAGTTTATGTGTATCCTTAATGGTGTGTAGACCTCAGTGAAAATCTGTTGCATCTGTTAGGCTTTGAGACAAGTGCAATGAAATGACTGGATTGAATGGTTTAATGTATATGTTTTTCCTGTCAAACATGTAAGTCTCTGAATTCTATAGGTTGATTAATGGTGGATTTTTAGTAACCTGTATAATAATGACAGTTTGGAACATAAACAAAGTGAGTTATTCCATTTAATGAGGCACATGTTAATCAGTTTATCTTTACAGTTTCCTCTTATCATTCATTCATTTTAGTGAAATCATTATTTTATTAGTTTTCAATATTAAAGTAAATCAATTAGAATGTAATCACTGTAAACACCATGTATTTGTGTAAATTCTTATACTTAGACTTTATTACATATTAGTAGCATTAACATCTTGTTGAAAATTGGTCATATAGTGCTCATAGTACTCCATATTGTGAGTAAAACATTTACAATAGAATAGAATAGAAGTACTTTATTGATCCACCAATTAGGAAATTACTTCATTAATATATTATTTTTCATAATGTGTTTTGGATCAGCATCTTTCAGTGAAGTCTTACACAATCGCCTGTTTTCTAACTTCAAATCATTGGAGTCTGTAAAATGACTAATGTTGTCTTAAACTGTAGTTTTTTGAGCTGTATCAGCTACTGTAGTTTTTGGCAAATGAAAGTACTCAAACTTGAGTGTCTGCAGTTTAGAAATTGCAAATATTACAGCTTTTGCTTGTCATAGTTCCAAGAATGAAGGATGATTTGGGGTTGACTTTGGCTCTCATTGTCTAAAAATGTATTTGAGTGAGCGAACTTCATCCTGAACGAAGCAGCTCCATCAGTTGTTCCATAGCCATCGGATTAGTTATGAAATAAGCCATTTTGCAGCCCTAATGGGTTTACATGAATACATAGTGAACAGCTGTTAAAAATAGGCTTCCCGTTGGTTTATGTGCTGAATGTTGGTGTCACGTGCAGCGCAGCCATGAAGGGCAGCTGAGTGGAAAAAGCCAAACTGCATACGTTAGACTGAAGGAGGGATACGGACATGAAAGTCTTGTCCCTTCTCTCCTTTTTTCCTTCTCTTTATCCAATCCTCTCTTCCTTTTCCTTCCTCTGACTGACATTTCTGTAATGATACTGTCTGACTTCCACGGGTACATCCTTCGCTTACAGTGCGTCGCACACACAGGGCCAACTCGTCACACTGAGAGCCTGCCTGGCACGCGTATCTACACCGCTAAATGCTAATAATGACAACTCAGCTTGATTAGGAAAGTAAGCATCTTCCATCATCCGTGCCCCTCTGTTCTTCTGGCTCTCCTGAAGATAAAGATGTCGTTTGCCAAGGATTTATTGGACGCACTTGCAGACAGTCCACTGGTCAGCCTGTGTGAGGGATTGGGATTCTGCTGAGAAGTGGGTTAAGCTCCATGTCTTTATATTTGGGCAGGGGGTATTACAGTTGTGACTATGAGGGGGTTAGATTAACACAGCATTGTTGAAACCTAAGTGTGTCAGGGCTTTGCTGCTAAATATTATGCAGGCTTTTCTTCTTATCTTTTCTTATTACAAGTCTGCACTCACGTTCAGAATAGTTTGAACTTGCTTTAAACTTTTACAGTTTGATGTTTAGATTCGTGATCGAACCGATATGGATTTTTAGGGTCTGGTAGTGAAACTGATTTTTGAGACTGATACAGGCTGCTGATATTTCTAAGCAGATATTTGGAGCCGATATATATATATTTTTTCTTTCTACGTCAAATGATAACAAATGCCAGAAAATCTTGTTTACTTACAATTGGAAAACAAAATATATGACAGTAATCCTTATAAATATTGCTACATCAAAAAATACTTTTTCCAACGGCCATGAACTTTGCTTGTCAGTAAATGATGACAGGCGGAAAAAAAAGAGCTTTTCGGCCAAGGCTACAAACCGATATAAGAAAAAAAAAACATATATCGGCCGGCCCGTATATCGGTCTGTCATTAATTTAGCTCCCTTGATGTAAAATCATCTCTCATATCTTAAAAAGGAGCCGCTGTTGGGTACTTTCCCCACAATCGCGTTTTGTTAAATGGACTTTGGTTTGTATGTACTTGCTCTGTATTCTCACAAGTGCACATGGCTTTAAATGCGCTGCTCTGTTGTGATGTGTCTGCTAGCTGAGCTTCTATAATTACCACAGCCTGCAGCGCCTCATGGGGAGCATATTAACACACACGAGTGGAGGAGCAAGAACCAGAGCACATGCACAAGTCATTCAGGTTGTGCGTGTGTGGATACATTGTGTGGCAGCATATTTTCTGACCTCTGACGTGAGCATCTGGACAATAACACTGTATGAGAAATGGATGCAAAGTCAGGCTGATGATAAATCATATTATCATCATGAGCACATGCAGTCAATTCTAAACAAAACACTGCATCAATCATGAGTGACAAAAATCTCTGGGTTTACGAGCGGCACACATGGAGACATTTCAGATGTTTGGTTGATCTGGACAAAATTGCTAACCTGTATCGCAATTTTCTCACGCCTTATAAAGTATAAGCGAGTTATTGCCAAAACTAAAATTTTTTCCTCTGTTTTACTCTGGGTTTCCTGAGGTTTAGTCTGTGTGTGATGCTTATCGTTGTTGTTATCTCACTATAATCAGCATTTTGGTGTCATATTGAGCCAACTTTATTGCAGTAGTCACAACATTTTGAACAAGTTAACACCAGTTGACATTTTATTCTGCATACACCTGCAGTTTCCAGTAAATGTCAAGATGGCGGTGGCCTTATTTGTACCTCAAAAGTAAAATAATGTATCCAAAATATTTTCTACACTACCATAACTCCAAATTATCTCCATAAATCCGACTTAATGCACATTGGACTTCAGAAGCTGGACCTGTAGTTGACAGACTTACAGTAATTCTTTATCATTTCGTCAGTAGCAGTAAAACACACATTACACAAGTTAATATTAATTAAAACCAGCCACTTTAATGCAGACCGACAGTATTAATATAACTGGACTGGTTACTACTGGTTGTAACATTAATGCTATAAATCCACAAGTTAATGCAACAAATGGTTTAAAATCCTGTTTAAAGAAAATGCAGTGTTCAGACCAGTCTTATTGCCTACATTCATGATCCTAGCCTGTGCACTTATTTTTATGTGGACAACTCATGTTTGTCCATAAATCACATCTTAACTACTCCTCTACAGTGACAAATGTGTAATGTTAGCTGCTGTCAGCGTAGGAAAAGACAAACATAGTAGTCAACCATAGATTGTATATAATTACTAGACTGTAAGTGTGATGTCACCTCTTGGTTTTGAGGACAATAATTTGATATCTTGCCATTGCTATGTTGGCTTTTGGACCATGAAGTGACCATATTGGGATGAAAGCAGCAGAAGTACTAGTATGTCAGGCCTCAGAGCTCAGTGAGCTAATGTGAAATGCTCAGCTACTAACTTTGTCAGGAAAAGAAAAGCTATTTTAATGTCTTGTGAGTGGACTCTCTAAAGCACAAGTACAATGTTGTCTGTCAGGTAATGAATGTGTTTTAGTAAATACAGTGGAAATCGCTTATAGTGATTACATTGGTCCAGAGCCAATTTGAGCACCATAAGCGGTTGATTACTTAAATTAAATGTTCAGGTCTTTCACTTATGTTTAAGCAGAATATCATCTAAATGCCATTTATATCGATTTTGAATGAGAAAAATGAAATGAAACGGATGCTTCAGTGTTTACTGAATTTTATTACAGTACTGTATCATAAGTTTAATGACAGTGTAGTGTGTAGGGTGTGCAGACATAACTCAAATGGTAACTTATTCTGTACGTCTGCTCTGTTTTGCCGCCGGTGCATTTTTAACATAACGTTTGAAACAAACTGTTTAATTGAACAACAACATAGAAGATAACGGCATCAAGAAAATTTAAGATACCTCTGTTTTGTGTTGTGGCTCTCCGCATGAGGAAAATTACTTTTTTTTCCCAGCCAAGATTCGTGAGCTTAGTTGCTGCCCGCTGCCAATTCGTTATGTTAGCTAGCTAGCGGCTAGCCAGGAAGAAGCAGACGTCCAGGAAGGAATCATGGGAGTAAAAAATAAAATGGTTACATGTAATTTTACATTTATTTTTTGGACACTTACTTTCATGAAATGGCCAAAAATTAACATTATAAGCGGATTCCGTGATTGCTATAAACCATTTATTTAAACAGCATTGGTATAGAAATGATTCTGTCCCAAGCCTTTTGATCTATATAGGCAGTTGATTACTATATTCGTGACGACTATAACCAGTTTCCACTGTAGACCAAAACTCTCTAAGCCCCCACAGACCAGACCTGGAGTCCTTACCCTTTGTTAGTTGATTTATAATTATGTGGCCCGGCTAAAGGTTGCGTGGTTGATTCATGCATGCTCATGTGACTACAGTATATGGAGTTTATGCTGTTTTTTTTTTTTTTTTTTTTTGCTTAAGGTTGGTTGTTTGCTGATGTTAGCCAACTGTAAGCTAACAGCATCTGGTGTTGCATAATGTCACTGTTGTAGAGGTGAACTCAGTTTATTGCTGATATAAGCAGCGGAGACATTAGTCGTCAAGACAGACACTAACACAAACTTCATTAAAATACAACCATAAATCCTCTGCCTTAGAACACATTTTGTCTTCATGTGCAGGTCATAGCTGCTGTCTCCTTTTTGTTTTTGCACAGTTGTGACCTGCCATATCCCTCTAACCTCTCACCCCAGCCAGCAGCACATGCACCCTCAGCGACAGCAGTAATTTCAGGCAGCCCCACCACTGCCTGCCACCCACTGAGGCCCACTCCCCATCTGTCCCCAACACAGGACTGTAAGAAGACTCTGTACATGACAACCCAGCATGTGTTCATATCCCCCTATTTCTGTAACTCTCAAAATGAAATAATTAGAAGCAAGAAGGCTGCCGAGCTATCACAACATTTCCTGTTATCTAAGAGTGGCCGCTGTCTTTTGCATTATAGTCTTGCACGCAATCCCATAAATCATGCCTGGGATTACCAGGTGCCTACAGTTGGGAGGGAGGCTTCTGCTGCTGCTCTTCATCTGTTTGCTCCTGCAGTTTATTGGAACTCATGATAAAGAGGAGACCAGGACGGAGTGATAGAATTCTCCGGTAGTGTCAAACAGTCACTGTTATGTAATTTCCTCTCTGTGAGGATTGGTCAGGCTGTGGGATGTTGGTGGGCTCAGCACGTTAATCTCACAAGCATTATCTGTCTCTTCGATTCAGAGGCTGCTGTGTGCAGGACTTACTCATCCATGACTGCTTTACTAAACCAATCAGCCAGGCCGGCCTGTTTCTATCCACCCATCTTAGCCAAACAGGTTTGTCTTCATGCAGTCAAGGAAGATATTTCTCATGAGTCGGGGCATTTCCCTGACTCTCTGCGTTCCACCCTCTAATCACTCCCTTGGTGTTTTTCCAATCAGAAACGGCAGATACCGAGGTCATAAAAGACCTGGTTCATCTCGTCTTTGTAAAACAGAAAATCAAGTATTACTTCTATGCTTTTCATCTCTTTTGTTCCTCTTGTTCATGGTAATAGGTATACTGTAGTATCCAACAAAAACTAAAAAAAAAAATCATTCTATCAAAGCACAAAGCTAATGCAGGTACTGTATATTATTCCAACGATTATGCAGTATGTAGCCACACATTACAAGCTCAATAGTGTAAATGTGTATAAACCTGTTTGAGAGATTATCCTCGGTTCCATTCAGTTTAATCAGCAGCCTACAAAGCTCTCCTTCAGAAGCCTCTGCTCTAGTATTGCATAGACCAGGGTACACTGTTGCTGTACCATCAACTAGACTTTGAGCCAATCATGGAGGCTAAGTGGGCCTCATTGACACTATAATTGCTTTTGTGCACAAATTTCAAGTTTAACACATTGATTGTTTCAAAGATTGCTAGGTCAGGCCCTCTGAATATTCCACTGCAGAAAATAGCCCTACATTAGAGTTCTGGAAAAAATATTAGACCATCCATATTTTATTCTTTTTTTTGTTTGTTTATTTTAATGCTTGGTAGAACTAAAGGTACATTTGTTTGAATGAATATAATGATCACAACAAAAATGGCTCATGGGAGTTTAATTTTAGAGCCGCCATCTATCTAGTTTCCATGGTTTTCTTCATAAAAACCCAAATCACAAAAATTCTTACATCAATATACAGTATGTGGCATTGCACTGACAAAAACAGTGCTTTTAGACATTCAGTGTTTTCTTTTCTGTCTGTTTTAGTCACATGATACACACAGGACTATTTATAACTATTTTTTTTTTTGATAACTTTGATTTTCTAATAATTTTTCCTGGAACTGCGCTCGTTAAAGTAGAGTTTAAAGTGTGACACGTTATTTATTAAATCTGACCTAACATTACTGTAAGTGCTGACTCTTGGCTTTTGATTTTGTATGGAAACATTTCAATCATTATATTATGTCTTTTGAAAAACTTTTCGTGCTTTCTCTTTTCTTTCACTCTAAAACAAAATGTAAAGCATCATCTGAAATCAAGAATACTTTTTGTTCTTCATTAAAGGAGTTCTATGTATTATTAATCTTCCAAACTATCAACAGCAGATGGATGTTATGTACTAGAACAGAGTTAATGCTGCAGAAACCACTATAAAATCAACACAGGCTGTATAATTGTCATTGTTTGTACACATCTATCTTATGGAATGAGGTGCCAAGTTTTCTTCGTGAAATTTTGTCGTTGGTCTAAATGACAATGTGTCTTATAATCTTCATATGCTGTATTTACATTATAGCTATGTTAGTTTAGGTGTGTTTTTAGACAGAAAACAGCCCTAGTAAAAAAAAAAAAAAAAAAAAAAAAAACAACTTTTTTTTTTCCATATTTAAATGATTAATTTTAAGCAGGGTGAGAAAAAAATGACCACTTGTAAATAACGTAGACAACTATATGAGTCACTCAGATGTATAATATGCGTCATGAAATACACAGAAATCACCTCACAGAAGGCAAACGGACGACAGCTAGCTTATTATCGTATTAGCTTCAACAACACACCAGCGTTAAACAGCATTAACTTATGCACAGATAAACAATACACTATGCTAATATCTATTCAAATTAAATTGTGTTATTAATCTCACCTTGTGCCATTTACACACAGTAATAAACCAGGTGTATATGAATTAAAGTTGGGGAAAAAGCGGGTGAGTGGCGATCTCGGTACAATTGTTGAGTAACAACACAGCAGCTAATTCTATACATGGAGGTGGTGCGTTCAGGTTCATCGTAACATCTCTGGTGCATTCAATAGTGCGGGATATCTGAAAACTTAGAGAAAATTTGTTGTTCCTGAATAAATATAGTTAAACAATCAACAACAATTACACTGTGTGGGCTTTCTAAGAGAAGGGAAGAACAGAGCTGGACATGTGGAAATATTTTTGTAAACACGTGGCACAAACATTAAAGCGCACTTAGCAAGACACCACCCTGAGGTAAACGCAGAGCAGGAACAGCTAAATAAGGTAAATAAATATTGGACAAAATGTATTTTCTATTGTATATTTGTTTGTCCAGGCTTTGAAATGAGAATTTTATTTCACTTTATTATGAAGTATGTTAATTTAAAGGCTCCTATTTGTGTTGTGTGCAGATACATTTAGCAGTTTACTTCCCAAAGTCTGGTTCGAATATATTATTGCTAAATAAATCTTAACTGACTCACATATGATGTGCATTTTTTAGGAAATATGGCTCCTGATATGATCTGTAGGCATCATCATTCAGCTTTTTCATGTGGTCTGGTGTTAAAAAAGGCAAGCGAAAAATTGGGAATATCGGGAATGGCGAAGAATCTGCACCCAAAAAAATCGTAAAAGAATCGAATCGGCATAAAAGCACATCATCCCACCCATATCGCATGTCGCAAGTTTTGCCTATATCATACAGCCCTATAGCAGAGTGACTGTCCTGCCCCCTCTAGTGGTCACATACATTCACAGCTGTGAATAAATACAGGTCACATCATCACAGTGTTTTATTCTGATGCTCCTCAAAATTAATGTAATCATTGTCGACAAGTTACAAAATGTTTGATGTGGACGTGTTCCTTTGCAAATATTTTATCGCAGTCTCATGGGATGCTGTATATTTGTCATTAATCATAGTTGTGTTGTGGCCAGTGTGTCTGTATTTGGCTGCTGCATGCGATGGCAGATTGGAAAGGTAAACCACTGTAAGCTTATGTGTGCCGTGGTGCTTTTTCTCTTATTAATGCAGGGGACACAGGAGCTGTCAGTGCTGCTGTTCCGCTGCTGGTGAAATAGTAATGAGTGTGTATAACGTAGCTGAACCAGTGTGGTTTACAGCTCTGTTGCACTCGGTGGTGAGGCTAGAACACATGGAGCACTGACTGACTGTACATCATGTTTGTGTGTTCTGGTGATTGGGGGCAGAGCAAGAGGCTTTAGCCATCACTAGGATAAACCTCAGGTCAGGATATATGTATACGTTTACATCTAGGAACTATTAATAAATGTATTTGAACCACAGTAAGTTAAGTAGGGAAGTGTGTAGTGGTTGTTTATTTCAAACTTGTACTTGTACTTGTATAGATTCTTTGTATTGGCTCTAAAAGAAATCAAACTAATGTGAATATTAACATTTTTTTTTAAATTATTATTAGGATTTGGTCCAAGGACTGCACTGTGAATTAAACGACTAATGTAACTGTAATGTCAGCCCATTTAAAAGACTGATATCTTATGACCCAGCATGTGCATCCTGATATTCAATTCTGTGACATTGAGCAGAAAGGTTCTGTTCATAATGATTTTCTGTAACTAGACATAAAGTATTGTAATTCTTTTTCTGAGTTTGTATGTTAGACTTGGACAAAATCCAAATACAAAATTCTCAGTAATCTGAGCATTTTTCTTAAATTCTTAGTGTCCACAACCATCACAATTATAAATTCTTCTTTTTTTCATTAAATTGTGAAACCCTACTTCTAAGGTCTTGTTTACCTTTATCTCAGGTCACTTGGATAAACTGTAACCAAATAAGTCATGACATATCAGATTTAGGTACCAAACTCAGGACATTATTGTCTATTCCATCTAAGACTGAGGTTATTTTACTGTTTAAATAAGTTGGATGTTCATAATGGAGCAATTTTACATGGCATAGAAAAGCTTTACTGCTGTATTCAGTAAAAAGAAAAAGCTACTGCAATTAAATTTTTAGACTTTCCAATGCTATATTACAATGAAATAGGAGTAAGGCCAGTGTGATATGAAGAAAAGCTGTACTAACATAGTTCAGAATGCAAATGTTACAAAATGATGAGCATGTATTGGCTGAAGAGGTAAAATTATAGTGGCTGCAATGCTAATATAAATTTCAATCACTGAGCAGCCTATACTTATAGAGTAAAATAGAGTAAATTACTTAGAACATTCTTCAAATAAACTAATTGTACATGAAATATCCAAAATATGTAATTCAATAAGATGCTATACCTGTAAACTGGCTTTCCCTTTTGCATTTGGATGTTTTTTTATAAGTAGTGAAACTTTTTTTCTATCTTTTTCTATATGTTTTTATGGCAACATGATGAAAATGTGAGCAGTACAATATAACAACACTAAGATAAACAGATGGAAAAATAGAAAAGAAACTCAAATTATGGAAGCAGATACAACACAGTTTTAAAGGAGAGTTTAATGTAGACAAGAAATGGAAATGTTTTTTTATTTATAGCATAAAAGCATAAATGTAAGTAACATAAAATAACATCATTGTGTCAGTTATATCAATCATTGATACTAGAATCAACTCAGAATGTTAAAACAGATGCATCTCTAATATATTTACATATATTCATCTGCTTCAAAACACTTGCTGTTTTCCAAAGCCTCATAATGTGTTTATTTTTTTCACAGAATATGAGCAAATGGATACCATCTGATGAGAATTTCTAAAACTACCGTCCTAAATAAGTTCGTCGTAGTAGTGTTGTGTCTGTTTCTAATGAAGTGAACTTGATCGAGGCTGTTTCTGGCTTGTTTTCATGCAGCGGCATATCTTTGCTTATTTCCACACCAGCACACAGGCTTGTGATCTGCTGACCTTTGGAATTTCAGCTGTGGAGCAGAGCCCAACACTCGCGCTTAGCAAACAACTTCTGTGTTTGAATGCCATGCTGGTATGGATATTTGATGTCTCCAGTTCTAGCTCTCAGTGTCAATATTTAACTGGAGCTCTATTTTTGGGGAATTACCCCTGTTGTGTTTTCATATGCACACTATAAATGTTTACTGGAAGGTGTTTGCAGGGATAAAAAAAATATCTGCGTAAAGGTATTAACAATGCCTGAAAATGATGATAAATTTGGGCCATGTGTTACAAAAGCTCTTGTTTTTGCAGAGTCCTCTTTCTGGCTCTGCATTCTCACAATCCCGAATGTCAGACCCATTCGAGCCAGCATCCTCGGCCATCTGCACCGTGACTCATTTGACTGTCATTTCACGCCATTTATAGGCTGTGTTTGGACGCTTCTGCTCCAGCCTTGCCCCGGGATAGCAGTCCTCTTCCTCCAGGCAGTGTCCCCTACTGGGGTGGGGCTTAAAGGGAGAGATTGGACAATGTTCATCCAAATCCCAACCCCCCACACTCTATGCATCATTAGATTTCTACTGACACCCCCCCCCTCCATAGACACCCCACCCCATCATTCCCTCCAGAGGTTTGAGCCTAAAAGGAGAAGATGGGGTGGAGCATCTGTTCCCTCCTCAGTCTTTTTTTGACCCCCTCCCCTTCTGGTTGCAGTCAATCTCTGCCATTACCTTTTGACTGATACAAACACAAACAGACACAAACAACTCGTACATCCGTCTGAATTCCACACTCTTCTTCTCTTCAGTCTTGTGATTATCTGGTGACTCTACTGTTCAGTCAGGTTCTTAAAGTCAGTCTTATGGATTGTTTTTTTTTTTTTTTTTTAAACATTAAGTTCTATGTGTGTGTCTGTGCAGGTTAGAAGCGAGACGGAGACAAACCCGAGACCAGAATCCACTCAGTCGAATTCTGCAATGATCAGAGGCCACCTGACAGGTCAGTTCATATTCATACATTTAGTAGGAAATAGCCACCCCTGCAAAAGCACTGTGTAAAAACATAGAAATGTTGCTTTAATATGATTTATACTGAATGAAGTGGATGCTTTAGAGGTGCTGATTGTATGATTGTTCCCAAAAGCTTTACATGTTAACATGACTTTTACCGAAAAGCAACATCTAGCTATAATTAAGACTTGCCTGTCATGTTTGTAACGTATCACATTTTGCACAACAATGAACACCTAAATTAAAAATGAGTAACATCACACAATTTATGATAGGAAAGAAGACAAATCATAAATAAGTTTGGCTATAAAATCAGCCAGTACATATTAAGGTGATGATAAAACCATTAATTACAATGAAAAATGGTCTCTAGAAACAATATAATTACAAACATAAAATACCATGGATAAAATTACCATAAAATCCTCTTATATAAAGTTGAGTTTTACTTTCTGAAATATTCTGGCAGACTGACGCAGACCACAACATAAGAGCTTGGGGAAAAAGCAGTCATACATGACAAATAAACTTGGATAAAAAAGTGGTTTTGAGGTCGACTGTGAAAGAGTTTAGATTAAAATGACCTTTTGGGAAAGAAAGAAAAAGCTCTTTGGACATGCTGGTGGTAATCTTTTGTTGTTTTTTTCCCCTCTGATGTTCAAAGCCCTTCAGTTAAAGCTATAACTGTTATTTCTGTTTCAAGCTGTGATATGTATTGAATGTATTTTATTAAGAAGTTTATTTAAAATAGTGTGTAAAATTCATTGTCATTCAAAGCAGGGCAGGTTTATTTATATAGCACAATTCATACACAGGGTAACTCAAAGTGCTTTATAAAGGCATAAAAAATAAGAAAAAATTAAATCACAGAAGAATAAAACGCATTGAAAATCACAAATAAGGTAAAATGCATTAAAAATAATTAGATAACATGTGATTTTAAAATGCATTCACTGAGTGAAATAAATACATTAATTGCGTTAAAACCATACATTAAAATTAAAATAGAGTAAAGCAAGACATTAAAATCAAAAAAGTGTGTTTAAAAGACAATATTAAAAAGATTTCACTCATTAACCCTTGATAAGAGGAAGGTTTTTAATTTGGATTTAATAATGTTAACATTTGAGGCTGATTTCAGGTCAGTTGTTATGTTGTTCCATGATCCTTCAGTAGCAGTTCTCTGTAGTTAAGATTAGCCCTGTAAACATGGGAGTTTTTATTCCTGTTTAATTCCGAATAAAAGTTAATTCCTCTTTAAGATGACCATGTAAACACCTAATTCCAGTTGAAAATGATCATTCTGAATTAAATTTAATTCTGAATACTCACTGGTTTATTCCGATCTTAATTCCGAATTTGATAATTCCTCTACCATGTAAAGAGTTAATTCCACTTTATCATTATTCCTGTCATTCTGTACATGCTCCTGGTCTCGTCACGATGACACACACATTACGCGCTGCCAGCCCGGCATTAGTATATTGATTCCTATAGTTGATCCGTGTTGAGCTGCTGCTTAGTAATTATCACTAAAATAATTGAAAAACCACATGTAGTATCTGTCCTTCGATGTTGCTAGTTGAAACGAACGCAAAACGTAAAGTCGGTGCAATTGTTTCCTTCAGTAGGCATCCAGACATTAAGCAACCCTTCTGTCCAATTAGAACTCTTTGTACCCCCACCTCTTAAAGCCAAATTGACTCGAGCAGAATACACCCATTTCCCATGTAAACCTTTATTCAGAACTAACATGTCCATGTACAGTAAACACAAAAGAAAGAGCTTTAATTTAATAATACATTTTATTCCAAATGAATAATTCAGAATTAAAAAAAACACTATGTTAATGTAGCAATTGTGTTTTCATTTTCATAGTGACATCTGAATGCATGAGCTTTGCTTGTCAATAGTTAGTAATATCAACTGCATCTGCTGAAGGTGACAAGAATATCACTAAAGTCATGTTTGGTTTTAGAAGTGAGACGTGGAATGTTTCTTCAGATAAAATAAATGCATTAGCAACACTTACGCAGTCAATAAGGTAGAATTCGTCACAATGTTGGAAAAATCCCACCAAGTATTAGCTAGTCTAGGCACTCATAATACTGGAAAAAATAATGCTAAGCCCTACTACTTAGTTTAGAGTCATGTCAGGTGGTTTGATCTCATAGTTTGAGTGGGATCATAGGACGTGGGCAAGTGTTTGTGTTGATAATCTCCTCCCTTCTGTGATCTATGCGTCATCGCCCTCGCTACTGTACTGTATGTAGAACATGAACAATCTGCTTTGATCTTCAATTAGCAAATCAAAATGACACGTTTTGACCAAGACAAACCTCTTTTCACACACTGTTTTGTTTTCCTTATTTTAATTCCATAGCTTACTTCTCAGTGTGTGTAGAACTAGAATAAGTTCTCCCATGAAGGTAACTACTTTTATTCAGATCCAAGAAAAAATGTTAGATTTTAACCCCACGTTTTTACCATCATTTCCTAATTTACTCAGCTAAGATACACAACTCAAGCTAAAGGAATAACAGAGGTGAGACATGCTGGACTTTTACAGTGGGCCTGCGTTTCGGAATCAAAAGTGTGGTGACACAGTACATTGTTCAGTGTAATGTATAACTTGCCCACTGAATATACCTGAAGAATAGTGATGTTGGCTCTCAAAACAACAATGGGGGAAGTCACAACAGCTTATCAGTCTCTGCGTCTCCCCAGTTCGACATGGTTCTGGTCGTATTCATATGTTTATTTACTGCACACGGCCTGTGATAAATTTTAAATCCCCTTGGCACTGGGGTCGCACATGCAATACGTCATCAAAATGTCACACCCTGGTTATGGAACGATAGGTGTTGCTTTTCCATAGCGTTCCGGAATTAGGATTCCACCATAATCACAGCTCTGTTGCTACCTCCAGAGGCGTTACAGAGGTGGGACCAAAGATCTGACCATATCGTTTACACAGACATACTAGAGCAAAGCTGAAGTGCAGGGGCCGTGTCACTGCATCTTAGACTTGGCAGTGTCCACAATGAATATGATTAATTTAAAGACATACAAGCTACCTAAACAGCCAAGTAAGTTTTCCATTTTTCAGGTTTGTGCTAGCACCGACGCAGCTCTAATGATACTGATTTGACTGTCTATGTTTCCGCTAGGTGGTACCAGCTCGACTCAACTCTGCCTTTTTATATTTCCATTGCATAAAGAACCTGGAATCTAGTACATGGTTTTGGTATCTGCTTTTCTAAAGTTCTAAAATGGGGGAAGAGATAGTAAAACATGACCACTGATTGAAAGAGTTGACTCTGCATCTTTTCTTTATCAATGTGCAATCCCCTATTTGGAAGTTTACAGTAAATATATTGGTAGGTTAATCCACCTGATAGTAGCCCACAGAACTACACCATGGTCAGCAGAGGAGATTCAGACATTGATTTCTGTCTTGAGTGGCCAATGAAAAAAAATTCAGTGCAAGCTTGATGGGGCAACACGCAATGCAGTCTGCAACTCTCTGAGCTGATGTCACACAAGTTATGCCCCACGTCACAATGACGTCCAGGGTTTCTATAGTCAGTAGTGTCCTTTGATGGAAATATTCTCCAGGAATAGTATTTGGTACCTGAGTCAAGTCCAGTCAAGCTGGTTCCTCATGGTGGAAATGTAGTATTAGATAACTGCAAAAAGGACACGGTCAAATGAGTGAAGTTGCAGTTTCATGTTTAGTGACAGAGAGTATAGTTTAATTCTTCATCTTTTGCCCAGTGCTCTGCAGCTGATGTAGAGGGTGACCTGCAGGAAACACAGCTGTGCAGAACATTTCACATTGCACATGATAAAATTGGCATTGGAGGGATGTGATTACTGATTTGGTACAAAGGGATTTTCTCTTGTGCAGAAACAGTCTGTCCTACTTACAGAGACACCACCACAGCCGAACCTGCTGTTCCCAGCTGGTATTGCTTTGAAATACATCCCTCCCCTCCTTCTCTTCTCCTCTCCTCACCTCCCGTCTCTCTCTCTCTTCATGTCCCTCGCTCCTCCTCTTTGAGGTCTGTGAACAAAGCTCCACCCCTCCCGCAATTGGCGCTCCCCCACCCCCGCCTCAGCTGCTCTTTGAGCTGTGTCCTCTCTGCGTCAGACAACTCCATTCATGAAAAGTGTGACGTGAGCAGGTCTTCAGCATCCCGGTGACGCTGCCACCCACCCACTCACAGTCCAGGTGCTGCGGGAGTTGGAGGAATGTCTGCTGTTACCCAGCTTCTGGCGTCCTTTTTTAAATATTTTCAGCTCTTATTGTCTTTCCAAATTGTCAGTTTAGCCTTTCTCCACAGTTTTTTTCCTCTCATCCTTGGCTCAGTGCTGAGAAAGGACCATGATTCTGAGCTCTGTCTGCTGTGAGTAATTTGCTGATGCTGTGTCTTTGCCTTATATTTGAGTGGGAGCAGTGGGACGTGGAGGCAGCTCTCTTGTTCCTCTATGAATTCTCTGCATTTTTTTTTTTACATGCAAAGTATATTTCCAAGGAATCATTTAAATGTGTGTAGTTTGGGTGCTGTTCATGTGCGGTCAGTGTTTGTTCTGGAGCAGTGCTGCGGGAGTGTGTTGAGCGGTCGTGCGTCGGTGCGTGCAGGAGCTATTTTAAGCTCAGTGGTGATGCTGCTGCTTTTTGATGCAGTACTTCTCTTTGCCCTCTGAAGGACAGGTTGAGATGGAGGTAAAGCTGTAGACTTGCATAAAAGTGGCCCACACTTTTTCATTTTGCAGCTAAACAGAACAAACCCTTTGAGGCATGGTAATGCAGTTGGTCAGAGATGACAGACTTTTCTGGGACACACGTGTTCTGTGCACAGCCACAGGCTGAAATCTGTTACGGCTGCTACAGTAAGCTACAGTTTAGTACATGCACAAACAAATATATCCCCTGTTTTCACCTCTCATTCCATCCTACGTAACTGTGCCTCCCTCTCTGTCCCACTGTCTCCTTTGACCATCTTTGACTTTTGCATCTTCATCCATGTCTTTATTTACTTGGGTTGGCAGCAGAAAAGCTCAGCGTGTGCCCACCTCTGTCCTCTGTTACTAAGCATGTTTATGTAACTGCACAGGATGAGTAGCCGGCAGCTGGGCTTTAGAGAATAGGAAGAGGAGGAGGGGAGAGATCCATCCATCCATCCATCCATCCATCCATCCATCCATCCATCCATCCATCCATCCATCCATCCATCCATCCATCCATCCATCCATCCATCCATCCATCCATCCATCCATCCATCCATCCATCCATCCATCCATCCATCCATCCATCCATCCATCCATGCATCCATCCATCCATCCATCCATCCATCCATCCATCTATGCATTCTCCACAGGGCTCTAAAATAAAGCCTCCATATTCATAAACATGAGGGGGTTGATATTTCCGTGTCTGACCTCAGCTGCTTGGGGTAATGGATTCAGTATCTGAATTTAGATGAGGTGCATGATGTGTTTTTATAAGTAGAGATAGTGTGAATCCAGAGCTAATAGAAGCACTGATGTGTATTGATTTTCTAGCTTTCTCTTATGGCAGAGTCTGTCTTCAGGCAGAAGAAAGAACATGTAGCACAACACCCACTTCCTCTCGTTAGACTTGCCCTATTTTTTCCATTTCGTTTTCATATTGCGGTCATTAAAATGGTGTCAGTCACAGCCAGTCTCTTGCAATATGTGTGTTTGTCTGTTGTGTCACTTTTTGTGTATCTGTCTCTGCGCGTCCCTTGTTGTTTGCGAGCCGACCAAGCTGTCCCTATTAAAAGAGCACAAGGGGGATTGTTGTGGCAGCAGCTGCTCTGGTGTGCTGCGTTGTTGAGTGTGTGTGTGTCTGTCTGAGTGAATGTGTGTGCCGCTGTCTCCTGGCCGTGCAGGGCAGACGGGCCCAGTTCACATGGAGCCGGCTCCTCTTGTGTCCTTTGTTGTCGCTCTGGGAATCTTTCCCGTTTGAGCATGGTCAGTACAGTATCAGGACACAGTCACTGCAAAAAAAAAAACGGTTTCTCTGCCTCATTTCTTTTGTATTTTCTTTTCTGTTTCCAGCCACACAATTACCACCATATTGTCCTCATTCTTAACTTTCTGTGTCTTCTTCTGTTCCCCTTAATTTGCTTACTTTTTTTAACTTCTGCCCCTGCCATTCTTTTCTCACTCTTTGTCCATTTTCCCTTTCTGTTTGTCTGTCTGTCTACACTCATCGTCTCTCCAGATGGTTCTAGTGAGTTTTCATAAATAGAACTCGTCATTGTCAGATATTGCCAGGAACAAAAGGGGGGGAAAAAAGGTCCGCTCCACTGAAAAGACAGACGCCGTGAAGCCTTGAGAGCTTTTCAGCAGTGAAGTAACACAGGAGCGATGCAGATTTTAGTCATTCAGGAAGCTGTATGGCCTGGATGCGGTGCTGGCTGCAATTTCACTGAGAGGTTGCGAGAATGAAGCTGGAGGGGAGAGTGTGTGACGTGTTGATGGCGCACACTCTTTTCTTCAGTTATTTATTTTCTTCAGTTCTGGCTGGTACCGGCTGAGGCTATTTGAGGCACAAGTTATGTGTGCATGTTTGGAGTGCAAATGATTAACAGTCATATTTGCACTGATTTGCATTATAGTCTTATGAATAGGTCAGCTGAGATTTGTTGGTATTTAAATGTGTGTCTCGTGCTGTGTTGGGAAGTTGGATTGATTAGCTACCAGACTCTGATGATCTGACTTGGAGATGCAGCTGACGACGCTTAGTTGTACATTATTTATGTTAAGGCCGTAGCGCCGAACCATTCAAAACAGACGTTTGGTTTGGTACAGCCTTGTACTGAATGAATACAGTCAGTTTGGATGTGACCATGTGCATATTATGTGGAGGTGATGGTAGAAAAATGACTTGAGGTCAAACACCAGAGTTTATCGGTACTTCCCCATACATGTCCATGACGCGTTGATGAGGCCAACCCCCCCCCCCATCTTTCTCGCTCTGTGTGTGTTTACTATCCCAGAGTAGTGTCCAGCTAGGTCTCATACCGTTGCTTGTTTTGAAAACATGCAGGAAAAAAATGATTATTTCCACAGAGAGCACATGAACAAGTTTGCTCCGCCATTTTGTTCCTGTTTCCAGCAGCTACTGTAGTCTTCTCTTGTAGATGCTAATGCTACTTTAGATTCGCTGCAGTGGGGAACGGGCTAAACCCCATGTGGGTGACGACAATGTCCCCATGGCGTGTAGTGAACAGGCTTTTTCTGAGTGACTCATTTCTCTGTTGTTTTCTATAAGTGGGAAAACACCACCCAGTATCTGTTGGTAACTCAGGGTGACCCATAAGATTCCAAAAGAACCGTGGAAAAGTGGTTTTCAGTGGAATGACACCTTGAAGATGTTGACTTTTTTTTTTTTTTTTTTATTATTATTATTATTTTTCATTTCAACATTTGGTTAATCATTTAAGAATATATCATTTAACTTACTGGTACCAAGCAGCACTTTGAATTATTTACTGTTTCCATTTTTATATTGACATTTTTTTGTTTAATTAACACCGTTCTGTGGAAGAAAATAGTTTTCTAGTCATTTAACTTACTGGTACCAAGCAGCACTTTGAATTTATTTTCAGTTTCCCATTTGTATATTTTGTATATTTAGTAAAAATTGTGCTGAGGAAGAAAATAGCTTTGCATTTTGTTTACATACTGTACCGAAAATGAACCGAACCATGACTTCAAAACCGAGGTACGTACCAAACCTTGATTTTTGTGTACCGTTACACCCTTAGTTTACATACATACACTTGTCGTCTCATTCCATAAACCAGATGACACCACCTGGTGGTTTCTTCGTGGCCTGAAACAGCAGTTTTGACCCATTTATATTTGCCCAGAACCAACAGTCAGTCAGATAGGCAGGATGGGATTAGTGTTTGTGGCCTGCTTTCACTTCTAGTCAGCACCAGGTGTTTAACTCAGACCAGGTGAGTCATTGACAGGAATCAGAATATGAAGAAAGACAGATTATAGTGAAACCTCAGACATGAAACGGCAGATGCCTGAACTCTGTGCCAAATTCTGTTTATTTTCCCCTTCCACTGCTGTGCCCGCACCAGCAGATTATTACTTTCACCCACCTACAGCAAGGCCAGCCAATCCCCTCTGGCAGAGCTTGTGGTCATGGTAGCAAGGGAAAGCTGATTTCAACATCAGCCCACATCCCAGCAATCCAATCAGGACTGGCCAACCTCCTTGGCAGACTGCAACAACAACAATAATAATAATAATAATAAAAAAAAAAACAATAATAGCAATAATAGCAATAACAATAATGACTGTCATAATAGTAATAATTATTTCAATTTGTATAACACTTTCCATGGGACCCAAAGACACTTTACCAATGGAGACGGTACAAGAAGGTGTGGCTTTGGTCATGTGAGCTAGTGAGCTAGCAGGGGTTCTAGATTATACTAAACAAATGGTATCTGGATGGGTTTTTTTTTAACTTGACCACAGATAAAGCGTTACATCTGTCTGGAATGGTGTCTTTCATACCACTGTATGTTTGTAGATTTCATAAGGTTGTTTACTCATGTCGGGAACAGCAGACATCAAAGTCCACAGTCTGCATTGCTAGAAATGGGTACAGATAGCAAAGAGCAACTGCTCAACTTTGACCCAGACAGACAGAGACAGTCACATGTGCAATGCAGACCAGAGAAATATTCAGCTTCCAGACTTCTAATGATAAGTGGCTTGAGTGTTTTTTTCAGTCTCCCATGTGTTCCTTTATTAATCTCGCCCAACATTATTTGGGAGAGATTATTGTAATCGGAGTACTCAGTCTGTGTGTCCACAGAGTAGGGCTGCACTGCAATGAAGTAAAATTTTTATTCAACTCAAATCCAAAATTTGCATACTTGTATTTTGCACAACAAAATATTTAACTATCGAACTATCATTTAATTATTATTGAACTATGAATTTAGCCGTTCATAAATATCATTTTAAATTGATAAATAGATTATTGTTATCAGTAAGCTTAGTTGATAATTATTGCTCTTTGGATATATAATACCTTCAAAATGCCATTGAGTATCGTTTATCTAATGTTTTGTTTTGTTTACATCTGATGTGCTCTACTGTGTAATAAATGGGGCTATGTCTTTAGTGATGTGATAAGCGAGTGCTGCAGTTATTTCCTTTTGCCTGTTGGAGCTGGGCGGATAGGGTAGATGTCGATTTTTTTCACAGGTCTTGTTTCGTACTGTTTCTTCATCCTGGCGTTTGAGGTGAATAAATAAAGTAGGTTGGTCGTATTGTCCAGCTTTGCTGCTACTGGAGCAGAACACAGGTAATGTAAACATGGTAGCCTCACATTAGCTAACTGAAGCGGAATGAGTATTTCTACAATTCTCATAATTGGTGTTATCACCTCCGACCAATAGTTTTTGAGATCTCTGGAGGTCAAAGGTGACATGTGGCAAAATTAACTTCTGTAACACTGTTTGTGTGTGTCAAGCATAGACATATCACACCATAACTTAATCAATATTGGATATATTATCATAATATTACACACACTGATGCATATACACATATAACAAAATTAGCAATTTTGCAAAAGGTCAAAGGTCAGGGTCGCATTTAGCAGAAAGGTCCAAATCACATTATTGGCTCTAATTCAAGAACGAGTTGTCATAGAAATTTGAGATTGGCACAAAATAGGGGCGAGATTAGACATTCTCTGAATACTTGTTGCTTCATTGAGGTTAGAAAAAGCGCTGCTCTTATGTCTACTTTGTTTTGTTGTTCATTGAGAAGACGTTTGAAGAAGTACCTCAGTCTGACCATCTGAAGCAGGTCTTCATCTTTCTGTTATGAGCTACTCAGGATGAACTGATGGACTGGACTGATCCTCTTGACCTGGACAGTGTCTCTGAAGGGTAAAAGGGTTTGACTTTGGTTCACTCTGATACGTATGTTGGATTATAGGTAAGGCTGCCACAGTGATAGAAGTTAACTTGAGGTATGCAGGTAATTGTGATTTATATGTCTTTTTTTATGGTTATTTTATTCCACTAGTATGTGTCAGTATATCTGACAGTGGTGTGTTTAGAGACATGTATGTTAAAACACATGAATAGAAAATACTTTTCTACTTGTCATTTGGAGCAATATTTAAGAGTGTGGGGGAAAAGCTGGTAGTGACTGGTACCAATGAATATTTAATGGTATGAGATTGTTTTAGAAATAGTGTTGGGAAAAGGTTATGTAATAATGTGTTAGTTTCCTCCATGTGTTTTTATACAGGTGAATGGAAGTGGTTATCAAAATTAAGCAAAATCCTATTGGCAATCTCAAAATTAGTGTTTTTTTGGGGGGCTAATATTGATTGATTGATTGATTGATTGATTTTTACATCAGCCTTAGTCGATGACAAATACAGATCGTTGATATTTCGAGGATGATATTTTAAGCCAATATGTTTTTTTTTTCTCTGTCAAATGATAACCAATCTCAGAAAATCTTCTTTACTTACAATTACAACTTAAAAATTGTTACAGTCTAATTAATAAATATAACTTGTCTTTCTTTTCCTGTTTTCTCCTTTCCCATTTTTCTACTTTCTTTTTTCAAATATTTTTCTTTCACCCTTTTTCTTTTCTTTTCTTATTTTTTTCTCTCCTTTTTGTTTACACCTCCCCTTTTTGGCCATTTTTTTTTCTTTTTTCTCTACTTTTTTACTCTTTTACCTTCACTTGTCAGTAAATCATGGGGAAAAAAGTGCATATTGGCTAACACGACAGGCTGATACCAATACAGGAAAAAAATATAAATATCAGCCCTATATATTGGCCGGCTGATATATTGGTCTATCATATTAGTAGAAATTGCATTGTAACTAATATTATCAATAACAGAATCGGTATTTTGATAGTTTGAAACATTTTTAGTCAAGATAATATATATAATGGATCTTGACGTTAAAGAAAGAGTGAAACAATCAAACACTACTGTGATGCATAACCTACTCTTTTTGTTTATTTTAAATTAAGATCTATCTATTCTGTCTCTGCCACTGACTTTCTATACGGTACAAAGACCTTTGGGTTTTTGGCTTCCCCACATTAAAGTGTCATGTGAGAGGGGCTGTGACTGGTAGCAGAAGGTCAGGATGGATACTCTGTTGACATGGAAACGTGTGAATGATGAGGTGGGATGGGAGGCTAAATTGGTTCTTTGTTAGTGGCACAGCTGTCACCTAAAGGGAGGTTCCCTTGTGGGGCCCAGCGGGGCTTCCCTTAATGAGGTGCAGAGTGATGGAGACACAGATGACTATACCGCTGCTGCTGCTGCTGCTGCTGCTGCTGCTGCTGCTGCTGCTGCTGCTGCTGCTGCTGCTGCTGCTGCTGCTGCTGCTGCTGCTGCTGCTGCTGCTGCTGCTGCTGCTGCTGCTGCTGCTGCTGTGGTTGCGAGTATGAGGATGAAACCAATGTGCTCTCCTGCATATACTAAAGTTGTCTTATTTGTTTCTTTTTCTGCTTGTATTTGCTACATTAAGACATTGTAGGAAGTGGGTGGAAAACATAATCTCGACAACCATATTGCTGATTGTCAGAAAACAGTTTTCTCTGGTGGGTTGCTGGGAGTAGTGGGATTATTGGATCCTTCCTGACACGCCCCAGGCACGTGTGTTCTATGAACCTGATCCCCCTGCACCACCAGCTGCTCCACACACACACACACACACAGTTACACACAGACACAGTTACACACACATCAGAATGTAACGGTCATACAACAAAACCAGTGACTTTCTCTTCCAAAATCACATCCTCTATAATGTATTGTATTATTGGTGAGTGACATCAGGTCGCCTTTATGATGGATAGAAATGAAAGGAAGTGTGTGGATGGTGTATGGAGGGGGAGGGCTGACTAGGGTCTGTGTTTGTACAGGCTTGTCTCTGGAGCCCTGTAGCAGGATTAAAGGATCAGCCCCTGATCATCCCCCCCCCCCCCCCCCCCCTTATTTATTCATTCTGGTGGATATCTGCATTGTGTCCTTGTCTTCTCCCTTCGCTTTATGCATGTATTTAACACTCTTTCCTAGTTTACATTGGAGTAGCGGTCAGTACAGTATGTCTTTTTTTCCCGGCCGTGGTTGCTTACGGAAAGTCCTGTAAATAAATGACTGTGTAAATGAACCCGGGACCTACTTGATCAGGCGCAGACATTATTCATGGGGTTGTTTGCCCATAGACATCTGCTATTAGAGATTAATGGAAGGGGAAGAGGTCTGTTTCCTATCGTTGGTGTCAGATATGTAGATATAGATGCATACTCTCAGTTCAGAATTTCATATTTTCACTTTGTGGGTAATAATCATTATTTCGTCATTTTCCTTGTACATTTGAAATTAGGTTAAATATATAGACTTAAATCATTGTATGTGTTTCTGCTCTGGAAAAACTGCCTATTATGCTAAGAAAAACAAACAAATAAAACATGCAGCTTATTGATAAACTAAGTATGTTCTACAAATACAGATACAATCAGAAACCAATATCTCAACACGCATGTTACAGTTTTACTGCAAAAAAAGAGGGAAATTAATACATCTTTTGTGTGAACCTTATTACGTAAATCTACAGTACATGTCTCCATAATGTCCTGGAGCGTTTTCATGCATGGTTGACCTTTGACCTCTTACTCAGAGCTCTTATTATGTTAACACACAAAGCTTGGATGCTGAGATTAAGATGGAAATAAAAAATAGCATCCCTTTTCTGAAGGATAAATGAACATCTTGACCCCAAACATTGATTTCTATGTCATTTTTCTGATTGAATTTTCTTTTGTTTCATGTTGGGGTAAGTAATTGCTACAGCTTTAGCAGCTCTGTGCATATATTCACATGTTCATGCCAGTAAGGCTTATTGAACTCACATATAACATATGAATAAATAATAAACCATAAGCTTGAGTTTACTTTCTCACTATCTGACCAACTTCATCCACCCACTGCAGCCCACGTCAGAAGCCCAGCTCTGAGAATTGTCTGTGGGGTGGAATTACAGCACGGGCCTCTACTCGCACAGCTCGATTGTCTCGGCTGTGGAAGGGACGGATTTATTGGATACCTGAGAGAGCATTCTCTCCTTCCCCTGCACTCTCAGCAACCTGCTTAGAGACAGACCTGCATTATAGATGAGCTTCTGGCAGCCACTACACTCTCACAGCGCTCAGGTTACCCCCCAGTAGATACACACAGATACAGTACATGCATTTGCATAAACATGTAAGCAGCATCCATATGGGACCAGCAGTCTGACCAGCATAGAGTGCAGCTGCGACCATTTCCAGTACGAAATCCTGTCAGGAATCTTTAATTGCATGCCAGTTTTTCTCTATTTAAAAAAAAAAAAATGTTGGTCTTTTTTTAAATTACATTTCCGGTAACAAAAAAGACCAATTGACAAATGCATGATTAAACACACATTATGGACAGAAAATCCAAGCTGAGTTCTGCCACAAAGTTACATGATTCAGAAGGATCAGGGCTTCACTGTACTCGCATCTGTGTCAAGTGGAAGGGTCAGAACGTCCACAAAGCAATGTAAGCTTGTCACATCTGGAGTCATGAGAACTTCCACGTCACACAGAGCCGCCTCACTGCCCTCCCTACATTTCCTCCCTTGTGGACTTTGCTCTCCTGTTTTGGCCGTACACACTGTACTCGCTCCCTATCGCTATCTCCATATGTTCATGATTTTCTATATTCTACTGCCCGCCTCAGACTAGACCGGATATGTAAGGCCGTATTCTGATTGATTCTGTGGGGGCAACGAAGGGTCATTAGGAAAGTAATTTATTAACTGCTTCCTGTGCTGATTTTTGCTGTATTATGTCGAGTAATGTGTACAGCAGAATGTGGATAAATGGCCATCTGCTTGTCTGAAAACACAGACTATGCTACTGTTAAAGCCTGAGTGCAGGTTTTAAACATTAGATTTTGTCATCTCCCAGTGGCAGCTGTAAAAATAATATATATATATATATATATATATATATATATATATATATATATATATATATATATATATATATATATATATATATATATATATATATATATATATATATATATATATATATATATATATATATATTATATATATATATATATATATATATATATATATATATTATATATATATATTATATATATATATATATATATATATATATATATATATAATATACATATATTATATATACATATATATATATAATGTGTGTGTGTGTGTGTATAAAGAGGGAACAGTAAAAGGGCAGAACGTGACCCAGTGACAAACAGAATACTGTAAACTGTCTGTATACTGACTCTGATTTGGGCTGCATTTTTTTCCCCTACTATTAAAAGACCAAATAATGACTCTATTATTAAACTGTTGCCAAATCCTAATGCATCTCACTGTGCCTTTGACTTCTTCTGTCATCAAGAAAACCGTTCCTCCCACATTGTCTCGCTGCGGAAACGCTCACTAACAAACCAAATGTGTATAAATGAGCATGTAATCATGGATAGAAATTATGGGGGACAGAGGGTGTGAACCTCAGGATGTCCTTTAAGAACATTATTATATCCCTTTGAATAATGCAACAATATGAATAGAAAATAGAAAAAAATGTGCATGGTCCAGTCATAAAAGATTGTTTTCTTCCCACATTAAAAAAAAGCAAATAAAAAAATATATAAATATAATATATATATATATATATATATATATATATATATATATATATATATATATATATATATATATATATATATATATTTATTATTCCAGTAATTTAGTGTAGAAGTATGCCAGGGAATTAATAAATAATGAATTCAGACAAAACAAGGACATTTTGTAGATATATCTTAAAACTTGATAATAAAAAAAGGGTTGTTTTTTGGTTTTGTTTGTACAGTTCAAAAAACTAACTTTATTCAACTAATTCACAAGATGCATGTATTTATTAATTTTAACTTAATTGCAAGATACATGTATTTTAGTGTGGAATTTGTGAAGTGTGTCAGAGACTTAACAAATAAATGAAGGATTAATTCAGACAAAATAAGGAAATACTGTACACATAATAATAAAATGTGTTATAATGGGTTTAGTTTAGTTTTTTTTTTTTTTAGAAAGGATATATTGAGTCTTTACAGGATTTACAGCTCAGTTCAGTTATTTTTTTTTTAAATTTCAAGCACACAAAATCATTAAAAACATCAATCAATGTGATCAATAGTTATGTCTTGTCTATTTTTTGCACTGGAAAAACAGTTGGAAGAAGCAAAGCTTATACAACAGCCAACTCAATGAAACTTACTTATACATTTTGGATTTGAGTTTCTGTCATAATCAATAAAACAAGTTGTGAGCAAACTTGAGTGTTTTTACTCTAAGGATCTTTCTTTGATATAGGCATAAAAAAAAAACCTGCAATGGTTCCTGGGAGTTTGCCCATGGTGCTTGACCTTGAGCAAGACTGTACATCACAAAAGTATAGTTTTAACAAAGGTTGAACCTGGGCTGTACTGTATGTTTTTGTGTGAGAAAGTTAACATTAAAATAGTGTTGCTGTTGTTTTTTAGACTTTTAGATCAAGAGAAAACAGTATTTTCACAGCCTGTATTAGCAGCACAAAGCTCTAAAAGAACTAAAAGCAAATATAGAAATGTGATATTAGTTTATTATTAATTCATGTAACCATCATTAATCTGCTTTTTATCCATCCAAATAACAGGAAGTGAACTATTTTTCACCCAGTTTAACTACCTTCTCAATAAGAACAGTTTTATTGGCTCACTCTTTGTTTTATTATTTTCCCAATTTTTCATCTTTTTCTTTCTTTGTTCAGTTGTTCTATTTTTGTGTATGTGTTCATTATTATCTCGATTTAAGTTCATGTATTATTTATTATTATTATCCCAGTGTTTTTTTTTTTTTATTGTTGTCTTGATTATTCTCTTTTTTTTTCCTTCACTTTGTTGGTTAATTGTTCTTTTTCTTTGTTTTTCTTCATGATCTTGTTAATTTTTTGTTCTTTTTCTGTCCATTTTCTTGTTTGTTTTTGTTGTTATAGCCTCTTTTTTTTCATCAACTTTTTTGTTTATTTTATTAGCTAGCGCAGACTTTCAGTATAACAATAAACAAAAACAGTTAATTCTTAAACATACTTTTCAGTAAAGAAGTGCAGTTTATAAAGGTAAAGTACTTTATTTGTCATTATACACTGTACAATGACACTCGTCCTGTGCATTTAACTCATCCTTTCGTTGATGCCATTGGGTCAACCGGTAAGGAGCAGTCGGACCCACCTCCTGCTGTAGAACCTGGCTAATGGTCAGAATCACCTGCTGGAGGATTTGACCTTAACAAACATGTTTTGGGCTAATGGGGGGGGGGGGGTAGACACGGGGAAAGAATCATACTTTATAATTTTTTTCAGTGTTTGAACCCCAGTCAGTCATTTCGATTTTGTTCTTGAGGTGTAATATTTTCACATCAGCTGTTACAGAGGGTCTTTGTTCAAATTTTGTGTACACTGGCGGTTGCATTACCTGACAAATGTATTTACTGAAACAGGATTTTTATCCACATTAAAACTAATACACAACTTTAGAATCACTCTTTAATAGTTTATCTCACAGGTGTCAAATATGTGGCCCGGGGGCTAAATCAGGCCCGCCCAAGGATCCAGTCTGGCCCTTGGGATGAATTTGTGAACTGCAAAAAATAGTTATTAAGATATGAACAACCATTTTAGTTTAGGCTCCACATTCAGACCAATTCAATCTGAAGTGAATCAGACCACTGAAATACTAATGTGTTATAATATAATATAATATAGTGTGATATAATATAAGATGATATAATATAATGTATAATAATATAATATAATGTATAATATTCCATAAATACTTATAACTCCAATTATTTTCTTTGTAAATATTAATATTTTCATATATTTACATTAAAACAAAGTATAATTTTGTCAGAAATGTCAATAATCTGAACAAATATGAAGAACCTAAAATCTTTTAAGAGAAGTCAGTGCAATTTTAACAATATTCTGCCTGATATTAAATAAATTATCTCAATGGTTCGGCCCACTTCAGATCAAATTTAGCTGAACGTGGCCCCCTGAACGAAAATGTTGGACACCCCTGGTTTATCTCTTCAACAACAGTAAAATGCAGTATTTAATTTTGCACCTTCTCTATCATGCTACTTTTTTTTTGGTTTTAGTGTTTTGTTTGCCTTTCGTTGCCGCCTCCACCTGCATTAACCACTAGTGAATGAGTCACTTACTCTGTTGACACTCCTTCCATGTAGGGAAACTGTGGCCGTTCGTTGAACTTCATCTTGTGTAACGTTCTACAGATTAAGGTGATATAGATTTTCTCTCGGTGTTGAGGAAGATTCCATATGTTTGCTTCCTCTTTAGCATGCTTGGGGCCTATGGCGGGTTAGGGTCGGTCTACTGGTTAAGCATTGGGGAAACCTGTGTGTGCCAGATGTTTCACTCCCACTAACAGTTAATACATAGCGAGACTTTTAATTCATGTTGTACTGTATGTTGTGAACACTGGTAAAGCTGTTTATAAAACTACGTATTTCCTTCAAGTTTCCAAGAAATGTATTGTTTATATCTAATCAGCAGTTTTATTTCATCAATGCTGTTATTCAATTATATAAAGCCACCTCCGCCATGTTGTTTTTGCTTTCTGCAGATACAGTAGTACTATTATAGTACTGCCATGAGCTCTATCAGTATCTGTTCTATGAAAGGACTGCATATTAGCATCATGCCTTTGTATAAATGGCCCCACATTTCCTTGTTTACTATTTCTCTTTAAAGTCTATATTTAAATCATATCCTCATATCATTCTACGTAATGGTAATTCTTTATTGTATTGTGTTTTTATTATATTGTTTTATATTTACTTATTACTACCTAAGTTATTTTTTGTTTATTTGACTAATTTAATCCTTTAACCTCTGACGCGTTCTGAATGGATGGTTTAGTTTAAAATTCTGAAAAATTCAAGTTTTTTAGTATTATTTTAGTGAGAATTGTGTTCATGGAGCTGATGTAGAGGTGTCAAAAAGCAACTGATTTAGAAAAAGAAAAACTAGTACTAATAATTTATTCATTTTTTTAACTTCATTTTTTTGTATTTCTTCGTGTTATTTGTTATTTTGTGAATATTAGTTTCGGTTTTATATTGTTGCTTGCTTATTTTTGTTTATTTTTTGTACGTTTTGTTTTTATTTCATTATTTTTCTTCACTTGTGTTCTGTAAGTGTATTACTTTGTTCATGTTATTTTGTTAGTTTAATATTCAGTTTTGTTAATTTTACTGATCACTTTGGCAGTTTTTTAAGATATTAAATTTGATACAATAGGTTAAACTTTATATTAAAATTTGTAACCAATTATCACTAACTTTGCAGCCCTACGATGAGAAATGACTCAAGATATTACAGTAAATAAATACACTTTCCAAAATTCTACTAGTTACAAAATGTCACAAATTGTTTCCAGTGAAATAGAGACTTCTCCCATGAAATCACATTGTATGTCAAACCATGGTATTTTATGTGATATTCTTACGCATTTTCATCCTTTGCTCTGTTATTCAACACCATTTGGTCTCGTGTCAGTTTGCTCCAAGATCTCCTGTTCACATAATCCTAACCCCTAACCCTTAGTGTCTGTTAACTGACGTGGTGTGAACGTGCATGCGGAAATCTTATAATGCATACAGATAACACACCAATTAGTGCCAATTAAAAGTGGCATGTGTATTTCTGAGAGTTATGGTATCACATTGGTGAAATAGGCTGTGAAATGTGCATTAAATTCTGTTCTAAATAGTGTTAAAAAGTCTTAAATTTAACCCTGTGTAATCATATTTATCAGAAATGTTCACAATTATCTACATCTGTTTTTCCAAAGCTTAGTCAGGACCCAGATGGATTGCAAAAATTTTTTACTGGGTTTCTAATCAGTATAAGATAAGATATGATAAGATAAGATGTACTTTATTGATCCTGAAAGGGGGAGATTCAAATATACAGTGGCACAAGACAATTCAATTCAATGGTATTTATAGATCCCCAAATCACAACAGCGTCATCTCACAGGGTTTTACAGAGTTGATAGGAGAGAAAGTCCTAAAGCATCCCCTGTCCTTAGACCCTCCTTCTCAACAAGAAAAAAACTCCAAAACCCAGTAGGAAAGAAGAAATCTTGGGGAGTGAAGGAGAGGTCCACACTCCCACAGGCTATAGATGAACGTCCATTTGTAAATGAATTGGGGGGGGGGGGTTTGGGGTTACAGATCAGCACAGGAAACAAGTGAGTCAGTGCAGATCAGATACTGCTGAGAAAGGAAGCACTGGGTGAATAGTCATGAACAGACTTGGTATTTAGATTTAAGAAATAACAACTGCAGATGAGAGAGAGAGACAGGTGATAGGACGCAATGCCAATATGTATGTGACAATTAGAAATTAATGATAAAATTAATAATGACTGCCTTGGCGGAGGTTTGCAGGTTTTTTTCTTTCTTTCTTGTGACAAAAACAATAAAAAAGAACCAAAAATGGACCTACGACGTTTCTACTGACAGTGACGTTATATTATACTGTGACAGACTTTCAATAATTTTGTGTTAAATTTAATTTTATTGTTTTTTTCCTAACATTTCTATCCTATTGTGTGTTTTCCAGGTGATTTTGAACATTCAGACAGACCAGTGTGTTAGGACCCGCCCCTCTCATCATCACTGGACAGCTCATGCACATGCACGACACCATGGGTAGCTCCCCTGAGGTGCTCTCGTGGACTTCCTGCCCCAGTTTGCTGGTGGGCAAGCTGAAGGAGGAGCTCAAACTAACGGTGGTTGGGGACGCCATGAAGAAATCAAACGCACCCAACTCCCAGTCTCCTCAGGCCCCTCCCTCCAACTTACCTCCTCAGATCATCACAGACTTGGCTCCGCCCACACACCTGCCCGTCCCCTTGCAGACGCTTCAGACACCGGGTCAGGACGAGGATACAATGCTGGGGGGCATCAGTCCCCCAAACACGGCCTTGAGTGTGGACTCAACGAGAAGTGAAGGCGGGCACTTTGACAACAGTGTCCTTCAGCTACAGGAGCAGGACCAGGAGGAGGCCGGATCGCCCGTGTCCTGCGAACACGGCGGGTGCGGAAGTGGTATGGAGGAGCAGACGGGAGAAGGGGACTGTCCTATGGACCATAGCCAGGACGGGAGGCAAAGCCATCCGCATCACCCTGACGACATCAAGTTGCACTTCCACAGAGCAGGGCCTGGGTCTGGGGGCTTCCTGGAGGGGCTGTTCGGCTGCCTTCGACCGGTGTGGAACATCATCGGGAAGACGTACTCCACAGAATACAAACTACAACAACAAGGTGAGGTGTTTGTGCCATCAAGAGAATATACGTCACAATCCTTATGGCTCTATGCTGCAGCACATAACATCATGTTATATTAGCAATTTTTTTATGGGTTTGATCACACTGAAAGATATAGCTCTAAATTACTTGATAATTAAAGGGAACCTATTTGTTTAATTAATGTTCTACTTTTCATTAAAACTGCTTTGCACCTCACAATGTATGAAAAGGTAATGAAAAGGTGCACTTTTCAGCTACAGTTGCCGATAAAACAAACAGAGGCTAGAGTGATTAAAAAAGTGCAATATTACTTAAAATTAAAACTGCTTGGATTGGAGCAATGAATATAAATCCATCCAGGCTTAACATAAATATTGATAAAATACTGTCATGGTTTGTGAGACCTGTCAAATCCTAAACCATGTCTAGTTATTTATTTGATTTATTGGCTCCCACCATCCAAACACATGCACTGATAGGTTAATTAGTTAATCCAAATTGCCCATAGGTGTGAATGTGAGAGTGATTGTTTGTCTACATATATACGTTCAACCATGGCAACTCATACAGGGTGTACCCCGCTTTCACCCATTGTAGCTAGATTAGGCCCCCACAGAGCCCTGCGACCCTAGTGAGGATAAAGTGGGTTCAGATGAGACGAGCTGAGATTTATTAGCTACTTTTCATTTACAGTCCCGGCACAGATGTTGAATTTTCACCATAAAAGGTAGCACAATGTTATAAATATACGTTTACAATGCCCAAACACAGATGAGAATTATCCAAGTTGTGCAAAACAAAATTTATAATTAATAATACATCAGACAAAGTGACTAAAAAATGACTAAACTTCACTTGGAACTTACAGGTAGACATGTTTATATAAAAAAATACAACAGGTAGGACAGAAAAATGTCTAATATTGGCACCTCCAGTTATTAATGTACCCGTTTGCATATGATTTTGAACTCATTATAACAGGTCTAGTCCTGATCCTAGAGGGCTGATATCATGCATGTTTTAGACTATAAAACAAGCCTATCATCATCAAGCTCTGCAGAAGCCTGATACCCACCATCAGGTGGACTGGGAGAGGGCAACATCTAAAACATGCAAGATACCAACCCTCGAGGGCCAGGATTAGACACTTCTGCGTTATAAGGTGATGGTCGTTTGATTGTCACAGTTGAATTCTGCTCATGTGCAGCTGTAACTACAGATGAGATCTCAGTGTCAGTGAAAGTATGCAGTCTGCTGTGGCTGCACCAGTACTGACTGTACTTATGTTGAAGGAGTCAGGTTTTGCTAAACCCACTTTTATTTGTCTTTTGTACATTTACAGTTTTCGTGTGTTTGGACACTAATACATTGATTGATATGAATGTCAAAACAGAGGAAGTTGAATAACGAAACGTGACATATAACAGATTTTCAGAAATGAGTGGGAAGAAATATAATTTATAAGCTCCCACCCCTTCTCCCTATAATTAATAAAACATAAATAACATTAATTAATAACAATAATATTCTTCCTAGTCTAATCATATCTATACTATATACTAGAATATGCCTGTTACTGAATTATATATATATATATATATATATATATATATATATATATATGTGTGTGTATATTACTAATAAAGTTTTAATTTTAACCCTCCAGGTGCTGCAAAGCTATTGTTATATTCATTCCACCAAAGATCATTTGGATTTCTACAACCCATTTTAATTCCAGGTTTAGTTTAGTTTGTTATACTTTATAACTAGTTACGTTACGACATTTGCACATATAAGGTCAAGGCTGTTTTCTCAACGGTTGTAAAACTGAAAATATGTTCAAATTTTGGAGTCAATCACCTAAAATGTTGAATTGTTGGTTGTATTAACAAACACAAGTGGCTGAAGATGACAACAACCTGGAGGGGGTGGGGCATAAAGTGGCTAATTTACATTTAAAGGGCCAGTGCCCAGTATCATAGGGTTGAAGTTGGACATGTGGAGTTGAATTAATAAAGAATTCAGACCCAAGCAGAGCATTTGTACTACATGTAAACCACAGAGAAATTGTTTTAAACATGTAATTCCATAAAAACAGACAGACGTAGACCCTCGTATAGGTTCCAGCTCATTTTTCTCAACATGTCAGAGTCATTTTTCTGTCTAGAATCACTCTTCTGTGCCATGTTTTCTGTCCTCTGTATTTGTTTGTGTTGTCTTCAGGTTAATTTTCATCTTAAATATCTGTGTGTCTGTATGGAAAAACACAAAGCACCGGTCTGAATGGCAAAAACCAACGTAACATAGTAACAGAGCATAGGTGTTATGTGACGTGTTTCATAATCCTGCTCAGTCCTTCCTTCAGGTGTCCCTGCTGTTTTTCCTAATTTGCACTGATGCTGTAACAGAATAGTCGTCCGTTAGTGGACTGTATGGCTGCTCCGGGTGAAGCTGTACAGCTGTCAGTTTGAATTGAGGTCATGGTAAAGGTAGTCTCACCTTGCTGCAGGGCTGCCTGTTCAAGCTGGACTCAAGCTACAGGATATGAGCTGTGGTCAGACAGAACTGGGTTAGGTCACTTATTCTCCGAAAGTATAAAGTTAAATATTTCTATTACGTAGCAGCTTCTTCATGCAGGTTTCAAAATAAAAACCATGTTGAAATCCATTACATTTACAATATTGTTTTAGGTTATTTTTCTCATTATAGCTGATGTTGTGCTACAGTACCTGTACCTGTGAGTCACACTTCATTTCAGTCATTTTTATGTATGTTTGGTTTTAGATGTCAGTTTCATTTTAGTTTCATAAGTATATCAATTGTTTTATTTTTTCACTCTTTAATAGTTTCAGTTTAGTTCTCATTTATTTTTAGTTTTAGTGTGAGTTTCAAGCATCCAGCCATGATTTATGAAATAAGAAATAATGCAAAACGTTATCAATTTTTGAGCTTGACTGACAACAGTGATCTGTAATTTCATTTTAAATGGGTGAAGATTAAGTTGGTTGTACCTGTAGTTTTGCTTCTTCAGTTTGTGATGCTTTATTGATTTTTTTTAATTTTTTTTTTGTATAAATAGGAATAAGAAAAAAGGACGTATTAGAAAACAAAATTATTCTAAATTTATGGACAGTAATGACTTACCAGTTGCAGTTTATTTATCAAGAAAGAATCATCACCTTGTCATAATACTTTCATGAAAAGTGGTAAAAACATTTATTCCAACCTAATGGCCAACAGTGTATAAAAAAACAGACTTATTAACCAACTTTATTTTCATTTCAATTAATGAAGCTGTCATTATCTAGTATGATAAATTAAACATAATTGGAACACGCCTTTAAATGTTGTGGTTTAACTTTGTTTATTCCTCAGTTTAGACTTTTACTTCTTACAGCATAAACTGCCCAAAAACAAAAACCTATTTTCTGATTAAATGTCATTCACGTGTTTCCAGATATGTGGGAGGTTCCATTTGAAGAGATTTCAGAGCTGCAGTGGCTCGGCAGTGGTGCTCAAGGAGCCGTCTTCTTGGGCAAGTTCCGTTCAGAGGAGGTGGCCATCAAAAAGGTGCGCGAGCAGAAGGAAACGGACATTAAACACCTGCGGAAACTAAAACACCCCAACATCATCAGCTTTAAGTAAGTCCCAAACCACTGAACCAGGAGGCCTTTGGTTTGTTATGATCCAGATCTGAAGCTCAGTGTGTTTTCCTCTGGTTTTCCACACAGGGGCGTGTGCACCCAGGCTCCTTGTTACTGTATCATCATGGAGTATTGTGCCCAGGGGCAGCTGTATGAGGTGCTGAGGGCGGGACGCAAAGTGACCCCGAGGCTGCTGGTGGACTGGGCCTCAGGCATCGCCAGCGGCATGAACTACCTACACCTCCACAAGATCATCCACAGAGACCTCAAGTCCCCCAAGTGAGTCTCCTTTTCCTGCAGGTTTAAGGACGACAGCATATCTGAAGACTTTTAACCTGACTACTAGATGATTATAGTACTGACATTTTTACACTGCAAAAATCCAAATCATACCAAGTATATTTGTCTCATTTCTAGTCAAAATATCTCATCACACTTAACACAGCACCGCTTTGATGCTCTGTGGGACATGGCCCCGGTTCACCGGCCAGGGAGGGGTCCAGTTTAATTATTTATGTATTTATTTTATTCTTTTTAATTTAGTAAATCTTTTAACTTGTTCCTAAAATTGCGGGATAACGAGGTCTGATGTAAAACACTTTCTGCTCCATACACCATGTATGAAAAGTGCGATATAAATAAAGTTTGATCGATTGATTGAAAATAACACATAATCACCTAAAGAGTAACTTTTCAGTGAGATATAAGAGCTTGTTTTTAGAAAGTAGATCTTGAAAATCTTATTTCAAGAAATCTTACGAAATCTTAAGAAAATGTTCACATGTTCCATTAGCAGATTTTTTTGTCTTGAATTAATTAAGCAAAAAAAAAATTTAAATACATAAAAAAATTCTTCAATTGAGCCAAAAAACAAACAATAATAAATATATATATGCCTATAGAAAAAGTTACAATTATCTTGGTAAGAGTTCCTGAAGTAAGATTTTCAAGATCTATTGTCTAAAAACCAGTTCTTATGTCTCACTGAAAAGTTATTTTCACTGAAAAGTTATTTTATATTTTTTATTTTTGGTGATCATGTTTTATTTTAATTGTAATGAGATGGTTTAAGAAGATTACACTTGGTAAGATTTAGATTTTTGCAGTGTAGTATTTATTTATTTATTTATTTATTACATTTTTAAAAACAAACAGCTTAGCACCACAATCAAATCAAAAATGGAGATTTACAGTCAGACAGATTACCATCACATTCACATCTATATAATAGAATAAAACTCCATTTAAGAGCAGATTAAAGCTTAAGGACACATTTCCCTCAGGAAAACCCAACAAGACTAAATGTAGTTGAATATATCGATCTTGTCAAAACATCTCATGGATTATGCTAAAATATTAGCTTTCTCCATCTAGAAATAAATAGTAGGGCTTTGTTAGAAGTCCAGTGTAATAATACATTATTTCAGGCACAGAATGTTAAAATATTATATAATTTCCTATTATGTTTATTACTAATATACTTATTTGGTAGGTCAAGGAGAAGCTATAAAGAATCAAGATTAGTGTGGGTTTTGAGAATTTTTCTAATTTTTAAGTAAGACAGTTTAGTTTTTCTGGCATGATGGGGGAAAAAATAATTTACAGAAGCAGCGATCATTATTTATTAACGTTGTGTTTTATTGATCACGGTAGTTTTAAATTTTTTCTCAGTGAATGTTCTAGTTGAAATCTTAAACATAATAACCCCAAGTAACGTACTTATGTGCATTCTCTGACCCCTAAAATCTGACCTTTCAAAGGACCAGTGACGCGGGATCCACATTTCTAACAGTGTTGAATCACTATATAAATACATTTAAATGAAGTCGTCCTGACACGCCAGGCAGTACAGTATGTTCAGCTTGTTTATCGCTGTTACGCAGCAGCCCGTGGGTGCTCTGACCACAGTCTTAAAGGTAAACTGCAAAGCTCAGTAAACAGCTCAGCAGCCTTGTTAAAGATGTGTTCGCCTACAGCAGCAACAACAATTCAGCCTTTTCAGCTGTGACTACTATGACATTAGCTGAAATGCCATTCTCAGAATTAATAAAAGCTGGTTGTTCCTTCGTGTAAGAGTGTGACACAGTGTCCTGTCTTATCCTGCTCATCCTGGATCGTCCTCTCATACACTGTAGCCCTGTCTCTCTGATCAATATCATCGCGCTGCAGCAGTACCAAACCCTGTATTAGTCAGCAGAATGATAGCCGGCTGAATGTGCTGGAAAGGTCAGAGTAATTCTCCTAATGGGCAATTCAGATGCAGCCGTTTCCCTTGGGTAGAGTGCAGATTTTAATGCTAGAAGATTAATTTTAAATGCTAAAAATTTGCTTTTCAAACCAGTGGAATGTCATTAAACTCAAGTCCCCTAATCTGGATTATGTTGATCTGGGTTTATAATAGCCAGACCCACTGTAAGGTCACTGCATTGGGCAAAATTCTAATGTTAGCTTTTACTGATCGGTAAATCTATGCCTGTTCTTTTGTTTTGTAGCGTGTTGGTCACCCACAATGACACTGTGAAGATCTCTGACTTTGGAACATCCAAAGAGCTCAGTGATAAAAGTACCAAGATGTCGTTTGCGGGTACGGTGGCCTGGATGGCTCCAGAAGTAATAAGAAACGAGCCTGTATCTGAAAAAGTAGACATCTGGTGAGTACAAATAGTCTGAAGAAATTAATATTAATAATTAATAAAGAAATTAATAAATAATAAAAATATTAGATTTGTACAGTGTTATTCAGATGTTTAAGTTTGAAGTGGAGAGCAGTTTGATCTCTGTCACTTGTTGAAGTAATTGGACCTGTCTGTCTAAACCTGTGTCCTGCAGGTCATTTGGAGTTGTATTATGGGAGCTGCTGACTGGAGAAATTCCCTATAAAGATGTAGACTCCTCTGCCATTATTTGGGGTGTGGGCAGTAACAGTCTTCATCTTCCTGTACCCTCCACCTGCCCAGATGGCTTCAAAATCCTCATGAAACAAACATGGTGAGTGGAGATACAATATTACATGTTTGATATTTTCTGATCTCCCATCAAACAATGAAGCATGGGTTGTATACTTGGAACAAATGCCAACTTGTATACCTCCCAGAACAGTTAAAAAGTAGAAATTAAGCTCCTCTTTCTTCTCTCAGGCAAGGCAAACCTCGGAACAGACCGTCGTTTCGGCAGATCCTTCTCCATCTTGACATTGCCTCCGCTGATGTCCTCGGAGCCCCTCAGGAGACATACTTTAAGTCACAGGTCTGCTTTACAACTGCACAACACACACATTTATGTTCAGTTTCTACATGGCACACAATTGTACTTTGTTTCTGCAGTGGTGTTTGTAAGTAAATATTTAGTGCTTGTATTCAGGTGTTGTACTTTAGCAAAAAATGACTCCTTGCATATCTACAGTTCCGTTCAGAAGTCTTAGGCAACAATAGTGATGGTGTCTTTACATGGTTACAAGTGTAATATCTATTTCAACTATGAAATAGAGGGAAATATTGTTCACGGTATTAAAAACGTGTTTACACACACACACACACACAACGGCATAGCATCAACAGGAAACAATCAGTATATAGGGAAGAAAAGTGCACGAAGGTGAAGGCATTTTAATCTTTTAGCATAATATATTTTATTTTTTTAGTAGTGTATCTTATCGTTTTAGATACGGATAGAGGTGAAGGTCCTGGGAAAAACGTGTGTTTTTATGTTGTGTTGTTTTATGGTGTTTTTAAGCTGGAATGGTGACACAGAAATTTCCTGTAAAGGATCAATAAAGGATCTATATCTATATCTAAACATTGGATGTTTTGAATGAAACCTGGTGTAAAACAATAAAATATTAGTTCACTATATCTCATATTATCTGTGCAGAAGAGTTCAGGACACAAAGTACTTGATAGTTCAGACAATTTTTCTGATATTCTTGTTTTTATCCAGGTTCCATATTTCAGATGTCTCTTATTACAGAGACAGAGGAAAGCATTTGTACATTATACCATAATATAGTTAGATTATTGGGCGGCGCAGTGGTGCAGTGGTTAACACTCGTGCCTCACAGCAAGAAGGACCCTGGTTTGATTTTCACACCAGACCTTTCTGTGTCTGTGTGGGTTTTCTCCAGGTACTCTGGTTACCTCCCACCATCCAAACACATGCACTGATAGGTTAATTGGTTCATCTAAATTGCCCATAGGTGTGATTGTTTGTCAATATCTGTTCAGCCCTGAGATGAACTGGAGTCTCATAGAGGGTGTACCCTGGCTTCCATTAGGCCCCCAGTGACCCCTGTGACCCAAGTGAGGATAAAGCGGGTTCAGATGATGAGACCAGTCATATAATTGCAACAAACCCACTCATGGCCTTAACCCTTTTGCACAGTACTGTTTATAACTTCAATCTTCTACTCAGTTATGTCTCATAAGCAAATATTATACTTTTTTCCTCCACCCTGTTTGTCTCACAGATGAATGCATTTATTTCCTTCCACTCCAGTGAAAAGATTACTTTAAAAAACTGTCATAAACTGAGGGAATATTCTCCTCCTTAAGCTTAATAAACTGTAAAAGCACTAAAATGGATAATTGTGAATTTGACCAGTTTGTCTCATCTCAAGAAAGGTTGACAAACATATGATAATCATATAAACTATGATGCATTGCTCTGGATTAAATACCCAACAGAATATAAATAAGCTAATCTTAAACAGTACTTTTTCTTTTACGTTTGTCAATAATGCATATATTCTGACATGTAAACATAGCTCTGAGGTTAAACTGTGTGATTTAGTTTCTAATTTGTCATTTTGACTGTCTTTGTTTTCCACGTTGCAGTCTGAATGGAGGGAAGAAGTGAAGAAACACTTTGAGAAGATCAAAAGTGAAGGCACGTGTATCCACAGGTTGGACGAGGAGCTGATTCGACGCAGGAGGGATGAACTCAGGTGAGTCAAGATCGCAAACATTCTGTACATGTCATATGAATGAGGGCGTGTAGTTTATGCCTTTTAGTCAAACATTGACAAAAATGTATCGATAACAGATTACAGTTATCATCATTCTTTTCAATTTCATGTTTTAAGTGTTTTGATGTTCATCTGAGAGGGTGACATTTCCTCTTCTTTTGCTTTTTCAGGCATGCACTGGATATCCGAGAGCACTATGAGAGGAAACTGGAGAGAGCCAACAACCTGTACATGGAGCTCAGTGCCATCATGCTGCAGCTGGAAGTCAGAGAAAAGGAACTGATGAAGTATGTGGATTCATCATTTATCGCCTTCACTGCCAAACTGCTCCTCCCTTTATTTTAGACCTCACTACATATTAGAAAACAACTTTATTTTGAGTAGCCATATGTTAGAAATTATGAGAGTTGCTCATCTTTGACAGTTAATGGTAATTTAATTTCTTTAAAAGAACAGAATACAATAAAGTCTTTTACTTTTGAGGCACTGTGATTTAAGATATGATAAGATCATCTTTATTTGTCCCATAATGGGGCAATTGCAGCATTACAACAGCAGTGTACATAACAAGAGCAGCCATGGAAGAATTCCTGGTGAAAAATATTTAAGACAAGTGGTGCCAGGCACAACAAACCCCACCCCCCTTTGCACATAGTTTACCTGATTTGCCCTATCTCTTTTCATTGTGAAAACACATTGATGGTGACTGTAACCTTGACCTTTGACCTACATTCACCAAGATTTTAACGAGATCTATTCTGGACCACTTTGCACCTTTCCTGAAAATTTCATGGAAATTTTTTAGACCTCATATATATATGTATATATATATATGTAAGAATTAAAATAAATATAAACATAGAATGCACTTCTACCTATCTTGAAGTCAGTGACAAAACCTAGACCTAGATCTAAACTAATTACTTTGTTTTGTCATGTACATGTTCCACTCATCCAACTTCACTGTTTCTTAGTGAGTTTCTGTTCCTTGATTTGTTGCCAGTTGACCCATTTCTTCACCTCTCAATATTTCCTCTCTCCTCATAGAAGCTGCTGTGTATATTTTCTGGTGTTTACAAAAAATCTGTAAGAATGAAAGACTTGTTTTTGTGTGAAAGCAGGACAACCTGTACTGTATTTGTATGTACATTTACAAAGTTTAGTGGAGTTTTATTTGGTGAAAATGCATTGCACATAAAGGTTTTCTTGGTTCCCTGTAGGAGAGAACAGGCAGTGGAGAAGAAATACCCCGGCACCTACAAACGTCACCTGGTCAGACCCATCGTCAGATCTAATGCTGTAGAGAAACTCATCAAGAAGAAAGGAAACATTTCACACAAACCTGGGATGCCTTCAACCAAAAGGTCTAAACCTGCACTCATTCATTGATTCAGTTTATTTTTAAGTTGAGGTGTCAGCCACATCTTCAGTGTCCTAGAGGAGCTGAGCAATGAGTAAATAATAAATAAATAAAACAGGCAACACTTGGCTTTCAGATGTGGATTACTTGTCAAAAAAAAGAGTGTATAACTTAAGAAACATATTCATAATTAACATATTACAACAAACAGGCTGACTAATAATTTATAATGAGGGAGAAAAAAAAGAAAGGATGCATTAATTAGAATTTTTGCAGTTTAACTATTTTTATTACGAAAACATTAACATGATGAATTGAGTTAATGTGTTATATCATTCAGAATAATGAAACCACTGTAAAATATATAATTATTATACAAATAATAAAGTGATTTTCAATATAGTATCATTTTAAGGATAAGCTGTAACATCATGCAATTAAATGCTTCAAATGCCCTGAGGATGAAAATTAAGTGACTTTAAAATGTCTCTGCAGTTAGTTCCAAATGATTATTCCTAATTATTAGAAAATGTAATTGGAGTGTGTAGAACATTAATGTTTGGGTTGTTAATATTATACATTTGCTTCAGGCCAGATTTACTTCGCTCTGATGGCATCCCCAGTGTGGACCCCCTGCCCGCCCCTTCACCGTTGTCAGCCAGTCCGAAAGTCTCCACGCCTCCTGGAAAGTCCCGCTACAGAAGCAAACCTCGCCATCGACGCGCCAACAGTAAAGGAAGCCACAGTGAGTTTCCTGGAGTACTGAAGCCTGCAGCTGGAGTACCAGAAGACACCCAGTCTCTGCAGGAGCAGCCATACCACCACCACCACCACCATCACCACCACCCACCCACCGAGGGGCCCTTCCTCCCCTTGAAGGGCCGTGAAGAGGCTGTTGTCAACTGTGCCAACAACTTGCGTTACTTTGGCCCTGCTGCTGCCCTCCGCAGCCCTCAGACTGACCACATGCAGCGCCGTGTGTCCGGTTCCAGCCCTGACCTTATTTCCACCGCTGTAGATGCAGACACCCGTCAGCGGACTACATCCACCAGCTCCAACCCAGTTCCGGGGGCTGGTGCTCGTACCTTGTGTCCCTGCTGCCAGGCGCACCCCTTCCCTGGCTGCTTACACTGTCAGGAGACCCCTCCCACATCCAGTCACTCAGAGTTACCCAACTACTCACTACTCAGCACCCAAGAAGGCACCCAGTCTTCTTTAAGGGTGCCTAGCAAAGACCCAGGCTTGGATGGAGAGACCACGAAGACAGCTGAGCCACAAGATCAGGAGGCGTCCAAACACACACAGCCCCTGCCCACTGCACTGCCCCGCACACTCAGGCCACTCAGGAAGGTAAACAGCGCTGCACAACATGTACTAGGAAATCTGTGTGTGTGTTTGTGTTGTTGTTGGGTTGTTTTGGAGAATTTCATATTTTTAGGCTTGACACCTTGCTTCTGTCATAGGGTGGAGATGATTCATCTGAAGAGGAAGAGGGAGAAGTGGATAGTGAAGTAGAGTTTCCAAGGAGACAGAGGTAAAACAGATGGTCATTTATTTTACAATCTTGTTCTTCAATCTTTTATAACACTGTTACATCATGTTGGCCAACAAAAGAAGAGGACAGACTATCCACTACTCAAAACCAGACTATATATCACACATTGCAATTCTAATGTATCTCAGTCGCTGCAAATGAATATGACGCAGCCACTTATTGGTGACGCACACACTTGTACCTCCATTACATCAGTGTTACTCACATCCCATTAGGTTGTGGATTTGAAGTCACAGGATGAGGTGATTGTTGATGAGTGGAGGAAACGTTGGACAGGATAGAGGAAGGAGATGAAAAAGACACACTCAAATAATGAGAGAGAGAAACTGAGGAGCTGGAAAAGTTAAGGTTTCAGTTGTGATTCTGACCTGGAGGCTGAGAAATCATGTCGGTAATGGGGCATAATTATGAACGGTCTTTGCAAACTTACTGTCACCCAAATTTTAATGAGAGAACGTGTACGGAATTACATTGTTAGACACAGAAAGTATAATGTTGGATTTCATTAGTACACTGGTATTGGGTTGTTAAACTATGGAAAATTGTGTGTTTATGTATCATCTAATGTATTACATCATTGTTTTCTTCTTCCTTTTTTCAGTCATTCCTCTCAACATATTTCTTACTGTTCTATACCACAGCCGTTTGACGCTCCTCACTTTTACCCTAAGCAGCATCATAGATTCTTTAACTCATTCATGTCCTTCCAGACCTCATCGCTGTATGAGCAGCTTCCAGTCCTACTCGACCTTCAGCTCAGAGAACCTGTCAGTGTCTGATGGAGAAGAAGGAAACACCAGCGACCACTCCCACAGTGGACCCTTGGACAGGCTGAGCGCCAGTCAGGAGGAGCATCTGGATGAGCTTCTGTCGCATACCCCCGACATCCCCATCGACATCTCCACCCAGTCAGATGGCCTGTCCGACAAGGAGTGTGCCGTACGCAGGGTAAAGACCCAGATCTCCCTGGGCAAATTGTGCTCCGACGAACACAGCTACGAGGTCAGTGATAAATATTCATGCAAGTATTCCTACTATGGGTTCATAGATGTGTCAAAAACATATATATGATTAAGTAATAAATCAATATAAACTCTAATGTCATGTCTTTGATCCAAATTACATACGTTTTTCACTTGTAGTATGTAGATTAACCTTTACAAAGCACATTGTGTTCTTTACAGTGCGAGATATCTGGAACATACTGCCTCATCATCACGTTGCACCTTGAACTTTGACCCTCATACTGACACCTAGTGGACTGTTGAAGCATCACAGTCACACACAGATACAATTACCATAAAAATGTACACTTTCTTGTAAAATACAGCGAGATGTAGCAGGACTTCCTTGTATTTTTGCCATTCTGCTTTCAACAAACAATAATTTTAGACATGTTTAGCTTCTTTTGGCACATAAATAGTATTGCTGTATTGTACTGAAAGATTAGGCAAGTACATGTGAGAACTAAGTCATACAGGGTGTACCTCGCCTTCACCCATTGTTGCTGGATTAGGCCCCCGGTGACCCCCGTAACCCTAGTGAGGATAAAGTGGGTTCAGATGACGACGAGACGAGATGTGAGAATGAGTATTAGAAAAACACCTCAATGAAAGTCTCTGTAAATCATTATACTTATAAAAGTAATATTTTAAAGCTGTAATATGTAGCTTTACTGCTTTAAAATATTTTTAATAACTCAGACTTTCTTATTGCAAATATTTCCAAAATTACAAAGTGTTAATTTCATTTTATCCAGTGTCAGTGGTGTAATATATTTTACAGAACAACGAGTTAACAGACAGAATCAGAATCCTTTGTGGGCATTTGGCATGTCATGAAAACACCAAATGAAATAACATTGAGAAACTATTTCAGCCAAGTTACAACATGAATTATTACTATGTCATAATTTAAGTAGTGATAACATGATTAAGATGAATGATGTAACTCTTATTTCAGCAACACTGCATATTTTTATTATCTGTATTACAACACACAACACAGAAAAGTGAGAATTTATTGATATATTTCACTTGCTATCTAACTTACTACAATATTTAACCAGTGTGTTCAGTGTAATGTAATGTAAGTGAAGTCAACTCATCTTATGTTAAATTAGCACTGTGTTACATACTGCTCATTGTGAATCATTGGATCTGTCTTTACCTTTTTTCCCTCAGAATCCGCTCCAGTTTGGGGACTCGGACTGTGACTCATCAGAAGCAGAGTGTTCTGATGCCACCATTAGGAACAACAAAGCCGGGGCCCCTTCCTCATGGTGAAACCCACACAGGGGCTCTATTCTCTCTTTGCCTGGAGACCATTGATTCCTGCTCTGCCCTGCAGATACAACAGCAATAAGAGGACAACGTTATCAATAAAACTCCCTATAGCAACCCCCCCCCTCCCCAGTAGTTTCTCCTCAAACCCACCCTTCCCTTCATTTACCTGCCCCCATCTCTCAGCACAGCATCCAGGCAACCCATGGCAGGGATTCCCTTTTGAATGATAATGTACAGTACATAGAATAACATTCATAATTTATTTTTGTCTGAGTTTTGAAGGAAAATTCAGGACCCTCTGTATATATTCTCTGATCAGAGCAGAGAGAAACCAGTCAATTGTACGTTTTCAGACTGAAAATGGCCTAATTGTTTGTTGGGGAGAGACTGAGACTGGACAAAAATGGCTGACTGGCTCATTTTACTGTGTTAAGACTGTGAATCCCAACCAACAAGCGCTTACTCTCGCTACAAAACAACCATCCCGCTTCATCTCGAGCTTACAGAGTTCCAGTGACCTGCCTCCCCAGCTCCATCCCAAGTGCGGAACAAGGAGCTCGTTTAAAAAAAATTAAAAATAAAAATGTGAACACCAGCATGAACAACCTGCCTCGCAAACAGGACTTTTTCGCCCTCACTCGACCACCTTCTGAACCAGATTCTCCCCTGAACCGTCCTAGCATGCACCGAACAGCTTGTGACAGCTGCTCCAAGACTGCATGAAGTGGACAAAGCTAACAGAGGAGGAGAGCTGATGACCCTCCTGGCTGACCACGCTTCTCCAAGACGTGTCATTGTCATCACCAATCAGATGTCATGACCAGAGTTGTTGTTGAGAGAGTTATCGGCGACATCTACACAAAGCCCTTCCTCTCCATTTAAACATTACAGTCTCATCTCAGGATTGTTCAAGGACTGTGACAAATTGGACTGGACCAATTACTGTACTGTATGTAGGAATGTTTATTGAGTGGCACATATTACGGACCATGCAGGAATATTAAGAAATAAGTCTTGCCTTGATGTTCAACCCTTTAGTGCTGTAACATAACCCTAAGTGTTTTAGTCTCGATCAGGTGCAGTCTCCCATTTCTCTAAGTCACCTTGATACCGTGTTAGATTCTCCAGCAAGGTGAATATGTGCTAATTATTTAACATTTAACCTGCTGTAGTGAATAAAACAGCAATAACATCACAGGTGTTGTGCTAAAGTACTTATCCCCATCTGGCCATGGGACCATCATTTCGACTTTTTATCTCATAAGTATAACTTACCATGGTGTTTTTATTTTCAGTGACAGAAATGCAAACATAGGAAGCCACTGAAAGAAAATTCCTAAAATCATAATTATGTGATAAAAAAGAAGTTGAAATTATGAGATAAAAAGATTAAATTAGGAGCTAAAGTCATAATTATGAAAACAAAAATGTTAATTATGAGCTAAAAAGTCATGATTATTGATTTTATTTGATTTGATTTGAATGATTTATTTCGAACATGTGCAAAGTGCAACAATAATCCATACAACAATAATAATAATAATAATAACAATGACATGTCCGAAAAGGAGTAGGATGAAGCATAAGCTTATGAGATAAAAAGTCAAAATCATGAGAAAAAAAGTTTAAATTATGAGATAAAAATTTTAAATTGTGAGATAAGAAGTCAAAGTGAAAAATATGCTCCTGTGTCCAGTGGAAACCATTCTCAGTGGGGACACACATCTTGACACAACACCGGTGCTCAGGTTTGGCTCAGTTTCTCACACAGGATTGGTGGTGTCTAGCTGGCTAGACACAGCACAGTGACTGCAGGCTAGAAATGAGCAGCCTATACTGCTTAAACTAGATGCTATATTGTTAGATTTGTGTTAACTTTTCCAGGGCTGATGCTCAGGTTTTACCGTTGCTTATTAAGAGCAGGAGCAATATATCACCGACCACTAGATGGAGACAGCTACAATGACTTACTTTGTTGTGCGTTGAGTAAACACCCATTATTCTCCCTTTATGGATCCCAGCAATAGTACTTGTTCTTAGTCTTATTATTTATGAAAAGGGATGCTGCATCTGTGAGAGAATTGGGTTTTTTTGTTTTGTTTTTACCCGCCCCACCCCTATTTAAGTGTTTGTCATTCACCTTAATGATTCTGCAGGTGAAAAAAAACAAACAAACAAAATGCCAGCCAGGGTTGAATTTAACAAAATGATGTCAAGATGTCAGCTCAAGTGTGCGTTGTGTGTAAGGCAGTATAAGGAATATAAGCCAGAGACAAGCCCACGGAGCATTAAGCTGCTCTTGGTTTTCAGCAACCTCATCTCAGTGTTAGTTCCTCCTGTTGTGTACATATATATAAATATATATACGTATAGAGATATATAAAATCAAACACCTGTAAACGCAATGTGACCTGTTTTTGTCCTCTCTATAATGTATCGCACAGCTTCGACAGAGCTCTGGGCTTTTTTCGCCGGTAAAAAACGAGCAGGAAATTCTTTTACATCCATGTTGCATCAGTATTAAACACTACCGCAGGAGGATGTGAGTCATAAAAAAAAAAAACCTGAGTAGCACAAGGTGAAGCAGACATGACTTATGGAAACCTGTTGCTTAAAAAGCTTTTGGAAAGGTGTACACCTTGAAAAAAAAAAAAAAAAGAACAGCTGCTGCCTTTCCTTGAGCCTGTACACCTTCAACCTTCTTTATTTTACTGTTTACGTATGTGTGAAATAACATAATGTATTGTAATGACTGGGTAATCTGATCAAGCTGTTAATAACATTGTCTTTCTGGCATATATTCTGTGAAGTATGATCGTTGTGAAGTTTTAATTTAATTTAATTCTGTTTTGTTTTTTTTTTCTTTGTAGCTGGCCTACATGATTGTTGAGTTAATTTATTATGAATGACCGATAAGGTTTAGTGTTCTTTTTAATTTCAGGCAGCTTTAAAAATGTTATGACCTATGATCTCTCCTGAAAAGTATTAATCAAAGGAAGCACAATGAATCAGTATGAGAAGCAAGACAGTATTTGTGAGGTAGAACATAAAACATTGTCATATCATTTGCATCTGCTGTCATTTTTAACCCTGCAGGGGACCATTCATTACACATATCCTGATTGCAAATGACGTATAGATCATATAGATGAACTGACGTTAAATCTAAGGATCCTTTCTTTTTTTTTTTTTATCTCAATATAAGCTTTGAGGATTCACTTCTGTACAAACCCAAAGCCAGTCAGTGGGCTTTTCATAGCAGGGTAATTGAGACAGACAGAAACAAAAAACAAACTTCGAGGGCATGTTTAGTACAGATTTCTGTACTTCCACGGTGATCCTTTCTTCTAATTATAATCAAAATATCAGTTACTTACATCTGAATTTCTGTGAAATTGTCTCTAACTGTAGACATCATGTTGCCTCATCCCATGTATCACACACCTGTTTCTTTGTTATTCTTTTTTCCACCTCCCTTTCCTGTCCAATGGCATTACGATCAACCAATCCTGTTTCCTGTATTATTCAGTGTACAGTGCAATGGGTATCTGGGAGAATAAATAAGAGCAAAAAGCTGCATGGAATAAATGCTGATGTACTGTACCCAAAACTCTAGTGTCTGTCTTTTTTCTTCTTTTTTTTTTTTAGCAAAGAATGTTTTCAATTCAATTATCAAAGTTTTAATAAAGACATATAGTGTGATTTTATTATTTTATTATGCTACAGGAGTAAAATAATCTTTCATCAATTGTTTTTTGTGCCAATTATTCACAATTATTACATTATATTTACTAGTTTGCTGTACTAACAGTCTGCACTGTACCAAAGTTAAGCAGTAAGTAAGTAAAAGTACTTCATTACTGTATTTAAGTAGATTTTTTTTAGGTATCTGTACTTTACTTGAGTATTTATTTTTCCGGCAACTTTTTACTTTCACTCTCTAATTTTTTAAAAATAAATATCTGTACTTTATACTCTTTACATTCTCTTATATTTCAAACTAAACAGATCTGACAGTACAAAAATGTGTCCCTTCAGAGTCAGAGTCAGTGGAGGAGAGAAACTGTGACTTTATATATTATAGTTATATGACTATTCTCTCACAATTTTGACTTTTTATCTCATAATTTGGACTTTTAATTTCACTATTTTAATATTTTATCTTAACACACACAGATACAAATGGAACAAAATTGAAGAAAAATACTAAAATAAAAAAAATGTATAAAAATAAACAAAATGAACAAAAAAAGAATAAATATTTACAAAATAACAAATACCATGAAACAATTTGCAAAACAATGAAGTAAAAAAAAGAAAAAGAAAAATAACTTGTATTGTAATTTGGTTCCAATAGTTTTGTTCTTTTTTTCTAAATCAGTTGCTGTTTATCTCCATGAACAAAACTCAGTAAAAACACAGATTTAATTAAAAAATATATATTTTTCAGGATATTTAAAATAAACAATCCATTCAGGATGAGTCAGCGCTGACGCACGAGGGATTTAAAGGGTTAAATCAAACTGTGAACACGAGGGTTTTTAACCAGGATTTAAATGAACAGTGTTTCAGATGGTCTGAGGCCAAAACTAAATTTATTAAAATATATGCATTTTTCATTTATCAAAAACAAGAAAATAACCACTTCTATTCTGCTCTTGATATACAGCTGCTCAGGTCTAAAATACTTGTAAATATAAAAAAAAAATAAAAAATAAAAAATAAATACGAATGTGTGTTACTAGTCAGTGGCACGTGCGCGCCTCCGTCTGTCGTACGTGCTGCTATTAACGTCCTGAAGTTTTGCGTAAAGACAAGAGGCGGATGTTGAAGCCTGTCGGTCGCAGCTGGATTGTGCAACAGGCCTGAACAGATCCTCCAACAGAAGGCGGAGTCTGCGCAGAAGGAAAGTGTCATAGAGTGAAGTCCAACCGTGCGCAAACTAGGAAGAGTCCGACTCAAAGAAGGAGCAAAAGGAGCAGATCAACCCCAGGTTTAGTGTAAATTGTTAGTTTGGTGTTTTTGGAACCGAAGAGGCTGAAATGACCGACCTGGAGAAGCTGAGGATGACGGGTACAGGTCGTGCCATGGCGGTGCTGACCAGTGGAGGAGATGCACAAGGTGACCAAAAACTATCACAACTAAGAAGAGTGTGAGCAGTCAAAGGGTTTATCAGCAAGTATGAAGGAATAATAATGTAGCCTAGAGTTAAAGGTTTATATGGTGAAGGTTTGCATAAAGAAATAGACACATCCATGACCTGCACAATCAACATGTTTATATGTGAAGTTAAATACTCCACTTGGTAAGGAAATATATTTAATATTTTTTTACATGTAGTGTCCAAATGGTGTTATATGGTTTTCTAGAGTTTTAAAACTACCATTACATATATTTACTATAAAATGCATTTTTATTTTCTGGGTGAGGGTGACATTTCTTTATTTATTTTGTGATCTATCTACATTTACTCTTGACACAGTGTCATCTACAGTGAGTCTTACACTTCTGATGGCATCTCACAAGTCTTATCTTTATTTTGATACCAAGATAATTCACATAATAATTGCAGTGATATACTCTTTAGTTTGGGCATGTAATTTTACCACCAAACAGCCTCAAAATAGGCCCAGGGTTTAACAGGTTAAACTTCCAGTCATTGTTACATCATTCCTCAGACCCAGCAGTGCATGTTTGTCCTCCTGAGTAGACAAGTTTCACAGCAAATAATTACAAAAAATATGACAAAACATCATTGTCTACTGCAAAATATAATAATATAAATCTGTAAACACTGTTGCATTATGGTGTGGTTAATCAAGTCAATTTTTGTTGGGTCATCCAATAACTGAAAGGTTGGCAGAATCTGCGAAAACCACATGAGAATTGGCCGATGCCAATACACTTAAAAACACAAAAATCGACCCGATGTATCGGCCAAATGATGTATGGGTCGACCCTTAGTTTAAATATTCAGAAAAATCTAACTTTATTGTTTTGTTTTTTTACTGAGGTGTCAAAAGTCAACTAATTTAGGCAAAAGTAAAACCACTGGGACAATATTTCAATACTTGTCTCGTCATCTGAACCCGCCTTATCCTCACTAGGGTCGCGGGGGTCACTGGGGGCCTAATCCAGCTACAATGGGCAAAGGCGGGGTACACCCTGTATGAGACGCCAGTTCATCTCAGGGCTGAACATATATAGACAAACAATCACTGTCACATTCACACTTATAGACAATTTAGAGTAACCAATTAACCTATCAGTTCATGTGTTTGGATGGTGGGAGGAAACCGGAGTACCCGGCGAAAACCCACGCGGACACGGGGAGAATATGTAAACTCCACACAGAAAGGTCTGGTGTGGGATTCAAACCAGGGTCCTTTTCACTGTGAGGCACTAGTGCTGACCACTGCACCACTGTGCCACCCCCATATTTCAAATACTAGTTCTGTTTTCTTTAGTCATTTATTTTTGCAATTTTTTCCCATGTTATTTTGTGAATGTTAGTTTTTTATCCATTTTGTTGCTCATCTTGTGTATTTTTCTACATTTTGTTTAATTTTTTTTCTTTAATTTTGTTCCATTTGTCTTACTAATTTTGTTTTTTGTGTTCATTTTAAATTATGACTTTGCTCATTTTGGTTCATATTGTTTTACTTATTACTGTGGAACTGCTAAAGTCTAAGGAGTTGAAGGGTTAACTGAATCATGTGGAAGAGGAAATGTATAAAATGTGCAGGACACTGACCCTCCAGGACTGGAGTTTGACTACTGTGATCTGAAACGGAGGTCTTCAACCCTGGTTCTCGGACCCCACTGTCCTGCAGGTTTTGCATGTCACCCTGCTCGAGCACACCTGATCCAAAGCAGTGGGTCGGTATCAGGCTTCACCAGAACTTGATAACGAGCTGATCATTTGAATCAGGTGTGTTGGAGCAGAGTTGTATCTAAAACATACAGGACGGTGGGTCACCAGGTCTGAGCTTCAGAACCACTGCTGTAGATGTCACCCTGCTCTAACACAGTGGGTCGTCCTCAGGTTTCTGTAGAGCTTAAAGAGGACCTTCTTATTGGAACCTAGTGTGTTGAAGCAGGGTTACATCTACAATAAGACCCCGTCTGCGTGGATATGAGTTTGAGTGAAACCAACGTACTTTCTTAATGGATTGGCCTTTCGTCAAAATGGGACCGGTCTCACTGATACCCCAAAACAAACTCTTTGGAAAATGTATCTCAGTGGGAAGATCTGGATACGATGCTGTTTCTGTATCCATCCTGACAGGTAGCCGTGTGTGTTCACACCTACGTCATGACCACATAACTATAAAAACCCACCGCCTCACACCCATAGCATTCATTCTCCTCACAAGACGGCGACAATGGCGAACAGAGTAGCAGTGGTGACTGGGTTAGAGCAGCGTTTCCCAACCCTGGTCCTCGAGGCACACTATCCTGCATGTCTTTGATCAGGGGTGTCAAACGGCGGTCCTCGAGGGCCAGTGTCCTGCATGTTTTAGATGTTTCCCTCTTCCATTACACCTGGAGGCCATTACATCATTATCAGTCTGATAAGGAGCTGATTATTAACTCTTTAAGTGTCAGTGCTGATGTGTTCTGAATGGATGCTTTAGTTTAAATATTCAGAAAAATTCAATTGTTTTCCTTTTAGTTTTGTGCATGGACAAGGTGCCAAAAAGCAATTTTTTTTTTTTATTGTTATTTTATTTAAACATTTTTTAAAGGCAAAATTAAAATTGCTGGGACCAAATTTCAATACTAGTTTTCTTCTTTCATAATCCCCCCCCCCCCCTAAATTTTCCACATTTGTCATTTTGTAAATATTTATTATTTTTGTTGCTCATTTTGTTTATTTTTCTACATTTTGTTTATCTTTTATTTTAGTATTTTTCTTTGATTTTCTGCCATTTGTGTCTTACTTTGCTCATTATTTTGTTAGTTCTCAGGAGTTAAAGGGTTAAACTGAATCATATGGAAGAGGGAAATATCTAAAACATGCAGGACACCGGCCCTCGAGGACTGGAGTTTGACACCTGTGTGCTTAGATGTTTCTCTCTCTAACTGCACCTGATTCAAATGATCATCCAGGTCTGCAGAAGAATGATAATGACCATCAGGTGTGTTCAAAGAGGGAAACGTCTAAAACATGCAGGATAGTGCGCCTCGAGGACCAGGGTTGGGAAACACTGGGTTAGGGTATTAGCAGTGTTATATTCTATTGTTCTCTTGTATCCGGTGGGACTGGCTTACAGCGTGCATAGTGATGTGACATGTGAATTGCATAATTTTCAGCAAGTGATTCGCCCCCATGCTGATGTGGATTTTTACTGAAATACTTCCATTTTTATGCCATTTCTTTTTGACACTGTTTCAAAACTAAACCTCTATCAAACTCATGTGGACGCAGCCTAAAACATACAGGACACGTGGGTCCTGAGTACCAGGATTAAAGAACACTGATTTAATGTAGTTTTAAAAAAAAAAATGCAACAAAAGTGGTTTTCTGGGTCTGAGGATAAAACACTATAAGCAACAGTAGAAAAAACCAGCATTAAAATCAACAAAAATTAAATGTTTGTCAGGATACACACATGTTCAAATGTGTTTAAAAACAGTCAAAAACAAAATGAAGTCGAACAACCAGAGCTTCATGACAGTTTAGATGAACACTGGCTGTGCCTCAGTGTCATTTGAGTCACAAGTGTCTTTATTTATGCTTCAAACTCTTTACATTACTTAACATTTTTAATTCTGGTGGTATTGTATTCCAGATCTGAGGAGTAAAACTGAACAAATGTTGTTTTGAATTTTGCTTCCTCTACCACATGCGTATATCAGAAGATCACCTGACCATGTGTAAAAACTGATTTCACAAATGAGAAGGTAATTTAAAAAAGCTCAGAGCTGAACAGATTGTTTTCCTAAATCATACAGTGATTTACTTTTATTTGGTTTTGGTCCAGTGTTTTGTTACTCCTCCTGCCAAAGTGGAGGCACAGGTGTGGTTTTTGATTTGGTTTGTTTGTTTGTCAGTAACTTGATATAAAAACTGCTGGACCCATTTCCATGAAATGTTCAGTAAAGGTGTCAATCAAATTACATTGGATCACAAAAATGTGTTTTTGCAATGATAAGCACTAGGGTAAATGAGGTAAAATGTTTGAAGGGTGGGGTTTGTTGTCCCAAGCAACACTTGTTTATATAGTGACTAGTTTTCTGCTTAGTTTGTCAAATGAACCTTACACTGTACTTCCACTGATATGTAAGGGACTGTCCTAGTCTGCGTTAACGATATGATCATAATAAAACTGTGTAAGGAGATTTATTTTTCTAGGGGGGTGTTCTGTGGGAGAGGTGACAGAATGTGACCTCAACAAAGCCATGTGAAAACCACAGAGGCCTCAGGAATGAAGATATAAACAAGAGGACAGGACGTGAAAGATAAAGCAAGACAGAAGAGACACAAGATGGAAATGATGTGGGGTGGGTGGGGGGCAAAAACTGTATAAAAGATTCAAAATATAAATGTTCAACTCACAAAGGTGTGGTGACATCAACTATCAGTTTCTTCTACACGAGTGCCAAGTTTGAAATAAATTAAAACTAATTATATTTTTATAGACATTTGAAAATTCACCCATCTTAAGTAAATGGAAAAAAATCCTACTCAAAATGAATTAAAAATTTTAACTTTGACTTTCTACTTCCCTGTCCACAAGGAGGAAGGGACATTGGTGCACTTTTATTTAATTATAAGGCCATGCTTGGTCTGCTTTTCTGTAATTTAATCACAGGCAGAAGTGTTGATTCATACTAATTGCCTTCAAATGATCAATTTTCACTGTGTTCCATTTGCCTGCACGGAACTGGGAAGAAGGGCTTTGTCTTACGCTGCTCCCATTACATGGAACAGACAAAAAGACTGGAAGCTGCCAGAAAAAAAAACTGCTTTTGAATCCAGACTGAGAGGACTTGAGGTCAACTCATTTAAATATAACTGTTTTTTTTTTATATAATTGTATGTAATTTTATATATCGTCTGTCTGTAACTCTGGACTTTCCTGATTAAATAAAAAAACAAACATATTTTCCACACTATAGGGTGCACTGGAGTATAAGGCTACTGTCAGTGAATGTTTTTTTTTTTTATTCACACACACACTGGACTATAAGGTGCACTCGGTGAAACGAAACAGTCCAACTTTATTAAACACATTCACAAATGATCAATGAAATACTTCTATTCTAACATTAATGAGCATATTCCCAATAATTCCCAACCTTGTTGAGTTGGAACAACAATGGAAGACTAATTAATTAGAAAAATATTACTATAATTCCTGATATGTTTTGGTGAATTGTGGTCCTGTGGTTGATAAACCTCTGCTCTGAGCCTGAAGGACTAGTCATTTTCAACCTCCATAAATCATAATGAAGTCACATCTACCACATGCTCTGATTTCCTCTCGTCTAGAATGTTCTCAATCCATTATCGGTTTTCTCTTGTCCTTGATGCAGGGATGAACGCTGCTGTTCGAGCTGTGACCCGAATGGGGATTTATGTCGGGGCCAAGGTCTATCTGATTTATGAGGTAAATAAAACCCTTTACTGTTTTAGATCAGTTTTATGAGCCTCTTGTGCAAACATGACCAGTGAAGCCTGTGTGGTTCAGCGGTAGAACTTATCAGACCCTTTGTCTCATGTGTTATCAATAAACATACTTATACAATGAAAAACAACAGTAGACATTATGACGTCAGTAGTATTATTATACTATTACTGTACACTATATGTGATGTTTTTGGATCTTTTACACATGTTTGAACTACTTTCACACTGGAAGGGGTTACACACATATATAGCTTTTGCTGCCATGTGACTAAAAACTATGAAAATGACTGTATATTACTAAGATTATTTAGACACAAGAGTGTGGATTGTCGTCACACAGTTGAAGATGTGCTGAACCAGGTCTAGTACCTGTTTGGAATATTGACTGAATCCCCTTTATATGGTGTTGTTTTATTAGATGACTTATTGATTAAAAAAAACAGTCTTATAAAATGCTTGTAGTTGCTCTTAAGTGTGTCTTGGAAATTCAGAAAAAAGATGAGAAAAGGTCATTATTAAAACTTTTGACTCAGCGATATTGTGTAAAATATGACATGGAGTTCAGTTTGTTGCATTGACTCATGGTAAGAAGGTTCTGGGTTATTTCCATGTTCCTCCCACTGTTCAATAACATGCATTATAATAAAATTGTATAGTTATAATGCAAAATTGTAATTGGTTTTAAAAAAAAAAAAAAGGTTCATGTCAATTACACATAGGTGTGAATGTGAGACTGAACAGTTGCTATCAGACTTGTGCAGAGCATCCCTCAACTTAACTTATGATCCTATGGAGAATTAAATGGTATATAAAGTATATATGTAAATCAATATAAAGGGAAATGCAATAAAATGTAAGCAAAGGCTATACATACATAGTCATTCATGCTTCCACAATAGAATGTATAAATGTTTAATCACATTTTTTGGCCTTGTAATTTTGAACTTTGACCCTGAAATGTAGGAGTGACCAGGGTGGGTCATGGTTATCATTACTGCTGAGTTTGATCATTTAAACTAGGGATGTCAAACACATGGCCCGTGGGTCACAAGTGGCCCATTGTGCAAAAATAACAATAATATTAGCAATCAAGGGTGTCGCATACAGCACAATGTTAGGACCAGTAGAATTTTACTACAAAAAAAAGGGTTCCCACGTGTCCTGGAAAACCTGGAAAATTATTGACCAATTTTCCAGTCATGGAAAATAGGGGGGGGTAAATGTATCTTCCCCTTGTCATGTGACATTATGTATTTAAGCTGAGATGAAAGAAAGGAAAATGTTTTTTAGTGATTTATTGAAAATGAAATAGGAGACTCCAGTTTGTCAGGCTAATGCTGTGACATGGTGTAATCTGTGGGTGTGTTTGCATTATGATGCATTTGTCAAAATTATTTTTCAAATTTTACATCAAACATCTGAGTAATGAACATAGAAACAATCTGGGTAAATGTAAGTTACAAGTTAGGGAGGTGGGGATAGGTTGGATTAGTGTATGTCCTGGAAAATAATTCCATGGAAAGAGTGGAAATACTTACAACTCCAAGTTTTTCTTTGCAAAAAATGATTGTCTGTCTTTATACATCATCCCTGTGATGAACTGGTGGCTGGTCCAGGGTGTATGCCGCCTTCACCCATACTGTAAGTAGCTGGGATAGGCTCCAGTGACCCCTGTGACCCTAGTGACGATACAGTGCGTTTGCACAATGAGTGAATGAATGGATGGTTTGTAATAATTATAAACACATTCATAAAGTAATATTACATTTTTTTTGCTGGAACAAAGAGAATAATTTGGAGTTTGTTATGTTTGGATGCTGTTATTTCTGGTCCTGCCCAGTTCAACATTATATTTGACCTGAACTAAAATGACATTCCTTTATTTGTTATGGATTTATGATGTAATTCTGACTGCCCAACTATTTCTAAAAAATCTTATTTACAGGAAAATCTACAGCCTATTGCGGATAATATGGTTTATTTTCTATATAGTGGTAGAGAAATGTCCTTTTTTTTTCTCAGTGAAGGTGTTATACACTTAGATGCATGCACACTGCAGTGGCTAATGGTAGGAAAAACCTTGACTTTCTATATTCTGTGGTAGTTGGATCTATAGCTATGCATCATATTCTGTAAGATCAGCTTATTACAAACATTAAAAATCAGGGCATGTGGATATGTATGGATTTCACAGCTTAGGAAGGACAAATGATGATGTTAAAATTAACTAAAGCTGTCGTTAAGTAAAGCACAAGTAGCTCAGGTTTATGTTGAATTTTCTTCCACTGCTGCTCCTGTCATTAAACTGATTCCTGGTTCTGTCTCAGGGCTACCAGGGCCTGGTGGATGGAGGCGACAACATCAAATTGGCTCATTGGCACAGTGTGACCAACATCATCCAACAGGTACGTGCAGAAGTAACATCTATGACGGCTGTGGTAAAAGACAGTGGTTTTGTCTCTCAGGTCCTAAACATATGTTTATATCTGTTCTTTGTCATGATCTGAATAGGTTTTTGTTTTTCCACCTGTCTAATACTGGCTATAAGGGAAAGGGGCCGTACTGCATGCACTTAAACATTTTTTTAGATTAAAACAAAAACCCAGCATGTGGTATTTTGAATAGATTTTGGTTTGTTGTTTTGTGGAATATTGTTGCTTATAATACAGAACATTTTTGTTCTGACAATTTCATTCCAAATATATTATGAGAAAAATACCCCTACCCAAAAATCCTTTTTATTTATTTTTTTGGGGGTGTCGGTGTGGTTTTGTTTTATCCAGAAATGATCTTGGAATGTTTCAGTTGAGGTTGACTGATATCAGTTTGTCCAAATTAAAAAAAAAATAATAATAAAAATCGTCACATAATGGCTGATGTCTTCAGCCATTATTTTAAGCAGATTTTTTTTAAAAGCACAATTATCTTAAAATACTATAGAAACACTTGGATAATTATGATTTTGATATGATATGCTGCAATATAAATGAAATTATTAATACACATAGATTTTACTTTTAACATTTATTAAATTTCAAGCGCTGCCCACATAGGTGCCTGATCAAATATAACATTTTTAGTACTGATAAAATATCTGCTTTAAAAAAAATTAAGCTCGATATTGAAAAAAATACCTCTACCTTTCAGCCTTATACTATGATCATTTCAAGGTCTGTGACTCTCATATTGGGTATCACTTTTGTGTGGATCTAGTGGAACACATTCTGCATGAGTGTATAAACATGTTCACTTTACAGCTCGGTAAAAAAAAAGATAAAAAAAAAATAATTATTTATTATTTGTGAAGACTTAAAAATGATCAATGTAAGTGTAATTTTGATATATTTTGTTTTTTACTTACTTGTATACTAACACTGGTTTATTTACAACAATTTTTTCAGTACTATCTGTGTTCAATAAACCAGTAAATAAACAGGGTATCGGTGGTTTAATAGTTTGGTAACAGTCATATTATGTAATTACCATGTGATAAGTCCTGTATTAATCAATGACACATATTGGTAATGGTAATCCTTATGTTATAAAACTGAAATTCATTTTCTACTTTCTTAATGTAACTGAGTTTCTTTATATTTTAGGGTAAAAATGTAGATTTTGTATGTTTAATACCTCAAAATCAGTTTAGCCAAATGCAATGGTAATGTTTGATTAAACCAGATATTGCCACTACTGTATTAATACTGAGCTTTAATGTGTCCCAAAGTGTGTTGTAAATAACTGTTAGAATGGTTAAGTGGTGTGTTTTTCAATCCCACCGCACATCAGTTGTATCACAGTTATACCTGTGTGTGTGTGTGTGTGTGTGTGTGTGTGTGTGTGTGTGTGTGTGTGTGTGTGTGTCACCTGGTATTTTCACATGTGTGTACCGGTGCTGCCTCAGATGGTTTGGTAACACTTTACATTACAGATCACAAATAAGGTGGTAATTTTGATGTAATTTGTGACAAAATACTAATATTGTATGAAATGTGCCTGTTGTACCACCAAAGTTTAACACACTGGCTTACTGTATGCTAACATCTAGCTGCTACTGCTAGCTAAGTCTGCTAGGTTGATATATAATGGCCAATTTGAACCAGTTGGCTAACTATTGGTTACCATGGTTACAGTCTGCTTTTCCTTATTTAAGCACAAACTATATATTTTACGAGACATATGTTTCCATGGGTTTCAGATCCTTCAGTGTTCTAAAGCAGAATGCAAACAGAATTATTGAGCCCAATTAGAAATGTGGTTTCATAACATTCATACTTTGTAGAAACTTTTCCTCTTTACCTTTTCAGAACTTCACTGAAGAATTACCACTAAGAATTATCGCCTTAATAGCAATCGGTTACCTGTAATAAATGGTTATAAAGGCATTATTACCATGAAATTACATCAAAATAGCCGTAGAATTACTACCTTGTTAGCGAGCTGTAATGTAAAGTGTTACCGATGGGTGTGTACTAGGGTTTCTGATTTTAGTCTCTTGCTGCAGGGTGGGACTGTGATCGGCAGCGCTCGATGCAAACCCTTCACCACACGTGAGGGCAGACTCGCCGCCGCCTTCAACTTGGTAAAGAGAGGCATCACTAACCTGTGTGTGTGCGGAGGAGATGGCAGCCTCACAGGAGCAAACCTCTTCCGCACCGAGTGGAGCGGTCTGCTGGCGGAGCTCGTACAGAAAGGTGAGGTCACGGAAGGTGGTGACGTCCACTGAAGACAAAAAAAGTGGTGCCAGACACAACGAATTCTGCCCCTTGAGAACGTTTGTATCTTAATGGTTGTTTCCATCTCAAAATGTGAGACTATAGGTTTAACCTTTTCAAAGTTGCCCAAGGTCAAAGGTCATGATGCCATTTTGGAGCCTACATGTGCTTAATAGGAATTGAGTACCTATCACCACTCTTTTTGGAGTTGTGACCATTTAAAATCATGTGAACTTGATTTTGACCTTTCAAGAGCAAAGGTCATGATGTCAGGTTTCCTATCTGTCAGTAATGGTAACTAAGTGTGTATGTCCACTCGCTTTTCTGTTAGTCTTTTTGAGTTTTTAGGTATTGACCCAGTGACCCTTGACCTCTTGGGTCAAGAATAGGTCAAAATGTATACACATGATGCAGTCTAAGATGAAAAGGTCAAAGGTTATGTCCAAAACTCGCACATCAACAGTGAGAGCAAAAAGAAGCTATATGCAAAACTAAGGAGGATAAAAGAACGGAAAGGAAATTCCTGATATGCCCTATCTCTGATCATTATGAAAACACATTTTTGTGACCTTGACCTGTGACCTTCATTCACCAAAATTTAATGGGGTCTAGCCTGGACCACATTGCACCTTTCCTGAAAAATTCCATGGAAATTGGTCCAGTAGTTTTTGTGTAAAGTTGCTGAAAACCAGGCGGACAAACAAACAAACAAACAAAAAAAACTAACCAAAAACAATGTAGCAGACAACCTCATATAGACTGTTGGTACATAATTAAACATGATGGGAACTACTCCAGGCTCCACTTATTGGTACATAAAGGGCTTTGAAATATTTAACTAAAAGTCATGTTCCCCACAATCATGTCCAAACTGTTTAAACAAACCAACAGTAACAGACTTATCTGTATTATAATTCAGTTGTTAAACCTGCTCTGTCACATATTGGAGTAAAGCATGAAAGATAAACATAACATCACATGGATTTGATGGAAGTCTGCTGAGGAACATGTTTAGTCAAAAAAGATACCACTCGCCACCAATCTCACTAGATTATTACCCCGCCCCCTGAAAGAGAGGAAAGGGGTATTGTGTTTGTCAATGATAAACTATTGGTTGAATTCATAACTCATTTGGTTTATAGATTAACAACAACAACCCAGAATACAATTCATACTTTGTGATCATTGGGTTAAAGTTTAATTTTTTTTTTATGAATTCTTACAAGCTTTCTTCCTATTTTTGTTTAATGAGCAACATTTGAAATATCTGTAATTCTGAATAGATGTGATTACATTTTGAAAAGTAGATCAAGGTTAAAAATTGTAAGGAATTTTTGCATCTTTTTTTCCCCATTTATGACTGTAGTGGAAACAATGTCTGTCCTAAAAACAAATTTTAATTCTTAATAATAATAATAATAATAATAATAATAATAAAAGGTTGAAGGCTTGAATTAAGAAAAAAAAATCAGCCAATGGAACAAGTGAAAATGATCTTAGTAAGATTTCTTTAAATAAGATTTGCAAGATCTGTTCTCTAAAAATGAGATATTTTGAGAAAAATACATTTGATAAGATTTTTAATTTTTTTCAGTGTATTGGGTAAAATTTCAAATGTCTATAACATTAATTTTGTTTGTTTACTTATATATATATATATATATATATATATATATATATATATATATATATATATATATATATATATATATATATATACAGTGCCTTGCGAAAGTATTTGGCCCCCTTGAACTTTGTGACCTTTTGCCACATTTCAGGCTTCAAACATAAAGATATAAAACTGTAATTTTTTGTGAAGAATCAACAACAAGTGGGACACAATCATGAAGTGGAATAAAATTTATTGGATATTTCAAACTGTTTTAACAAATAAAAAAATGAAAAATTGGGCGTGCAAAATTATTCGGCCCCTTTACTTTCAGTGCAGCAAACTCTCTCCAGAAGTTCAGTGAGGATCTCTGAATGATCCAATGTTGGCCTAAATGACTAATGATGATAAATGGAATCCACCGGTGTGTAATCAAGTCTCCGTATAAATGCACCTGCACTGTGATAGTCTCAGAGGTCCGTTTAAAGCACAGAGAGCATCATGAAGAACAAGGAACACACCAGGCAGGTCCGAGATACTGTTGTGGAGAAGCTTAAAGCTGGATTTGGATACAAAAAGATTTCCCAAGCTTTAAACATCCCAAGGAGTACTGTACAAGCGATAATATTGAAATGGAAGGAGTATCAGACCACTGCAAATCTACCAAGACCTGGCCGTCCCTCTAAACTTTCAGCTCATACAAGGAGAAGACTGATCAGAGATGCAGCCAAGAGGCCCATGATCACTCTGGATGAACTGCAGAGGTCTACAGCTGAGGTGGGAGATTCTGTCCATAGGACAACAATCAGTCGTATACTGCACAAATCTGGCCTTTATGGAAGAGTGGCAAGAAGAAAGCCATTTCTTAAAGATATCCATAAAAAGTGTTGTTTAAAGTTTGCCACAAGCCACCTGGGAGACACACCAAACATGTGGAAGAAGGTGCTCTAGTCAGATGAGACCAAAATCGAACTTTTTGGCAACAATGCAAGACGTTATGTTTGGCGTAAAAGCAACACAGCTCATCACCCTCAACACACCATCCCCACTGTCAAACATGGTGGTGGCAGCATCATGGTTTGGGCCTGCTTTTCTTCAGCAGGGACAGGGAAGATGGTTAAAATTGATGGGAAGATGGATGGAGCCAAATACAGGACTATTCTGGAAGAAAACCTGATGGAGTCTGCAAAAGACCTGAGACTGGGACGGAGATTTGTCTTCCAACAAGACAATGATCCAAAACATAAAGCAAAATCTACAATGGAATGGTTCACAAAAAAACATATCCAGGTGTTAGAATGGCCAAGTCAAAGTCCAGACCTGAATCCAATCGAGAATCTGTGGAAAGAACTGAAAACTGCTGTTCACAAACGCTCTCCATCCAACCTCACTGAGCTCGAGCTGTTTTGCAAGGAGGAATGGGCAAAAATTTCAGTCTCTTGATGTGCAAAACTGATAGAGACATACCCCAAGCGACTTGCAGCTGTAATTGCAGCAAAAGGTGGCTCTACAAAGTATTAACTTAAGGGGGCCGAATAATTTTGCACACCCAATTTTTCAGTTTTTTATTTGTTGAAAACGTTTGAAATATCCAATAAATTTCGTTCCACTTCATGATTGTGTCCCACTTGTTGTTGATTCTTCACAAAAAATTACAGTTTTATATCTTTATGTTTGAAGCCTGAAATGTGGCAAAAGGTCACAAAGTTCAAGGGGGCCAAATACTTTCGCAAGGCACTGTATATATATGATATGGTGACATCAGTACATGCATGTCATCATCATCATCATGCTGCATCAATGCCAAAATAAACATGCAGGGGGGGTAGGGGTAGTTGTGCCAGACACCACTTTTTACTTAAACTGTTACAGAAAACACTTTAAAGGAGTTATATATTGTATTTATGTTCCAAATGAGTGAAGTGTACAAGAACACATGTCGGATAAAAACCAGCAGTGAATCAACACTATGTATCCATAGACTATATTGTTCATGGAATAAAGCATAAGATTAATTATTTACACACGTTTTTTTATATCAACAAGTTTTGTACTCAAAAACTGAAACTCTTACAGTAGCACTAAGTAAGTGATCCAACACATTTGCATATTTGAACTTCACAGCTCTTTATTCTGATGGGTTGTTTTTTAATATTTGAAAGCACAAATACTCCATGTAGTTCCTTTTCATTACGAGTACCTTATTAATTCTACAACCTCACGCCACCTGCAGGAAGGATCACAGACACTGTGGCCAAGCAGCATGACCATCTGAACATCGTGGGGCTTGTTGGCTCCATAGACAATGACTTCTGTGGCACCGATATGACCATTGGAGCCGACTCTGCGCTGCATCGCATCACGGAGATCGTCGACGCCATCATGACGACTGCACAAAGGTCAGACTGACAGAACAAATAAGGCCTCTGTCTGTTGAAACTGTTATGACGTTGCTTAATGTCACACCTATTTCCATTTTATCTACCTAGTTATCGAAGATAAAACATCAATGTATGTTTAGATCTGCATAGATACTGTATCTAATGTATTAATATAATGTTGATAATGTATTGCAAATGGTTTTGTGTTGGTCACCTTTTGATGTATTACTAGTTCTACTGACACACGCTAAAACCTTCCTGTATTGTTAGAGAAATATTCTGAATTTATAAGTAAAATACTGTGTTTTGATTACATTACAACAGCATACGTGCTGATATAGACAACAGTCACCATCCACACGATTACTCTCAGCATCATTCCTTGCATTAGTACCATTAGTTCATGGAAAAGAAGAAGAAGGAAGGGAAGAAGAAAGGAAAACAAGCAAACAAAAAAAACCAACTCTATTTGTTACCTACTTTTCTCTCTGTTCATTTGTTTTTTTGTTTTTTGTATATATGTATAGTACTTCCGTTATTTATTATTGGTATTGTTATTATTGTTATTATTTTTCTTATTATCATCATTTTTGTACAATGGGGAAGTGAAGAAGGGGTAGGATTAAATAAGCTTATGCTTCATCCTACTCCTTTTCAGACATGTCAGTGTTATTATTATTATTGTTGTATGGATTATTGTTGCACTTTGCACATGTTCGAAATAACTCATTCAGATCAAATCAAAGCAGGTACACTGACTGTTCATGCAGAGGTGGACCTTACAGACCCTGTAGACCACATTGGACCTGACAGTCTTGACTCACTGTCTTTACTGGAACTGGTGCTACATTATCACTGATTTGTAATGTACATGGAAACATGTCCCTACACAGTAAAAAGAAGCAGTGTTTTATTATGCACATTAGTTTGTTTTATTGTAATAACATATGTGTATGTAACCATTTTCTGTCACGAGTGCTGGTTGCATTTTTCTACTGTAAGCGAAGTGCTTTTTTCATGAAGCCTGTTTGGAATAGTTTCTATAATCTTGTCTGGACTTGTCTGGTTCCACTAACATCCTGCTGCTCTTCACCAGGCAATCATAAAATGTTTTTTTTTTTTTTTGTTGTTGTTTTTTTTTTTTAAATGTACACTGCAAATATCCAAATGTTACCAAGTGTACTTTCCTCATTTCTAGTAAAACTTTCTCATCTCACTTACAATAAGCCATAGTCACTTAAAGAGTAACTAGTAATTGAGATAGAATAAGTTATTTTTAGACAATAGATCTTGAAAATTGTATCTCAAGAAATCTCTTAAATTTGACTTGTTCCATTGACAGTTGCTTGAATTAAGTAAAAACAATCTTGAATTGAAAAAGAGTCTGCCAATGGAACAAGTGAAAATGATCTGAGGTAATATTTTTAAGATTTATTGTCTAAGAGTAAGTTCTTATGTCATATATATTGACTGGAAATGACAAAACACTTGGTTATTTTTATTGTTTTAGTCCATAGTGTTGTTCAAATTAGGCTTATTTTTTGTGAGAGGATCATCTTAATGTAATTTTCCTTTTTTAATTTTTCACACTAAAGACAAAATTTGAGTCGTCATTTTTTTGTTGTTCACTTATTTCCTTTTTTTTGTGCAGAAAAAATAACATTAAATTATGGACATATTTACATTTACAAACTATCCTGTAACAATAAAATGTGAATAATCTGAATAAATATAAACAACCTGAAAATTAAGCAGTTTTTTTTTGCTTCTTTTGTTTAGTTTTTTTGGCCGTGTAGACTTTTTTTTTTTTTTTTTTTTTGCCTAAGTGTATCAGCTTTCACTTTAACTGCTGTGTATTTCTTATAGCCACCAGCGCACATTCGTCTTGGAGGTGATGGGGCGCCACTGTGGGTGAGTGCACTTGTTTTTATTCTTTATGCTGCTGTCACATACGTTTTTGTGCAGTAACTTAGTTTGATTCATTTGTAGGTATTTGGCCTTGGTGTCGGCGCTGGCATCAGGAGCAGACTGGCTCTTTATTCCAGAGGCACCTCCTCTGGACGGGTGGGAGGACCGAATGTGTGCCCGACTGGAGGCGGTAAGGCATAAAAACTGTCCACAAAAGATACTATAGATACAAGTTCAGTTCACATGCATTTGAGCAGCAGAGGAGGATTATGAGTCGCTCTTGAAAGATCACAGGGATGTGTATTCTTTCTTTCTTTATTTTAATGAATGTGTTCTTTCCCTCAGAGCCGCAGTACAGGTTCAAGGCTCAACATCATCATCCTTGCAGAAGGAGCTATTGACAGAAGTGGAAAACCCATCACATCAAATTATGTAAAAGATGTAAGTGATTCAAAAGACTGAAGGTGATTAACCTATAATGACCCAAACAGCCACCGGCAGCCAAAAGCTTTTACTGATTTAAAAGGTTTAATACCGGTTGGTCCACTGATCCTATCAATCCATGTAAATAATTGGTGTAAAATGCAGCTTTTCATCTTTTCATAGTCATTAAACATGACCCATTTGGATGTTCAGAGGCTCTGTAGTTACCATGGAAACGTGGTCATCTTCTGTAACTTCACCAGTAAAATAGATTTTGATCAAAAAGTTACTTTTTCTTCAGGTTTCTGTTATAATAATCCTCAACTTAAATCTGAGCCTTTATGAAAATCAACTTTAACAGCTAAATTAAATACAGGAAAATACCTCATTTTCACTGGGGACCCCCCCCCCCCCCCCCCTCACAAAATACAGAGGGTAATATTATAATAAATAATGTCCAAACACATGCACTGATAAGTTAATTGGTTAATCTAAATTGCCCATAGGTGTGAATGTGAGAGTGATTGTTAGTCTATATATGTTCATCCCATTGTAGCTGGATTAGGCCCCTAGTGACCCCCGTGACCGTAGTGAGGATAAAGTGGGTTCAGATGGTGAGATGATGGTAAATCATTTAGGAAATATTAAATAAAGAGAAAAAAATTAACTTGAGAGCTTCCACCAAAGTAAGTTTGGGTCTTTATGGGTTAATGTGGGCTAATATTCTCATGACTAAACACAGTTGGTAAAGTATATATATATATATATATTGGTCCAAAACGTAACAGTCAGAAAAGGTTAACCTTTATTAGTATAGAACAGATTCCATACACAGGGAACAGACAGTGAGATCTGTGTGTATTTTTTTTATTATGCATCTTAATTATACCCATGGTGTATACTGAAGCTGCTCTCTCTCCCTCTCACTTGCTCTCTCGCCCGCTCTCTGAAGCTGCTCGTAAACAGACTGGGTCATGACACCAGAGTGACTGTTCTTGGCCATGTTCAGCGAGGAGGAACTCCCTCAGCCTTTGACAGAATACTGGTGAGTTTTACAACATGGTTTACTGAGTATATGTGCAGAGATAAGGTGTAACTGTAACATGGAACTTTTATTTAAATATCAGCTTATAAGACATAATGACAGTACTCCACAATGTATAATTTCAGTTGATGATTTTTCCATGTGCTTCTTTCTACAAGGCTGTTTTCTGAGGGTTTCAGGTTTCCACATCACATTCACTGGCTCACATTTGGTGAATTCACAAATTGTACTATTACAGCCATTACCTATCTGCTCCGAAGTGTGGAGTAAAAGCTGAGGCCAGTAATAACTACATTTACAAGCTCAAATGAGCGGCTGGTTTTTTCTCTCCTCGAGCTCCCTCGCAGTCACAATGTCCTCCAAGGCCAATCCACAGCAGCAGCACACGTATAGGACTGAAGTCTGTCTTATTTTTCATATACAACACACTTTCAAGGACTAGCATCACATGCAAACAAAATGTTTTTGCACACTCTTAAAATTGTAGTTGCCTATATTATCATGAAATATGTTTTTGTTTCAAACCATGCGGCTGTATAAGACAAACAAATGCAATGGGGTTTTATTGTTTACAAGTGGAAAAAACCCCAGCTAAATTAGCGACAGTTTCAACATGTTTCTGGGAAGGGAACAATACTTGGCAGATTTAAGTGACTTTACAATAAATTTAATGCAATATATCACAAATGCTTGGGGTATCAAACTTTTTTTTCCCACCACTGTATATATGTAGATGTATAAGTACAGTTGTGGGGAAAAAAATATTAGACCACCCTTCTTTTATTCAATTTCTTGTTCATTTTAATACCTGGTACAACTAAAGGTATATTTGTTTGGACAAGTATTATTTTAACAAAAAAAGGGCTCATAAGAGTTTGATTTCAGAGCTGATATCTATCAAATGTTCCATGGTTTTCTTGATTATAACCAAAATCCCTTCAGTTGTTACATCAAATGTCTATGGCATTGTACTGACAAAATAGTGTTTTAGGCGTTCCATGATTGGAGACGTATATGTTCTCACACACAAACACACACACACACATATATATATATATTTATTTTTTTTCCCTTAAATCTGTTTATTTTACTATTATGATTATTTCTATTCTTACTGTTGTCTATTTTTTATTGATTTGTCTGCTCTTATCATTTTGTCACATTATTTACTCTATTGTATATTCATTTTGTGTTGCCTTCAAGGGTGTATGTTTGTCTGTACGCATCCCTTTTTTTCTTTGATATGTCAAATTAGGTTTGTATGAATGTGTATTTGCACATGAAGTTAAGTGAGGTGAATTGATCCAAAGTACTTGATTTTTTTTTTTTTTCAGGTCTTATTTTGATAGGAAGTTAAACCATAGACTGTTTTGTGGAGAAGGGGTAGGATTAAATAATTTTTACTTTCTCCCACTTCTTTTTGCATTTGCAAATGAAGCCATGTTTCGTTTTGTTCATGTACAGGTTCTTTTTTGGGGGGTTTTCTGTCTTGTTTTCACTAGTGGGGACACTGGGCTTCTTTTGTTGTTGCATATTTAAAATAAATTCAACTGAACTGAACATTAACCAAACTTTCAGTAAGGCAGAGGTGGTGTCTCTGTGGATTCATGTACATATTGTGTCTCTGTGTCCATGTGTTTGCAGAGCAGTAAACTGGGTGTGGAGGCTGTGATCGCCCTGATGGAGGCGTCTCCCGACACCCCGGCCTGTGTCATTGGTCTGTCTGGGAACCGCGCTGTTCGTCTGCCGCTCATGGAGTGTGTGGAGATGGTGAGTCGCTGCACCCCCTTATTTATTTGTACCTTAACAGAACTAGTTTTAAAAACAATATGATTCCTTTGCAGACTAAGTTGGTACAGACGTCAATGAATGAGCAGAATTTTGACAATGCTGTGAAACTACGTGGAGGGTGAGGGTTCAGTTTTCATATTTGTTTGGGATTAGATTTGGTTGTTGCTTAGTCGTCTTTGCTCAAGTAAAAACAAATGGGTTTGTTGCAGGAGTTTTGAAAATAACTGGAACATCTACAAGCTGCTTGCCTTTCAAAAGCCTTCTCAGTCTAAGGTCAGTCCCACCCAAATGCACTAAGGTTCGACCAACAGTTTTTAATTTTCATGTCATTTTACTATTTTCACTTAAATTTTATTTGTGAATTTAATAGTTAAGTTTTTATTATTGTCATTTATGGCTGCATGGCTCAAGTTATATTGCAATAATTGTGGGTAATACTGTACAGTGATTTCTATCTTCAGCTTCTTTGCTCATTTCTGGGTAAAATACTTAGAAATTACTCACTCTGTAATGTGTATTTTTTAATTCAAAGATACAGATTTACACGATACTTAAAATTTAAAAGTAGAATTTTTGGTGTTTTTTGGATTCTGTCTACCCAATTCTCACAAATCCAAAACATCATGAAACAATTGAGAGTGATTATATTACCTATTTAGGCAATTCGACCTGCCTAAATCTTTACCTTTACACTATAAACTTGGAACAATTTTGTTTTCAGACACATTGCTCTTTTTTATTCCTTTATACACATCACCTTTGACCATGGTTCATATACAGAGTCCCATTTACTTTATTTATCAAAAATAAATCTAACTCAATCATTTCATGAGCAGATGTATGAATATTTTTCCTACTCTGATGAGCAACAGTGTAATTACTTGATATTTTAATTGGAACTGCACTTTGATTAATTACAGTGTTAATGTTAATCTTCTCAGTAATATTCCAGGGCCAACGACATAGTTGCTCTATAATTTTAGTTTATTTGAACTAATTTGCAAACGTTTGATTTATTTTGGTAAAGACTTTATACTGGTTTTATTTTAATTATTGTTGTATCTTAAATGACCAAATGCCTCGACTGACATAAAATGTTCAATAACTGTTAAACCACTAATCCAATTGCAAGTAAAGTCAGATAAAATGCATCTTTTCATAATCGCTAGATATAGTCCATTAGAAAATGTTATATTGATATTTATCAGGTTGTGGAGCTATTTTTTGTTCTTGAGATTTTTTTTTTTTTTTTTTTATCCATTTCTGTTTATATAGAATAACTTCAGTTTTTACTCTTTAGCTTTAATGAACATCTACATGATAAATGTAAGAAAATACCTGAATTTTCACTGGAAAATGCAGATGGCAAAATTGGGTGCCATTGTCACCACAAATGTAGGTATTTAAGTGTTAATAAGAAAAACACACACACACAGTTTTAGAATTGTTTCCTGTTTGTTCATTTCCATCTGAATGATCCTCCACAGACTAATTTCTCCTTGGCTATCCTGAACGTGGGCGCTCCATGTGGAGGGATGAACGCAGCGGTGAGGTCTGCTGTTAGATTAGCGCTCATTCACGGACATAAGGTCTATGGTGCCCACAACGGATTTCAAGGACTCGCCAATGGAGATGTATGCTTCCTACTTCTGTCCTACTGTGTAGATTTTACACGAGAAACACACAGTACTGACTGACTGACTTTTTATTTGTTTTTCACTATGTGCTTTCTGTATATAACAAATACTGTAATTATATTTTTACTACTTTACTTTGCACTATTCACTTATTCTGTATTTACACTTTAATATGACGTTGCACCTTACTTTGTTTTGCACATCACTGTTTCTGTTTTACATGTATGTTGAATGCTGCTGCTGTTACGAAGCAATTTCCCAATTGCGGGATCAATAAATTATTCTATTTTTACAATAAAAATATGTACATACTATGTATTTTTAAATAGTATTTTTGTTTTTTTCTTGCACTAAAAAGCCGCACACGTATTGAAGTCGGCTACTGCACAGTGCTACATTATTTATTAGTTCAATTATGTTTTTTATTAGGAAACATTCTTCCACTTAGTACAGGTATAAGGATGCCAAGCTTTCTGGTTTTCCAAAAACCAACTAGCAACAAACAAAAACTACCATTTATTACCATTTATTTATTTATTTATTATAGTTCCTCTTTTCTCATTTGTCACTTTTAGAAATTTTTAGATTGTCTCATTTTTCTATTGTATTTGATGCATATGGTATGTTTTATCTTACTATCTTTTATGCATTCACACTTTTTCTTGCATGTAAATTCTGTTACTGCATTGAACATTGAATTTCCCAGTTGTGGGACCAATAAAGTTTAATCTAATTTGTTGACAGATGTTTGAGATGGAGTGGCACAAAGTGGCAGGATGGACAGGTCAAGGCGGATCACTGCTGGGAACCAAACGGTTAGAAATGGGAATCGTATATTTTTACATAGGTCTATAACTTAAACTAACGGTAAAATAAGAGTAATGCTGAATAAATCCTATAGATATGAATACTTTTTACACCTCAGTTCAATCATCATCTATACACTAACAGATGTTTGTATAAAATATGAGGGCTGTTTTTTAAGTCTTTCCCTTCCTTCACCAGAACCCTTCCAGAGAAAAACATGGAGAAAATTGTAGACAGCATCAAAAAGTTCAACATCTCAGCTTTGCTTGTAATTGGAGGATTTGAGGTAAAGTATAAAAAGCACCCAAATGCACAGCTTTTGTATTAACGCACCGTTGCATCAGAGTGGTTTTATACCAGTTTACTGTTGATGTTCAAAGGCATACAACGGCGTTCTGCAGCTGTGTGAAGCTCGGGCTCAGTACGAGGAGCTCTGCATTCCCATGTGCGTTATCCCAGCGACCATCAGCAACAACGTCCCTGGAACTGAATTCAGCCTGGGAGCAGACACAGCAGTCAATGCTGCCATGGAGGTAAAATGCATTAGCACTGCAACTTTGATGTTTCAGGATGAAAAGTGGGCAGAGTCAGAAAACATCAAGTGAATATATAAGCAGCTGGTTTTACTGATGTACCTTTAGAGCAGCCAGGATTCTGGTTTTACTCCTACTCTTTCATACATAGCTTCTTAAAAATTAATGGGGCTTAGTGTGTGGTTTAAGCCTATTAAAAAATAAATGGACATGTACTTTACACTGACAAAATACAACAACAAAATACTCAAATGAAGGTATAAAATCATTCAGGTTTAATTAAAGTTCAAGAAATATAGATGTTATTGGATGGCCTGATATGGGGGGACTGTGAGTGGGACATCCAAAAACCAAAGGGTTGGCGGTTTGAATCCCGCTCTGTCCGACTCAAGTCTGTTGTGTCCTTGGGCAAGACATTTTTCTCTCCTTCCCTCCAGTGCCACTCACACTGGTGTATGGATGTCTGGTGATCAGGACAACTGTGGCTATAAATGTAGTTTATCACCACCAGAGGGAGATTGTGAGAGTGAATGAATAATGGGTCACTAATGTTAAGCACTTTGAGTGGCCAAAAAAGCACTCTATAAATCTAATCCATTATTCATTATTATTGATATACAGTGATTGTCTTAACTCTTTATCAGACAAGTGACTGTTTTTGGTTAATTCTACATTAACCCTTGTACAGATAAAAAAAAAAAAAAAAAAGGCGTGGTTGGTGGTGATTTTTCACTTAAAGGTTAAATGTAGAGTCAAAATAATTCTGTCTTCACAACAGAAACACCAGACCAGCCTTTTTTTTCTAATATAGATAGATTAGTACCCATCTATAACAACCTTAAAAAGCATTGAATTCTTGAAACTCTCCAATACTTTCGTTATATTACACACTGTTAGCAGAAGAATACATGATCACACATTAGTCGCACTTCCCCCTTCCCATGACGACCAGAATACGTCTTCATAATATTTGTTTGACTCCGATCTCTTTTCCTCCACAGGGTTGCGACAAAATCAAGCAGTCTGCATCTGGGACAAAGAGACGAGTGTTTGTGGTGGAAACTATGGGTGGATACAGTGGCTACCTGGCCACCTACACCGGCATCGCTGTGGGGGCTGATGCTGCATACATTTTTGAGGACCCCTTCAACATCCATGACCTGACGGTAGAACCAAAGAAAATCTCCAGGCTGCATTTCCTGTAGCACTGAGGCCTTTCTCTAATGATCTACTATTTTTTCAGACTAATGTTGGCCATTTAGCTGAGAAAATGAAGAAGGATGTCCAGCGAGGATTAGTCCTGAGGTACGTAACACTTGAACATTAGAGTGGTGGATTGGATCAAAGTTTTATATGACTAACTCACTTTTCAACAGGAATGAAAAATGCCATGAACACTACACGACAGATTTCATCCATAAGCTGTATTCATCAGAGGGAAAAGGCATCTTTGACTGCAGAGTCAATGTGTTGGGTCACCTTCAGCAGGTACGAAGCCACAGTATAACATATAGTGACTCTGGTTCTGGATAAACATACAGGAGTGGAAAAAAGTTTTTGCACAGCCTTAAACTTTTACAGTTTCCAATATTATCTTTAAATATTTGCAGAAAAATATTTTTTGTTTCAAAAGATGCGACAGCATCAGACAAATGGAAGCAATTTTTTTTTTTTTAATTATTATTTATAAGTGGGAAAAATAAGACTAAATTATTGACAGTTTTCTCAAGTTATGTCCTGAATGTTTTTCTGTTGAAACCTCTAGTTTTGACCTTGACAGAACCGGGCATGTGGGTTTGGAGAAGTCAACAATACTTGGCATTTTTCAGTGACATAATGATGACTTTTAATATAATATACTCCTGAGGCCCAAGAAAATGAAAGTTTGAGCTTTTTTGAATTAATGGTCTTATTTGTAAACTGCATAATGCAACAATTTTTTGAGATAAATAAAAAATATTACTAATAATTTATCCATTTTTTATGGAATGTCCATAATTTTTAAGTAAAGCTGTGAAACTTGGCATGAAGTGTCCAAAAATATTTTTCCACTACTTTTCTACTACTTTTATTAAATTTTTTACCACATTGACTTGCATTGTGCTTTAGGGAGGGGCACCTTCTCCCTTTGACAGAAACTTTGGCACCAAGCTGGGTGTAAGGGCCATCCAATGGATTTCAGAAAGACTGACTGAAAACTTCGGACAAGGTAAATCTGAATAATTTCAGCTACAGATAATATTTTTCAATAGGTACTCCTCCGAAAATTTGATTATCGTGTAAAAACAAAAAAAACCTTAAACTGGAATATTGCTTGAAAGTGAGTTTTCTGAAGCTATAAGTTTTAATTGGCAAAATCAGAACAAAAGCTTGAAATGTATTGATTTACATAACATTTGTATATGTGTGTATACACACACACACACAAACACGCATGCACTTAGAAAGACAGCCATTTATCCCACCCGTACGCTTAAGCTCAATCTATGGAGCGTCTCCAGACTATGAGTTCATATCATAGGCTGGCTTGTCAGGCTAAATTATTCCTATTTTTCTCCAACAGGGCATGTGTTCACTAACTCTGCAGACACAGCATGTGTGCTTGGCCTCAACAAAAAGGTCATCTCCTTCATCCCTGTCACTGAACTGAAGGCTGAGACTGATTTTGAGTAAGTACTGTGATAATGTACCTGGGCCTTCCATCAATGCTCCTTATTAGCCTTTAATATTTATGCTTCTGTTGTGCAGTCACCGCATACCAAAGGTCCAGTGGTGGTTGAACATGCGGCCGTTGCTAAAGATGTTGGCCAGGTACCAAACCAGCTTCAACGAATATGTCCCTGGAGAGATGAAGCATCTGACTGCACGAACCCTCAGTATTGACTCCGTATTCTAGACAGTCCACAACTATAATGTATTTTCTGCACTTGGTCACCCTTATCTGCCCTTCCATTATATTTGTACACAGAGAATCTAGTTTTGAATCACTGGAAAAAGAAAATGCAGCCTTCGTAAATGTTTGAGTCTGTGCATTAATTCACTAAATGAGAATTTCATTAAGAGAATTTTTCAGATTTTTCTGTTCTCGTGCTAAAATGCAAGTGAAGTTCCTAATATGAAAAACATGATTTACTACTGAAAAATATATTTAACAGATGTTATAATGTGTAGTGGGAATAGGTTGCTTCTGAATGTCCTATAAATGTAAATTTATATAATTTTTAGACATGCATATATGTGCTATATTATTAAGTGAGTATTGTACTCTGAACAATTTCCATATAAAGTATAAAATGCCTCTGATAATATATCATGTGACTTACATAATATGCCTCACATATCATGAACCACATTTATTTCCTGTTATTTGTACAATAACATACATCCAAACTTCAAATTGTCACTAGGTACTTTACTACAATGTTAAAATAACTGTTATGTTTTTATGTTAAAGTAATATCTTAAATAAATATATTCCAAAATATTGCTTTCAACTCAACTTAATAACTGATGGTCTTAATATGAACAGAAATAATTATGAACATTCCCAAGACTTAGAAATAAAAACATATTAAATAAGATGGTTATACATTTGTCATAGATTCATTTCTAGTTCAGTCTGAATGAGAACTTGACTGAAAAATATTCAAGTAATTGGTTTCGGAAGTAGAATCACATTTCCAGTGGGATTTTGTTTTTTTGGTTCTCAAAAGTTAAAAGAAAATGTGAAGTCATCCTTGGACTTATCTTTTTCACTAGTGTCTTTTCCAGGACTCTTGGGAGTGAAGGGAAACTGGAAGTCATCATTTTTCTCTGGTTGGCTGAACAGGAACTCTAGGGGTGTGAAATCACACAACAATGATCTGGGCTTAGGTAAAGATATCGATATGATATAGTCGACAACTAAACAGTTGTGTGATATTTACCAAAGGAAGATTTAGTGTCTGTGTTTTTCTGAAAAGAAAATAACACAAGTGTTAATGTTCAGGTACCTTTTATAGAAACGAAAAAGTGTCAAATAAAATTGCACTACCTTGTCACTGAAGAAAGAGCTTGAGAACGGCAAACCAGAGTCCTGCAAAGAAACCGACTGAATTTAAAAAATGCAAACACTCAGTATGATGACAGCTTGAAATGAAGGAAGAGAAATGATGGTTGAGGTCAGTGGTCTAATCAATAACTCTTTTTTTTTTTACGTGGGAAACTTTACAGCTCTACCAAAAATGGACAATATGTGGAGACAAAACTGAATCCATTCAACTTCTAGATCGTATGAGTGCCATGTTCCCACAAGTCCTTAACTGGACATAAACTGTAAAACAACTATTTCTTTTTAATTAGCTGAATCTAATTGGAAGCTTATTGTGAAATGAATGCATTTACCCATTATCTCCATTTTTAGATTATGTGAAAAAGCCATAAAGCAGGAGACCTTCAAGACTGTAGATGTCACCAAATGCCTTTTATCAGCATGGCAGCATGGCAGCAAAGACCAATACTTGTAAATCTCAGAAAGACATCCTCTTTCTGCTGGTAAACCATGTTGTATGAAGTGAGGCTCAGCCGTGCACTTTACCATATCCCAGCAATTAAGATGCACAGGTGTGAGTGCCATGCCTTGTCAACTCCACTGAGTCTGGTTTAGTAAACTGGTGTGAGGAATACATAGCTGGCCATTACAACTCAAACTGAACCCATGGATCAATGGAAAGTTAGTGGGCTGGAGCCAAACAATTCACTTATGTTCAATTTACACAGACTGACTTCCAGAGACATCTCTCAACCTCACTGAAAAAATGTCTTTTAGATGAGTAATACTGCAACTACTAATATTCCCCCTAAATTCCTGCCAATCCAGAGCAGTTTGTCACTCATTTTTGTATTGATCATGTAAGTGCATGTAATGATTATTTAAACTTTTTTAAGTAAACTTTTTAAATGGTGAAATCACTTTCTTTTTTTAATGCATTCCTCACCTCATCCTGAGAGCCTGCATCTAATCCAAATTCAAAGAATCCAGGGGTGCTCGGAGCAGAGTTCATCGAAAACAAAAAAGCTGGAGATTTGGTATCGGGGGCTCCCTGATGTGGAGAGCTGACTGGGCTAAAACTGAGGCAAAGACATGGGAAAAGGCAGACATGTTGAATAGCTGCCTATGAAAGTAATTCAATGTTGGACAAAATGAAACTGTACTTATAAGGAAATCCTGGAACTGAGGGCTGAGATTTCATTATTTTTGGAAATGACTGAGGGCCTGTTTCTTCAGATGATGGTTGTGGTGTTGTGAGATTTTTATTGGATTCTTCATTTGTTTGCTCTTCCTCCAAAACCACATCATCCTCCATCTCCTCCTCCACTGCCAGCTCAGTGTCTGGTAAGGTGAACTGCTGTTCCTACTCATAAAACACTCGTTACAAAAGAATCACCACATAATATTTTTGCAGTGTGCCACACAATAACATAAAAAAACAAGTGGTGCCAGGCACAACAAAGGCCACCCCCAGCAGATGTTTTACCTGATTTGCCTCATGCTCTCTTATTGCAAATACATTTTTGGTGACTGTGAACTTGACCTTTGAACTACATTCACCAAAATGTCATGGGATCTATTCTGGACAACCTCGCACCTTTCCTAAAAATGTCATGGTCTCGTTTTTGTGTAAGTTGCTGACAGACAAAAAAAATCCTAACTAAAAACAATACCCCTGGGTTAAAATGGGTGGGGTAAAAATTGACAACATTTTGTAATAGTCTTAAAATTGCACTCTTGTCAGAATCTGTTTAAAAAGGCCAGACCATATTTTTTTGTGTATGATATACTTTACATTAACCCTAAAAGTCAATTATTTTCAAATGTTCCTTGTTTTAACTTCACCAAAAAGTGGAGCATTTTTTTCCATTTGCTATTTTCTATATACTGCAAAATAGGTACAGAAATACTTAAAAACAATGACAAATAACCTACAAAAACTCTGACAATGACACTTATGCCATCAGTTGATAGAACCCAAAACAAGAAACCCCTATTCAAGATAAGTGTAAGTGCTGCAGATAAATATTACCAAAGTCTGATCCTGTGCTGTGCTGGCTTCAACCTCTTTAGTATGCATCTCATTTGGTGGACTTTGCTCTATGGAAATACATTCGGCTGATTGTGATAAATGCATAAATAATACAAATATGAAATCTATGCATTTCTCTCTACTTACCATCCACCTGCTGATATGAAGACAGATCAGTGTTTACTGGAATATTCTGGATCTCAAAAGTATCATCAGTTACCTTGACAGATGGGTTATGATGCACCTGCAATATTTACACGTTTAACGGGTGAGTTTTGGAATTGTGGCACCTTAGTTAATGTCTGTTATTGCAGATCAGATGTGGGATTAAGATACACATGCAGTGCAATCAACAACTGAGTCTTAAATCTTAAATGTTAAGTCTCTCGCAATTACTACATCTGTGTGGTTAAAACCAAGCAAATCAAACTGAGACAACATACATTTTTGTTCAGGTCAAGAAAGTAACAAGTCTAGTTAAACTTGAAAAGTTGAACAAAAACAATAAACGAGTAGAAACGTAGCTCCATCAGTGAAACTGCTGGAATGTCAATCACAAATTTTATAGCAAACTATACTTGAGTTCTAATTTCAGCATTTAATTCATTCATTAATTTCGCCCAACATTGGTTGGAAGAGATTATTGTAATCCCTATGTGTGTCTGTCTGTGTGTTTCTGGGTGTGTCCGCAGAGAGCTATCATGCTATAACTCAATGAATGCTTGATATCACCATGAAATTGCATGGGCATATACATACATACATATGCACTAATGTGCATCAGATGCAATGATCCATTTGAGCAAAGGTCAAGGTCACATTATCGGTTATAACTCAAGAACGGAGGGTCACAGAACTTTCAGATTGGTGCCAGACGATGCAGAACGAAGATTTCTACAATTCTCAAAAATGGTGTTATCACCTACAACCAATAGTTTTTGGGATCTCTGGAGGTCAGAGGATACATGTCTCAAAATAACTTCAGTCACACTGTTTGTGTGTGTCAAGCATAGACGTATCACGCTATGACTTAACACTGGGTATATTATCATATTACATGCACTGATGCATATATACATATAATGGAATTATCAACATTGGTAAAGGTCAAGGTCATATTTAGCGGAAAGACCAAAATCACATTATTGGCAAATTTCCCTAAGGGACCTCCCAAAGGGATTAATAAAGTATATTCTAATTCAAGAACAGGTTGTCATAGAAACTTGAGATGGGCACAAAATAGGGGTGTGTTTAGGCATTACTCTGTATTCTGTTGAAGGCATTTGAACATACTGTATCTGTGTGTGGTTCTCTAGCTGCACTGCAGAGAACAGGAAGGCACTCCAGTGGGTCATCACCACAGCCCAGAAGGCCATTGGCTGGCCTCTTCCTTCCCTGGACCACCTCTACAGCTCCCACTACCTGGGCAGGGCGCAGAAAATCAGCAGGCACCAGCAGGACAAATCGACTAAAAAATAGTTTTCACCCAAGGGCCATAATAGCACTAAACACTGCCAGATAGCATAAACAGATGGATAGCATTACAATTTTTTTTTCATTTTAAATGTTTTTGTTTTACACCCTGCACATTGTGCTGTCTTTAGATAGATTTTTTTTCTCTAAGGTACTCTCTTCTTTTTTCTTTTTTTTTTTTACTGCTTTTATACATTTGTATATACTGTGTGTGTGTGTGTGTGTGTATGTATATGTGTGTGTGTATATATATATATATATATATATATATATATATATATATATATATATATATATATATATATATATATATATATATATATATATTTTATGGCACTTCCAATTTCGTTGTACTTGTACAATGACAATACAGACATTGTATTCTACTCTATCTTTCAGAGCAAGATTCAAGTCCTATAAGTTGCAAATTAAGGCCACCTTGATACATGTTAATTAAAACCCCTCATCTAATGTTGTTGGAAGTTTAGTACCTTTGTCTGCTTGAGATGAAGAGAAGAAACATCAGCAGAGTCATGGTCCTCTTCAGTGTCATGACCTGGATGTGTCTCTGGTTCTGTAAGAGGCTGCTGTCCAGTAACCCTACATGTAGGAGAAAATCTACCATTGCTGGGCATTATGGAAGTGTTCTCTCTATTAACTGCATGACTGCCTGAAAGATACCCATCTGATGGTTTCTCTGGTGAGGAAGAACCAACTGCTAGACCTGGTAAGAGAAATCAAACGAACTGTATAAAAGACTGTCAACATTTAACAAAAGCAGCTTTTCATTATATAAAAGTTTATCACCAGTGAGGCTGGCCAGCTCCTTTTGTTTCATTATTATTTGATCATCACAGGCCTTGATCCTACACTCAATCTCCTTCTTTTCAGCTTCAATCATGAGAAGACTTTGAGCGAGAGGGTTTCTGTGATAATATTCTTTAAACGACTGGAATGTCTTTCTGTAGTCTGCAATTCTCTCTTCATATGCTTCCCTTGTTTGAAATTGAGAGCAAATGAGTTTCATTCATTATGCATTAAACACAAGAAAATATCCACACTCATTTTAACATACGAGTCTCGGGTGTAGCTGGTTTTTCTGGTCTCCAGTTCTGCTGTTAAAGTCTGCTCATACTGGTCAAGAAGACTGAGAGTCGTCTTCATGCTATGGTTACACACAACACACAATATAATATAAACACCTGTACCACTATTTTTCTTTTTTTTTGCTAACAATCAAATTTTATTTATATATATATATGGCCAATCTTGTCAATGTATATAATTTCCATCATACCTTTTTGCATTTTCTTTGTTATGAGACAGAGTCCTCTGCTTCACTTGACTGTCCTCTTCAAGATTGTTGATATTTTGTTTAATTTTTTCAATGTGAGACTTCCTCTCGGCAATGTCAGCTCTGTAAACTTTTAAGGGAAAAAAACATAGCTAATATCTGGTGTTCATTACTGCATATATTTTTTCTTCTCATGTTACTATTTCCTCAAACAGAAGTACATTAAGACAATTAAAGCTTCCATATTTTGTATATCGAGGGAGAACACATAAGCTTTAGATTCCATATTACGAGAGATACGTTTTCACACACACACACAGTTGTATTATTGCACATGCCTTGAATTTGATAGTTGACTTCATTCTTCTTTTGGATAAGCTCGCGTGTTTGAAGTCCTAGGTGACAAAATACATTTCAATCTTAAAGAAATTTACTCGCACAACTGATAAAGTTAGTTGCTATCATTCCCTTAGCTGTGCTGCTATTGCTAATACCAACCCTTACCGAACAAGCTAATAATTGTGACACTTTTTCAAAGCTACATTTTCTTTAAATTCCACCTGAAATGTCACAGCTGCATTTTAACTCACCATATTTGCAGAGAAGAGTGTCTATGTCATTAAGTGAAAGTGCGTCACTCATTTTTGAGGTTATTGAACAGCTAACTGCTGAGTTAGCTAGCACTTGCTAACGGTTGTCGAAATAGTCGCTAGTGAAACATTTGAGTGAAATATTAGATTTACAATAAGTATATTTACTCGAGGGGCTGTCATTTATTAACGAAATTAAATACTATATTTTTGTGATTTCTGTTTAGTTTATTTGGAACATGCAAAGAAACAAAAAATAACAAAATAAGACAAAAACAAAAAATTTAAACGAACAGATTCTATACTCAATCCATACTTTTTTATTAAACTCTGGACGTCACGTGACTTTTAGTTGCCAGGGCGTTCTGCGCAGCTGCCGATTGCGTTGCTATATTCCGGGAGACGACTGTGCAAATCGTAGGCGGAATCCGGGAAAAGTTCCGCCTTAAGCGCTAGGATTGGAGAGGCAGTCTGACAGTGAAACTAGCTCCCCTGCCTACGTTCTTGATTCGAAAAATTCATTCTTAACAGCCTGCGACAGCCGCCGCTTTCTGCGACAGCCACAGTGGAATGAGTTCGCCATCGTTAAGTCCATACTAGATTACGTACAGGTACTACTCAGAAAATTAAGAATATCGTATAAAAGTTTTTTATTCAGGTAACTCAACATAAAAGGTGAAACCAATACATTTATAGACTCATGACATGCAAAGTGAGATATATCAAGCATTTATTTGTTGTAATTTTGCTGATTATGACTTAAATTTTATTAAAACTTCAAACTCAAAAATTCAGAAAATGTGAGTTTTGCTTGAAAGTGAGTTTTCTGAAGCTATACATCCTAATCAGCAAAATCAAAACGAATGAAAGCTTGCAATATATTGATTTGCATACTATTTGTCGATATAATATGTACATTCCACCGTACAGAAATGCAAGCACCTTTTCAGGATATTCCAATTGTCCAAGTATGTCTCTGAAACAGCTCAGCCAATCAGAAGCAGACTTTGGTGAACTTTCCCGGATTCCGCCTGCGATTTGCACAGTCGCTTCCGGGAGGCTCATGGGGCCTGAATTAATGAATGGTATTCAATGGGAAATAAAATGCTAAAATGGTATCTGGTTTGCCCATATGCCCTGAATCACACACATGCTGTACTTCATAATGAATGATTATTATTAATGTATGTTTCAACTGCTTATGTTAACCAATAACTGATTCATTTGCGAAAAACCCGTTAACAATTTGGACTACACACCTGGCGCGTATGTGACGTCACCACAGACGCAACACTACAGCTGCGCGGAGTCTGACGTAACACACGCGACGCATTGTAGTTTCTTACTAAGCCCGCATAAAACCTAACGTCACAGTTGCTTCCAATCAAAAACGGATGGTCTGGCCATGCCACATCAAATAGTTCTTATTATCCGCTAACATATGTGAATTTCAGAGCACTTGTCAAACGGAATCAGAATTTAGAATTTTACGGGCGAAACACCTATGGACCGGAAGTAGAAGGGCGCGACTTCGTCTCTCCATGGGTCGGGAACGAGACACAAACTGGAATAATTTAACACTTCAGAAATCAGAAAGCTTTTTTGTCATTTTGCACATCCAAGTTCAACAAAACGAAAATGCAGGATGACCAACCCCTCTCAGGCCGATTGGGTCATGTAGCCACGTTCGTGGCTACCTTCAATATTGATCACCAATCGAAAATATATCAATTACTAATCAAAAAATGAAAAGGAAATACAAGCAAAGTGCACATGTAGCAAGCCCGTGTCTGATTTTTTTTGGTCAAATAAATAAATAAAATAATAATAATAATAATAATAATAATAATAATAATAATAATAATAATAATAATAATAATAATAATACACTACAGAGGTTGAATTATTTTTCTTATTATTATTACTTTCTTTCTAAACTTGCTATTTTATTATTATTGTTGCTGTTGTTGTTGGTCAGCTTTTGGTAATTTTCAACAAAAAAAAATCTTTAACATATGTCTGTCTCTTTTCCCCTGCTCATGTGACAGCGGTTGGTGGGCGGGCTTAGTGGTATTCTAGAAAACATTATACGCAGCGCATCTGTATCGGCGACAACAGCGTTGAGATGCTGAAGCTCTTGAAGTGTATCAAATAAATGGCCTTATTTGTACTTCCAAACAGCGTCGTTTGCTTACTCGTACAGATTATTGACGGTAAGGCTGCATTTCACCTTTCATTTGCAGTTTAATTCCTAGTACATATTGTTCGCCGGCTGCAGACAAAGAGCGGACATGGGTGGGATTTAAATGGGAGGAGATCAGCTGTGTGAAGAATGGGCTGCTTTGTCGGTTTCATCCGCTTTTATCACATTTTGCAGCTTGTCGAAAATCAGCACGATTACTCTGTGAAACACTCAGCATTTCTGTAATAATGTATCTGCAAAGGGAATGGGCTGATTGTAGCTGAGATACTGACACACAGAGGGGGGTCGGTGTGCTGTCATGCAAGACAACACAGACAACCCCCCTCTTAAATATATCATGCATTGTGTGTCATCCATCCCAGCCCGATTTGTTCTCTGTAGGTGCGGATGCCACATACCATTAGATCAAAAATAAAGTGACATTTGGTTGATTTTCTAACTCAGCATCACACTAAGCCACAGAATCTAGGCCAGGATGAGTGTACAGAGGATTAAAGTACTGCCACTGTATATATGTTTTTTTAAAACATTGAAAGAAATTCAGATTTTCCATTTCTTTTTCTCTCTGTTTATTTGATTTTATCATTTCCCTTTCAGACATAATTCTAAAATTATCAAACACAATGGATGCACAAGGGTTAGGATGCTCAAAATCCTCCCATTAGTGTCCATATATTAAGAAAAAGTAACCTAAAGTCAAAGCAACTGAGAGCATGGCACAAGTGGAAGAGTCCCAAACTGAAGGGGAGGGCAGCCCCCAGATGATATCCCTGAGATCAGACATTTCGGGGAACCACGTGGATGAAGGAGAATCAGGACCATCTCTAAGGAGGAAGAGGAGGAAGAAGAAAGACCCCCGTCCAGAGTCCATCATAGTCTATCGGTCTGATATGGAACGGGTCCCTAGTGAGGAGCAAAATGGGGAGGAAGGAGCAGAGAGGAGCATAGAGGAGGGAGCAAAGTTCCTGTGCACACCTACAGGAGAAGGTAATGTTAGACCCCATTTGTTGTTACTGGAGGTTTTACGTTTTTGCAGAATGGTCATGTCTGAGTTGGCCGTCACTTCTTCCTGAAGTGCCAGTTTTCTCTTTTATCACTAAGGAAATTACATTTACAAAACTTAAGTGTTCTTTTCCAGTTCCTTGACATTTTTATACACTCCAATAAGTTTAATGACATGGCAATAAAGTTTATCTTGTCAGTCTTACCTTCTTAGTGTCATGTTTCAGCACCTTGGTAATAATAAGAGCTTGTTAATTTTTCCACATGAATTAGCTATAAAAAAACTGTGTTAAATAGATGAATATATATATATATATATATATATATATATATATATATATATATATATATATATATATATATATATATATATATATATATATATATATATATATATAAATGTAACATTATTCCATTTGTTCTCGTGAGTTTTATGCAGATCAGACCACATTTTATGGTCAGTTCATGCACAAAACTATGAATTTTCAGAATTCACACTTTTTTTTTTCTTGCCAGTATATACCTACTTACAGTAGAAGTTATCTGCAAATATATTAAGAAATACAAATCTATAAAGGCTGTAGATGTGTACACTGTATACACTGAAGCTGATAAGATTTACTATTAAAAAAGAAATCTTATGCCATATGAAACTGTTGGGCTCCTATAGGTAAAGCCAATTTGTCTGTGCCATTAATATGATGAACTTATGTTTGTCTTATGCAAATTTAATACAAATGACTAAATCTCAAACATGGACAAAAATAACAGATTTATTATCAATATTATGATGCAGACATTGAAGTAGCATCACAAAATAAAACTTTCTACATTTACTTGTATAAACTAAACTGAAGCACTGAGGAAACTGCTGCTGTTCTTGTCTTATTTACTAAGTCACTATCCTGCTTTAATTCAGCTTAGTATTTAATAAAGAGAAACCATAAGAGCAAGAACTTTTTTATTTGCCAGCCATTTAACTATCTTATTTAATCTCTTAACAGGAGGAGGCTGGAACCTTCCTCCAGACAGCCGTTATGTGACACTGACAGGAACCATCACCCGAGGGAAGAAGAAGGGTCAGGTGGTGGACATCCATGTCACTCTAACAGAGAAGGAGCTCAGGGATCTGGCCAAGTCAAAGGAGCGTCTGGATGCAGAGTGTGAGGCTGGTGAAGGCTACAAACGCGACTGCAGCTTAGGGGTGGGCCAGGGACCCCATGTTGTCCTGTGGAGCATCTCCTGTGTTCCTCTGGTTTTCATCCTCTCCTTCATCACCTCCTTTTACTACGGCACTCTCACCTGGTATAATGTCTTCCTGGTGTACAACGAGGAACGGACGTTCTGGCACAAGATTACAATATGCCCCTTCCTCATCATCTTCTACCCAATGCTCATCATGCCAATGGCGCTGTCTCTGGCCCTGTACTCAGCAGTGGTGCAGATCTCCTGGGCCTTCAGTGAGTGGTGGCAAGCAGTGAGGGATCTGGAAAAGGGCTTTTGTGGCTGGGCCTGTGGGAAGCTGGGACTGGAAGACTGTTCACCGTATAGTATAGTAGAGCTGCTTGACTCTGACACTGTTTCGGGAACTCTGCAGAGCAAAGCCCCCAGTGAACTTGCCCAGACATCGTCAGTGTGAAACCAGGTGAGAAGGGTCCAGAAAAGGCTGAGGTCAAAGTTTAAAAGTATGAAGATGTTATTGAGGCTCAGCACGAGTTGGAGCCCACTTCACTATACTATACTCTCCATGACAATTATTTAACACTGCCTGAACTGTCCTGGTGTTCCCAACTATTTCTAGTACTGTACTGTAAATTGTTATTTTATTCTATATTAACAATGCCATCGGAGTGAATACACTGGGTATTTTTTTACTTTTAGGTCACACTTTCCCTCAGGTCAATAAAAGGCCATCATTCATTAGTAAACAGTGGTGCCACTTTAAGATCTTTTGATACATACAGCCCTCAGTGCCTCCTAACTTTAGTATGTTAAGGTTCCCACTCTAGTACACACACACACACACACACACCAGAGGCCATAAAGTTAAAATCAAGGTTCACTTTCATCTGTAAATACCTGTATATTAATGTTATTGATCACTGTGCTGTGCACTATCATTAGACATGTTTTCAAAGGCAACACAGTTGTGTATGTGAAATCATCATTCACCTCCACATGTAATAAAAGATTTAAGGTGAAGCTGGATTATCTACAGGGTCCTAGATGCACGTGGTTTCCATATACGAATGTAGATTTGATCATTTGGAAGTTTAATTAAAATATGCACCAATAAACACATCCGTTAATTGACGAGGCACCTCAGCTCTCAAAGACCTAAACAGGCAATGCATCTACTGAACTAAAATGTTTCATAACTTTTGAACCACTAATCCTATCAATACAGTTACACAAGTCATTTAAAATGTACAGTGTCAGCTTTCCAGCAGTATCATCTATATTTTATTTATTTGTTCAGAGGCTCTGCAGTAAACATGGAAACCAGTAAAACCAGGGCAATTTGATAAATGGAAGGATTGTAACCATTTGTTTTTACTTTCAGTTACTTATTTTTCTGTAAAAGTTACAATTTCTTCAGTTTTCTCTGTTGTAATATAATAACATTTGACTTTACTCTGGGCTTTTATGAACATCTATTCATCAGTAAATTAAATATAGGAAAACACATGACTTCCACTGAAAAATCTGATAAAGAAAGGTGAAAAGTAGAGAGGGGAAAAAAACATTTGAATTTGCCACAAAAATAGGTTTAGGTCTTTGAGTGTTAAAGTGGGTTCAAATATCTCTGTAATGCCAGCTAACACTCAGTTTACAGGCTATTTCTTCATAGACAGAGATATTTAGAACCCGGGGTCAGAAGGTGTCCCAATGTAATTATTTCTTGAACCCTGAGCAAATGTAATCAAGATGTCCTTTGCTGCTGCTGTACTTTCTCTAGATGATTCATAATCGGAGCAGGCAGTACATAAACTTACAGAGTGGGTTGAAGGGGATCGATATGGGTTCACACCTTATTTACCCTCAGGGCCCTGTAGCCATAATCCAACCATGATTTGAAGCTGTTGTCAGAATGACCAGACAATTCTATGTTTTGTTTTGTTTTCTTTTGGCCGTAATTTTTCTTATGGTTTTGTATTTATTCGGGCTCCATCAGGTCAGTTGTTTGTAATCATTAAATGCATGTCTTTACAGTTTTGGCAAAGTAAAATCTAGTTCTCTTTCATTTCCATGTAACATTTCCATGCTATTTTTATTTAAATTATTTTAAATATTTAAGTGTTTTGGACTCTTTGCACTTTGAGGTAAGATTGGTCTGTAACTAAAAGAAAGACTATGTGGGTTTGTTTACATAGATGAGATGGTTTTAATGTTTAGGGGATTCAAAAGTAATGGAATTTTATTTTCATATTACACTACTTTCTATTACAGGTGATATCAGTGATTGTCATGTCTGTATGGAATGTTTACTTGCATTCCACATTCCACATGAATTTACAGGTGCAACACAATCAATTATACAACTGAAAATAAAGTGTTGAATCTGCACATTGCAAGTATGTGATATTCTTCCTGTCACTTCTTCATATGTGTACCTGGTAAAATAGTGTGGACACATGCAATCTGATTAGTGGCACCCTGATGTTATATTGGCGTTTCTGTCCATATGCCACCAACAATGCCATGTCAGCATGTGCACCAATTTAAGTAAAGAAATGTACTTTCAGGCTGCACAAACCCTTACAAACATAAGATGGACTGAGTAATGCTAAAGTGGCACTGTAATTACTTTAATTATTGGATGAAACCACACATTTAAAACTCACAATGTTATTTTCTGCTGCTTGTAAAATGACATTAAATGAAATTAACCACAGCACATTACAACAAGGTCTCCATCACAATTAAATTCTTGGTAAGTACAGAAAAAGACTGTTCATCTCATAAAACAAGAGAAATTTGATTAGGAGTTTTAACTGTAGGAATCCATTAAACAAGGCAGACTTCTGCCAAAGCTTTATACGGCGTCATATGACGTCAAAACGTGATGTGATCGAACCATATGTGTTGACCCATCTGATGTCCGAAGGTGAGACGATGTGAATGGAAAAAAAACCCCGCAAGATTCTATCTTGTCTGAGTCCCCGAGATATTACCACTTATGTGTTTTTTATGTTCACCTTTAGTGTGACCTTGGCATTTGACCGTCATTGCTCAAAAGCTAATGGGTTCTTCCTTGACCCATGCGGACACACACACACACACACACACACACACACACACTCATACTGATTACAATAACCTCTCCCAACCAATTGTTGGGCAAGATTAATAACCTTTGAATGAGATAGAACAAGTTATTTTTTGACAACAGATCTTGAACATCTCATTTCAAGTAATCTTACAAAAACATTTTTATTTGTTCCATTGGCAGATTTTTTTTTGTTGTTTAATTAAAAAAATTTGCTGGCTTCATTCAAGTCAAAATAAACAAACAAGCAAATAAATAATCTACCAATGGAACAAGTGAAATGATCTAGCTCCAGATTTTCCAGCTCTATTGTCTATTTATAACTTCTTTATATCTCATTGAAAATGTACTCTTTAGTTGGTTATGTCTTAATATAAGTGTACTTGGTAAGATTAAATGGCAAGATTTGGATTTTTGCAGTAGAAAAAAATCTGATTTATCTCTGGAATATCCAGCCAGTCGAACCTCAGCATTATCTGAAAAGCTGGAGGGCGTCATTAGTTTGACCTACATTTGATTTATAGCGACTGCGGAACACTTCTCACCTCACCATTTAACGGAACCAAAGTGTTCTTCACATTTTCTTCCGGATGTATGATGGCGTGACACCCGCCTGTATGTAGAGGGAAAATAGAAGATGTCTGGAAGAACGGCAGCAAAAGTAAGTTTTTCTTTTATACATTCAGCAAGGGATTGTATAAATGAACATATGCACCTGTAATAAGTCGCACTTATTTTTTAAAATAAAGTGTTTCTGAACATTAGATTAGGTTTGTTTGCTGTCATTAGGCTGAAAGTAAGCTAGTGAAATGTTGAGACATGTTCTGACTGAACCGAACGCTACCACGCCCCCTATTGAATGTACACAACTGTAAAATTATATTAATATTATATCGGCGAAAAATGCTTATATATTGGCATTTATGAAGAGTTTGTGCGGTTTCAATGCTGCTATTAGTATTCGTTTAAACTAAATCAGAAGCCTTTGTTTTACAAGTGGCTTGAGACAGAAGAACCGCGCGCGCTGATTGGTTGACCCATTCACGTGACTACAGTACACTATTCCATACTGTTTATATACATGTACAGTGACAGTTGGGCGAGACGGCGAAGTAAATAACGTTGTCCACGAGGACTCTTTTGATTGAAACTAATACTTAAAATACACGTATTGGTTTCTTAAATTTATCAACTCGGCTGATATGATGCATGGTTGTCCATATTGACATGACTATTAATACAAACGTACATGGTCACACATCCATGTTACGTGGCATTATTGGATGTCTACTATTGTACCTACATGCACATCTATGCAGTCACACAGCTGGCATACAGGTGTTATTGAATATCTGCTATTGTACCTGCATGCACGTTTGTCCAATCACAGCTAACATACAGGTGACTCGGTGGTAGAAAACTGGAGTTGGTTGTTTCTATCACCAATGTCAAGGTTCACACTAGTGGAAACAAACTACTATGCGGAGCAATTACAACTGAGTTGAGACCACCTCTTCCAGTGGTCTCAGCTTGGTTGTTTTGCACCGGAACAGGGTGTGATTACTGTTTGCTCGTTTGAACCCAACCAAAGATTCTGGAACAACTGCTCCAATCCATCCAGTTCTGAAAACACCCACAGATTTTTCTTTGATACTTTTCTTGTGGTTTAAAAAAATTGTGTGTTGTGAAACTGCTTATTCAAAGGATATTTATCTTGAAGTGTATAGTCATGTCATGAAGTGTATAATCACATGGATCGGTCAGTTAATCAGCACGCATGGCTGACTTCTGTTTTTAGCCACTTGTCTTTGTTTTGTGTAGTCGGCCCTAGTCCTGTGCATGGATGTGGGGTTCTCCATGTCCAACTCTGCTCCGGGTGAAGAGCCTCCCTTCGAACTCGCCAAAAAAGTCATCCAGAAGTTTGTTCAGCGCCAGGTAAAAATCCACACACTTGGAACGCTGAGCCAAAAACAGAAATCATCCAATTATGTTCTAAGAAAATGCTATTCTGATGTCTTCTTTAATACAGGTTTTTGCAGAGTCTAAGGATGAATTGGGTCTGGTGTTGTTTGGTACAGACTCTACTAAGAACCAACTGGACCAGGGTGGACAGTACCAGAACATCACTGTCCATCGCAACCTTATGATACCTGATTTTGAGCTTCTGGAGGAGATTGCAAATGAGATTCATCCAGAGAATCAACAGGTTGACTGTATCCAACAGCATGTGAAGTTGATTTACTATTTATGTCTAAAACCTTTTATATTTAAATATTGAATGTAACAGTTGCTTAAATATCCACATAATAAAATGGCACTAGAGTCACCTTCCCTTTGGGATAGGTTAAAAGTATGAGCTATGGTATTAGACACACAATTAGATGACATAATTTAGTGATCGGTGTCTTAATATTGCAGAATATTCTGAACACCAGTCAAACACACTCAAAAATTGAGATTGACACATTTCTAACATTGTAGTTCACCCTAAATATATACCTTAAAAGTATGGTCTACTTACCTTTTAGATTACTCTGCAATGATTGAATGACAAATATCAGGTTTTTCTAAAACTCTTATTAAATTTGGTTTAAAGGAATATCTCTGAAACATAGTAAAAAAATATCATCAAATGTAATAAGTAATGATGGATTAGATTTCTGTAGTGTTTTTCTATTTAAGTGAAATGTCACATTGTGCACTTACATAGTGTAGGGTATTAGAAGCCCCATTAGCTGCATAACCTCAGTCATAATTCTTTGTTTAATCTGCTAGATGACTGTGTAAGTGACTCAATTGTAAGTCACAGATAAATGTTAGGTCTAATTCATGCTTGTCAGGTCCTGTTTGTGCACAGCTTGTGTTTTAGAATCTGTTGGTTCCTTATCTGCTGCTTTTCAGGGTTGGATGCTCTGGTTGTCTGTATGGATCTTCTTAAGAAACAAACAGAGTAAGATGCTGCTTTTAATAATTATTCCTCACAGAAAACTAACATTTCTGTATTAATGCTAAACTTTCATTGACATTTTCTGAAATTTTCAGTGGGAAAAAGTACGAACGTCTTGTCATAGTCCTTCTGACAGACCTTTGTACTCAGGCCAACCCTGACGAGCTAGATGTTATTATTGAAAACCTGAAAAATGCTGGGATCACTCTGCAGTTCTTGTAAGATTCAAGCACCTTCAACATGTGTAATTTTATACCTACTGTGGCCTGTGTGTCATATATTTTGAGTGTTTACTTGTTGATACATATTTGACTCTATTCATATTCATCTAACCTCAAATCTTTCCTCATTTTGTATTTTTCCCTTGTTGATTTTTTTTCTTACTGTAAACTGTTCTGTCTCAGTTTGCCTTTCCCTGCAGGTGATGATGATGATGATGATGAGGAAGGTGGAGGTGACAGGGACACAGGAGGTTTTGGACAACCAGGTCCAGGTAAAGGTCTGTCCAGGGAGCAGCAGCAGGGTCTGGACATGGTGAAACATATCATGCTCAGTCTGGATGAAGAGGATGGCTTGGGTGAAATTTACAGCTTTAGGTTAGAGTGCCTCTTTTGGGTACATGATTATATCGATGTGTGTATTTTCTGTTTCTTGTCTAGATCTACTAGTTCTTATTAAATGACAATATGAGTTGAGTTTCCATTTGTTTAACTCTTGCTGTAGGAGAGCACTGGAGCAGCTGTGTATGTTTAAGCATATTGAGAGGAGACCCATGGCCTGGCCATGTCAACTGACCATTGGCAGCTCGCTGTCCATCCGTATTGTTGGCTATAAAGCAGTAAGTTGACTGTCCGAATGCATTTAATACATATATGAAGTCATTTTAAACTACTGCACATACATATTCTGATTTACTCTTTGACATGGCTTTTTACTTTGTCTAAATAACAGATACCCCCATACATTATCAGTCCTTGAACTTGATTAATTATAGTTCTTTTGAGCATAAAATAAGAAATGATGGTATCATTTAATGCAAATTTTGTTCTGAATATGTCTTGCTTCACTTAACCGGTGCCTTTTACAGTATTGTCTTTGATGAAAAAGTTGACATTTTAAATGAAGCTTTCTTTCACTTTGATCCTGCGTATAAATGTTGTCAATTCAACAGTAATTTAAAAGCAAAGTATGTACTATTTCTCACTTCTTCTCGTAAATAGAACTGACACAAATGTGAAAACTATTTGCTGACTGATGTCACATCAGTGTTGCTCTAAAACGCATAAACACACCCACACCATTACAAAGCTCTTAGAATATTGTAGATGGTCATATAACTGTAGAAGACACTTAATTCTGTCTGTTTTTCATACCTTCTCTGTGTCTGGGCCATAGACCGTATAATTAGTGGACAGTGGAACTGAAATGTCATCCATTGGTTTCTGTGCTACTGTTTTAAAGCCAGGGGTTTACAATTTTTTGGTCTCCCTTTTGACTTTATGGAGTCAGAAGTGACTTAGACGCGAGTTAATATTCAGCTTTAACTTAACGAATCACTAAAAATCTGACTTTTCATCAAATACTGTCAAGTCATTTTACAGGCTTGTTAGTGGAATCCATCAATCACAGCTGCAGTTACAGTGTCTGCCAGGAAAATATGCATCTTATTAAAATTAACAAACTCAGAAAGTTTGACTTGGCAGGAAAGAGAGCTGTCATGCATTGCTGTCAATCAAAGCTTCTATTTACCCCGACATCTGATTATTAGATAAAGATAAAATAAATGACACCGGATTTACTCCTGGAGAAAATGATAAACTCTGTATTTTTAGGAGAAGCCTGTTGGGGTCAGTCTGTCACAAAGTCATTTTTTGGGCTAAAATCCTAACCCTTTAGTCTGGTAGTTTTGTATGTATATAATGAACTGGATACACTTTTGTTTGTTTTCAATTATTTACTGGCTAAACGATGCTGTTACTAACTGGCTGTTATCCAGAAATGCCCCAAATGTAGAAAACTGTAATAAAAATATAAAATACAGACACAAGTATGGTCTCTGCAGGTAAACACACAGTACTACAGCAACTATTGCTCTGACAAATTATTTTGTACAAGTGTATTGTAGTCTTGTCAGTGTAGCCAGAGATTCATAATCTAGGAAATCAACTTGTCTTCAAGGTGATGGATGAGAAGCTGAAGAAATCGTGGTTTACAGTTGACGCTCAAACCAACCTGAAAGATGACGTGAAGAGAGAGACTGTCTACTGTCTGGATGATGACAATGAGACAGAGGTGCAAAAAGACGACATAATCCAAGGTGGAAAAATGATTGGATATCCGTATTGTTTCAGTTATGGCTTTGAGATATTCCAAAAAATATCACTTCTCTGTTTACAGGTTTCCGTTACGGCAGTGACATTGTTCCCTTCTCTAAACTGGATCAAGACCAGATGAAGTACAAGCACGAGGGGAAGTGCTTTGCAGTTCTAGGCTTTACCAAACAGAGCAATGTATATTAGTTTTTCCATCTTCTAAAACCTTGTAAAAAAAAAAAAAAAAAAAAAAACACTCATTGAAGGATGTGATAAAGTGGAGACTGAGGTTTTTTTTGTGTGTGTGGATTTTAACGGCAGGTACGTCGACATCAGTTTATGGGAAATCAAGTCATGAAGGTGTTTGCTTACAGGGATGATGAGGTAAGAATGTAGGTAGTCTGTATTTAATTCAATGGTCACACACCAGTACTAACCTGCTTCTGTTTGCATTTGCTGGTCTGTCTGAGCAGCATGCAGGAGTTGCACTATCAGCCCTTATTCGTGCATTGGATGAGCTTAATATGGTTGCCATTATACGTTATGCTTATGACCGACGCAGCAACCCTCAAGTTGGAGCTGCTTTCCCTTGCATTAAGCAGCACTATGAGGTGAGATCACCTACACATGTGTATCCAGTTATATTATGCCAACCTTCATAGAACTAACAACCTGTTTCCTGTGTTCTGTAGTGTCTTATGTATGTCCAGTTGCCCTTCATGGAAGACCTCTCACATTTTACATTTCCTTCACTTGAAAGCAAAAAGTTAATTCCCACAGGTACAGATTTTTATAATTTATCTTGTTGCTTGGAAACTACTCATGCTTTTACACTTCACTGACAGTGCTAACAGATACTTTAACACAGAACTGAAAACTGTAATTTCATATTTATGTAAATCTGTCAGAGTAAACACAATATAAAATGCAGAATTTGTAATAAATCAGGGCCGTGTTTTTCATTAGAGCTTCAGAGCCACATGAATCAAAAGAAAGGAGAGGACAATTTGAATACAAACAAGCTACATTTCATGCTTTTTAATGTATGTGGTGTGCAGTTATGTAGAAAACTGTAATAAAAAAAAAATAATATTATATAATATATTTCTATTATTATATATTCAATGATTTCTAATTTGTATGTGGGGGAAAAAAATCAATAATTTGTGAATTGGGAATAAATTGTTAACCCCCTTATGCTTGATCAGATTTTAAGGGTGTGTCTTATAATTCACAACCAGCCCTGAATATTTAACTTAAACACATTGCAGTTCTCCACAAGAGGGAGCTTTGTGGTTGTTGACAGACCAATGCTGCACATTTATAAATCTGCAGCACTTTCACAAAAGCAACATATTGTGTCGCTTGGATGACAGGTCTAAACATGCGACTTGCTTCTTCCAAGCAGATGCTGCAGTTTTAATGCTGCTGTAACATTTCTGACCTTTTTCGTAACTGGACTGTGGAGACTTATCAGCATTTCTACTTCAGCTCTGAGCTGCTGCTGCTGTTGTTAATTACTGGGTTATATGTGGCACAGGTTCAGAACAGCAGGTCTTCAACTGCTGTCTCTGCAGATCCACAATATGATTTTTTTTGGGCTGTGCTTTGCAGTGGTTTACATTACTCTCACTGTTAAGTGAAACATAAGCCAGCAACTTCAGTGAGGGATGAGAGGCTAATCCTTTTGTTTTATTTGATTTCATCAGAGACTCAGTTGTCTGCGGTTGATTCTCTCATTGACTCCATGATGCTGGTGGAGGGAGATGAAGGTGGAGAACAAAAGGACATGTTGAAAGTCCACAACATTCCCAACCCTGCCTTCCAGAGGCACTTCCAGGTACTGCATTTCACTTCATTAGGCACAACACTTAAATCTACTGTCAATGTCCTTAGGCTGGTAGCAGAGTTTTGCAGGACTTGAGTATTAGACACCTTTTCATGAGATATCAAAAGTTTTCATTTGCCTGTTTTAGTTTCCCTAAACCACTCTCTGCCTTTTTGTCCCCTAAGTGTTTGCATCATCGGGCAGTAAACCCTGGCACTCCTCTTCCCCCTATGGAGCCTTGGTTGAAAGCTGCTCTTGAGCGGCCTCAGATAATAAGTGAACGCTGCCAGGCTCCACTCGAAGAGGTGAAGAAGAAATTTCCCCTTATAGTAGTTGAAAAGAAAAAACAAGTCAAGACGAGCGCTCAGATCTTTGGCAAAGAGTAAGTTGAATATCGCATTAGTCATCTTATATATATAAAATATATATAAAATACTATGAATGTATAATGTTCAGGTACATTTGCTTGTTATAAAATGCAAGAGTTATTCATGTGAATGGGATTTCTCTGACAATTAAAATGAACTCTCCGTCTTTACCGTTTGCAGTGTGGGGGAGCCAGATGCCAAGAAGGCCAAAGGAGATGAAGAGGTAGAGGACTATAACCTGGCCGACATTACTGAAGGCTCTGTTACCTCGGTGAGAAGCACAGCAGCTGGTTGCTGTAATAATCCTAGAGAGATGTGCTTTGTACAGAAAACCCCAGCCATTTCAAGTAAAGTGCCTCAGTACTTGTTCCAATAGGCCCTTAAAAATCCATTTTAACTCGGTCTTCTCTTACTCTAATTAAACTGCTGTAGGTCGGAAGTGTGGACCCGGCCCGAGACTTCCGGACTCTGGTCAAACTGAAGAGCCTTCCATTTGGAGAGGGTGAGATTTGTCATGGTTTACAAGCAAAATGCCGCCTTAAGCATTTTGTCTGGTTCTATCATAAACTGTTGTGATTCATGTTAAGCCCAAGTAATTGTATTTATCTTTTTTTTGTTTGGTTGTGGTGACCCCTGTGTCCTTCCCAGTATGTCAGCAACTGACTCACAGGATAGAGCAGTTGCTTAGCAACAAGAACACACACTACTACATGAAAACCATCACCTGTATCCAGGGTTTTAGAGAACAGTCTGTTAAGGTAAATAAACATTCACCATCTCTTCCATTTGGGAAATGAATGATCCCGAGTGGCTCTGTTGTAGGAGTCTGCATGAAATAATCTTGAAATATCACACCACTTAGTTTTGGCTTTGCTATGGAGATTATGAGTCAACTTGAGAAGATTACAATGTGTCTGTTTCGTTTCTCCCAACTTGAATAGTGGCCAGTTCTTGTGTGAATATGTGTGTGTACTTGAAGATAATGTGGATGACTGTGAGGTTTTAGAAGACTCAGATGTATTTTGAATGTTTTAATCTTTCCTAATTCAGCTGGGGAATGCTGATCTGTACAATAGCTACCTTCAGTCCCTGAAAAGGAGCATCCCAAACAGAGGGCTCGAGGTCTTCTGGGACCTGCTTGTTCAAGGTATGATAAGCTTCTTTACTGAAGGCTTGAGGATTTTCCCCCCACCTTTTTCCTCCTCGGGATGACATTACATTTTTATGCAATTTCTGCAGTTTGGAATTAGTAAAAGAAGAAAAGCATATTTCTTGTGCTTTAACAGATGCTGTGACTCTGATCAGCAAAGATGAGGTTGAAGGAAGCACTGTGTCCAAAAATGAAGCTAATGAGGTGATTAGAAAATAACATCATTTATTCCAATTAAATTCAAATTAATGGTGATTAACTTTACCTATTTTATTCTTAGTTTCTGGTTCCGGATGAGAAGAAAGAGGAAGTGGCTGCACCAACCACCGAAGACGATGGAGATGTTGATGATTTGGTGTGTGATTTGTATTTTTATTTAACAGTTCTATTCTAGTCTAAAATACTTGCCTTTTGTGACCAAAGCATTTAAAGCTCTTTTATTGTGTAACTGGGGGATTTGTGTCTGTAACTGATGATTTGCCAGGAGAGTTGTGATGTAAACTATTCACTGTTGCGTCTTTTTCCCCCCTCTTCCTGTGCAGCTGGACATGATGTAAGGAGGGGAAGCAAAGGGAGGGGAAGCAAAGGGAGCGTCTGCAGCGGACACACAGAGAAATGAAGAGAATGCAATCTTTCAGCTCAGCCAGACCAAACCACTTCAGCCGTCCATTGTTCTGACTCCCACTCTGAGACTGTTGATACTTTTGAAACCTTTAATATTGAACATCACAGAGCGTACTTGTGTAGAAGTGATTGAAACAGTACGAGAGATTACGGTTACTTCTAGAACTGAGAATTAAACATGCAATTGTGGAATGTATCATGTCAAAATTATGAATCTCCTTTGAGTTCTTTCTTACTAATTCAGCAGGGAGGAGGATTGAAAACCAGCTCCAGTTGAGAAATTGTATCCCCCTGAGCTCGGCAATTTTGTTTATCAATGTTGGCATACTTTCCTGACGAGGGCCGGCTGCTTTGTACGCTCACCCTACACAATATGCAAGGGCAGCAACGCCAGAGCTCAGTGTTTGTAATAGTAGCGAGTGTTTAGACTGTGCTAAAACATAATAAAACTGCTGTTAACTCTTTAAAAAAAAAAAAAAAACTGGGGAAGCAGACTTCTTTGCACTCAGAAAATTGCACTCACACTGATAAGCAGAATTAATAACAGCACTGATATCAATACAATTGTGCTCATTCCTGTTCGTAGTGGTTTGATAGAGCAAGAGCTTTAACTCTCAAGGTTTATCTGCATCAGATAATTTGTGGGATTTACAGAAAACAGTAGTAAAGTGTCCAACAAACTGCAGGTTTATTGCCTTAAAAATCAGTGAAACTTCAACGGTCAATTTAAAAAAAGCTTGACTTGTATTTAAGAATACTGAGGATGAATACACTTTTCCTTAAAAATGTAGTAAAGCAGTGGTGTCATGCACAATTAACAGTGCAATAGCAGAATCATATTAAAACCAGTATCATGTTTAGGTTCTAGAAAAGCAACCGTAGCACCAATGCAAATGGATACGTCCATGTTAAGGGCTGTTTGTGTTTAACATACCCACTTGATGAATCTGTCAAACAACCTAGAGCCTGGTAGACCAGAGAAGTCTACACCTCTGAAGATGGCGTACCGGTCGCCCATTGCCAGCTTCATTAAGACTTCTTGGTCAATGTCACTTCTTGTGGCTATCACCGTGGAGACGACCTGTGCCCCACGCATGGCACTAATGGCCTCGTCCAGGTTTCTGTTGTCAGTGATGCCATCAGTTATGAAAACAAATGAAACTTCTGCATTGCGTCTGACTTCACCTTGGGCCAGTAAGTTGTCGATGGCATGGAAGATAGCAGAGCCAACATTAGAGGAAGAATCCAAATATCGCAATTCTGCTAGGCCTGCAGTGATTACAGCGGGGTCATGTGTGAGACGAAAGGCAATGAGGTTTTCATTTTCTTTGCCATACTCCATTAGTGCCAAGCGAGCTCGCATACGATCGCCCTTGTTCCGGGCCAGGCCCAGTCTGTCGGCCACAGTCTGAACAAATTCGCCCACACGCCGGAAGTTGTCCATCCCCAGTCGCTCTGAGCCGTCAAGTAGAAACACCAAATCCAGAGGCCGGTGGACACATGGGGCTACATCAGGTTCTGTAAGAGCAGTGAGTCAGTGAGCTTAAACAAACTGATAAGAAAGCATTTTCTTTTTTTCTTTTTTTTTAAACATCAAATCTAGATTTGCATATAAATTTAAATTCTTCACAAAATCTAAAATGATGAAAGTGATTATGTCCTATTAACAAAACAAGTGTCATAATCCTAACTTAGTTGTTTAAGTGTCTGTATTATCACTGTCTAGAGACTCTCATCACTGTTTTTCTATTTGATCAGGACTGTGCTCAATCAACAGAAACATCAAGCTTGTAAATGAGCCAGACTTGTCCAGTGGGGCTTGATTTTTATCTTTTGCCTCCGGGCAAATGTTTAAAAGGCGGTCTATCAACACACATTCTTAATTTGGCGATTTTCAAAACATTATTTGCTGCAAAGTTAATTTTTACAAGCAATTCAAATAAAACAGTTTTTTGCAAGATGCTTATTAAAACATCCATTCCATAAAATAAACTAATATACTAGTTTAGATCTTGAGTTGCACTCTGGATTTACTGTAATTTGTATTATTGATCTCATTCTGTATTCTGGATCTCCTTTATTCACAATCTTATTTTGGATTTAATTTGCTTATTACCTTATCCCCCAGAGGGGAGGCAAGGGGTATTGTTTTTGGCTCAATGTGTTTGTTAGCACTTTAGGGGCAAAACTATTTTTTCATTTGAGTTTATAGATTGCCAGTGACCTGGAATAGATGCCATTACATCCTGGGAAAGGAAGATCAAACTTCATATTTTTAATGATCACTTACCACTTTTGCAGGGGAGATCTGGGCACACAGTTATGGGGTCTTGAGAGAAAATAAAATATTTGAAGTTAAATTCACAAAATAAGATAAAATATTCTTTTAATAGCCAAAAATACTTAAATGGATTATCTGGAGTAAAATTCATTTTAGTTAAATTTTTAGATGACTGGGAGTACATACAGAGTTGACATCAAAATCACACCATTAGGATGTACATTAAGAAATTAAAATTTTGCTGTTTTGAGCCAAACTGTGTTAGCATGGAAGTAATTAGGGCATGTCTTTTCACCAACATTAAATGCTATTTTTATACCTCTTCTAAAGTTTTAAACATCACACTTACGTGGTAGTAAGTAGATGGTCCCTAAAAGCAAACCCAAGTGTCCTGAGGTCTTCATGTCATTGAATAGTGTGTCCAGAGTTTCTTATCTTAAGCCAGTACCTTTCCTGATGCAGGAGCCATCTTTAGGAGGAAGTCTGTAATAGTCCATTGCTGAGTGCAGAGTTACACGCTCTGGACATTCATGATTTTTTTTGCAATCTTTGCTTCTTTGTTGTTGCATACAGCTTAATTTCAATTTCTAATGAAATACTTTTATACTGTTTTTAAAAAATATTGCAAAAAAAAAATAAAAAATTGGGAATTTCCAGGGCATGTAACTGCACTCAGCAATGGCCTATTATGGACTTCCTCCTAAAGACATCTTCTGGATCAGGAAATGTACTGTCTTGGGTTTGCCTTTAGGGACCATCTACTTACTACCATGTAAGTATGATGTTGTTTTGAATTTTAGAAGAGGTCTAAAAACAGCATTTCATGTCAACGAAAAGACATGCCCTAATCACTTCCATGCTAACACAGTTTGACTCAAAATGGAAATTTCTCAATGGTGTGATTTTGATGTACTCCCAATCATCTAAAAATTGATCTAAAATGAATTTTACTCTGGATAATCCCTTTAATAAAACAGTAAGCAGTGACAGGCTTACCGGGACAGAGCCAGTACTCTACTCTGTCTATGAAGTCTTCAGCCATCAGCTCAGAGTACCGCTTCATTTCTGTGACCCGCTTCTTGTCGTTACATGCTATTGAGTCCAGTGTCTCAGTTTGCTGCTTGTGTCCGAACATGTCACCGACCCCGATGGCGTTCACCACCACATTGTCACGGTCACAGAGATAGTTGTACAGGTTCTGATCGTCTCGTGGATCAGATCGACCGTCTGTGATCACCACAAATGACACTTTGGCTTTGCCTCTCTTGGTCTCCTTGATCAGGTTATCATAAGCAAACTTGAGGGCTGAAGGTGTGAAGGTGCCGCCAGCAATCCACTTCAGGTTCTTCACTGCTGTTTTAAAGGCAGATATGGAGTTGATGTTTGGATCATCCAGACGGATGGCCTCAAATGTCCCATTGTGGCTGTATTGTACAACTCCAACTCTTGTACCTGGATGAGAAACGGGATGAACATGAGATTTTTATTTTATTTTATTGTGAGCAAGGTTATTATCATTAACGAAAACTAATGAAATGACAAAAAGTAGAATTGAAGACACATTTTCATTAACTGAAACTGGAAAAGCAGTTGGAGAACAGACTCCGCCAAGGCAGATCACCCCCCCTCCCCCACCCCATACACACACACACACACCATTGATCACCACTAAATTGTTATCACTTGTTACAGTATACTTGTATCAGTATCAACGTTTCATGAAACTTTTAGCCAAATCCGTTAAGAACTTTTTGCGTAATCCTGCTGAAAGACACACAGACAGACAAACAAACTGACTGGAATTTAATACCTCCTTCGCGGAGGTAATAATAATAATAGTTAATCCATAATCATAACAAGGCAGTCAGAGACAGCGGACCTCTGCTAAGGCTTTGTTTTTTATTCACATGTGACGTGATAAAGCCATTAAAAATGATATTTAATAAAGTGCTTCAGACTTTAAATGTGCTAAATCTGACATACTTTAATAAGATGGATCAGAAAATGACAAAAGTGCTGGTTAGCTCATGTTTTAACAGGGACGCAGGAAGTACGGGTGCTTTGGGTGCTCCAGCTCCCCCTACTGGACGTCACATGCAACTACAGCACTGGCGTAGTAAATTCAGGCATTTAAAAAAAATCTAAAATAAAAACACATTTATCTACTTTCCATTGTTACAATTGTTTTTTAATGTAATTTAAAATTTTGTTTTGACATAAGTGAAACACTTCTAGTCCTCAACCAGACCGGAAAGAACAGTCGCGTAGAAGAATGCACTGGTGGTGGGAGAGACGTTTATTTAGCTAGTGGTGTCCAGGGTAGCAGCAAGAAGCTAATGATGGGTCAGAAAAGGATTTCTTTAAAGATGGAGCAGGCCAAAAAAGTAAAAAAGAAAGAGTCGTCATATGACCGACGGTACGAGGGAGTTCGAGAGGTGGACGAGAAGGCTTCATCGTGACAGCAGGCTTCCCACTCCAGCACTGTCACTGACGAGCAGCTAAAGCTAACTGACTACTAGTGAGGCTACCAGCTACCCTATCAGCGAGGCAACAAGTGGGTATGTACCCGATTATAAACCATTTTTATTGATCAATTAAAGATCGACGCAGTAGCGTAACACCAACAAACTATCCGATTCAGAGGTGTCTCTTAGTTAAATTAGTGAGGTCGGAAAATTAATTAATGGTATTCAATGGGAAATAAAATTTGAAAATCGTATCTGGTTTGTCATGTGCCCTGAATCACACACGTGTTGTATCCCATAATAAATGATAATTATTGATGTGCGTTTCAACTGCTTCTGTAAATCAACAGCTGATTCATTTGCGAGTAAAACCCGTTAATAATTTGGACTGCACGCCTCGCGCGCTTGTGACGTCACCACAGACTCCACAGAACAGTTGAGCCGGGTGTGACGTCACATATGCGACGCATTGTAGTCTCTTACTAAGCCCACATAAAAACTAACGTCACGTTTCCATCAGCTGGTCTGCCTTTGCCACATCAAATATTTCTTATCAACCCCTATATGTGAATTACAGAGCACTTGACAAACGGAATCAGAATGTAGCTTGACTTGCTCCATTCACTCCCATTCAAATTTTTTGCAAGTAAAACGCCCATGGACTGGAAGTAGAAGGGCGTGACTTAGCCTCTCCATGTGCATGACTAATGTGCACAGCATGATGGGAGATGTAGCACGTAGGTCTGACATACCACATGTAGTTGGCCTGGTTCTACTGTAATGAATACTGGGATGAAATTATTTTGTTCCTTTGGGCAATGTTTGGTGGCATCATGCAGCATCCACCACTTCAGACGACTTCCTGGTTTTTAATGTATATGATGATGTGTCATTCCAGATATATGGTGGTTTATGTACATGTATACAATGGATTTGTAAATATTCCACTAGAAAGAACCTGTAAAGTGAATGGATCATAGTGTGTTTTAAAGTAGATCTGAGACCAATATTCCTTCGGAGTAAAACCTATTTCTTATTTTGACCCCAGACTTATCTTGGAAACTTGAGCCAACCAGTATTTAAGACTTGAGTTTCTTCATCAGTAACACACATGAGGTAAAAATGTCATTAATTTTATTCTGGAAGCATTTTACTTGTAGACCAATGAAGCCGGTGGGGGGATCCTAAAGTCTTTTAAAGATATATGATGATCTAAATACACTATATTTACCCTCTAAACTACAATAGAAACAACATAGTCCATTATTTAACTTATCCATATCATGATTTATATTCTTGTGCTACCTTCTTTTCTTTGTTTTTCATGCTTAGTGTTAGTTTGTATGTTTGGGTTGATTAACTAAGAAAAATGATTCAATATCTAAAATGCACCATATTTTTGTTCCTTTCTTGAAGAAAACAATCAATATGAAAAAGCTAATACTGTAAGAGACCTAAACACATTTTGACATTTTGCTTACTGTTCTTTTGTTTGATTGTATTAGACTGATAAAAATTAGAAATAAATAATTCTTAAAAAAAAGAAGTTAAAAACAATGTAGACCTTTGACACAATCATGCAGACTTTAGCCAAGTGATACATTTATTGACTCTGTTTTACAACTCAAAGTTAAAATAAAAATCTGATTTATAAGGAAA